>OZ024862.1:47909873-48067373 GCA_964017155.1 Oasisia sp. SBJ-2009
TATATATATATATATATATATATATATATATATAAACATACATTGGGAAATGTTACTATATCGTTACGGCAGGATGGTCTGCATCATAGATATAACCCTGTGGTCTGCATATGTTTATTCGTTCAACCGATGAAAGCCGATACGGTCATGTTATCACCGGGGAAAGTCCGCAACTCTGGGCACTTTGGAATTAAACACGCCCGTGATAATGTCTTTACCCGCCACATGGTTTACGTTCTCAGCGCCAGATGAAACGTTAGAAACAGAACGAATCTACAACGATGTCAAAAGGTGATCAACCGATGTGTATCTATCAGGACGATCTCGGTGCTTGGCTGTTTGATGGATTGGGGTGGCAGGGCAAAGCTCGGCGGGACTGAAGCTAGTAGGGCCCATAGACCTCTGTGGTAGGGTCTGGCGTTTCCATAACTGCGGGTATCTGACAGCGAGTGTAGCCAGCTAGTTTCACCCTGAGCGTTCCGTAAATTAACCGGTTAGATCTACAACCCGTGAGCGAGACATGGCACGCGGGTACAGACAGATAATATTACAACTGTTGCGTTGTGACTAGAATGTTCGATTCGCTGCATGAAGACTTTTTTGGTGCTTATTTAAGTCGTCATCTGACAGTTCAGTAATTACGATCTGGCGCCGTTTATGTCGTCCAGAACCCGGGGTTTCCTCAAACATTTTTGTTCGGTGATGTGATATGTTATCCATTTGTGTTTCTGTTCTGTTCATTCGTATTCCTTTTACATTTCTTCTGGTGTTTGGCTGTAAACATCATCGCAAAGTATATTTTTAGACAACGGGCAGTGCCTGATATAACACAAAGGGAGTGGAGTTGTTTGTGTTCTAATCGCAGACCCCAAATCACTCCTGGGAGCACGAGTTTTATAATAGTATCCTACATATTTTACTTGAAATCTAAGCCTTTATATTTGTTATTGCATTAATGCGCCTTTGTGTTGGATGTTGGTTTACCACTTTATCTTACGCCGTATAAATATTCGATGTACAAAGCCAGATTTGTGTCTTGATTATCAGTTTAGGTCTAGTTCTTGTTCTGTATTCTGTGTTCTTTGCATAACGCTTGATCCTGTCCATTATCGTGTCTTGCCACTATGAAACTTTAATCACCTCCAGTTGTCTTGCGGTGGTCGGTGTCGTCTGCTCGATTAAATGCCACCTGCGTGTTGATCGACTCACAGTGCGGGGTTTCTGAAATGGTCCCCTGTGATTGTTTACGCCGCAAACTTTTTACCCCAGCCTGTGTCGAGTAGGTGTGAATGTCTGGTGTTCGTTGAACGATGCTATTCAGAACGGATGTTTATTTATTCTCTGGCGGAAATGCCGGCAAGTCATAAGCAGTATGGAGCCCGATTATGAGGCGTTTTATTTAGTGGTTGCGCAGTGGGACACATATCGCGCTGGGCAACGGTTCGTTCAGGGAGCAAACAAGTGCATGGACGGGGAAAATACTCAATGTGAAAAATACCAAAAACAGTCTGTCTAATGAGTTTAATGCGTCGTCATCACTACACACACAAGGATAGATAATTGGGACTGTTTCTGTCTACAAAAAGTAACACACAAAATTCACAAACACACCACGCGGGAACGAATGTGTTGGCAACATTTCCTATCGTCGGTGAACCGAGTACAAAATGCTGGCATATTAAAATTGGCCCTAAAAAAACAAAGGTGTGTTGCAAGAACGCTTAGAATAAACTAGGTTTTCGCATAAATTCTGAAAATCTCCCGCACCGGTCATATATTTTAATTAAATGAACCCTTACGCCTTCGCTATTCATCGTATTAAGAGCACCTGCTTGTCTATTGTCTGTAAGACGGTGTGAGAATGCCTTCCTTTGAATGGTACATGTCTCAAGCTGTGCCGTATGTAGGCTAGGGTGGTACGCAACCGACCAACGGAAACACGACGCATGCCGCCCACAACTGGTGGGTTCTTATGTCTATCTTGGGAAGAATGTTACCAGCCTACATCTGAGGATGACGTATAGACAGGTGCTACTGTTGTCGGAGGAAGGTTGTCAGACGTCAAGCCCAGGTGATTTAGACGTATACTGTTTCCGGCTCAACATATCGGACTGGTCATTTATATTGTAATTGTTCCCGCAATGACGTCGGTAATACAGAAACAATCGACCCAATTGTTTCCGCAGTGACGTCAGTGATAGTCATACAGAAACAGTTGACAAAATTGTTCCTGCACTGAAGTCGATTATACAGGAACAGTTGTCCAAATTGTTCCCGCGTTAACGTGACAGTCGATTATACAGGAACAGTCGACCAAATTGTTCCCGCATTAACATGACGGTTGGTAATACAGAAACAGTCGACCAAATTGTTCCCGCATTAACATGACGGTTGGTAATACAGAAACAGTCGACCAAATTGTTCCCCCAATGACGCTAGTGATACAGAAACAGCCGAACAAATTGTTCCCGGTGTGACGCTAGTGATACAGAAACAGTCGACCAAATTGTTCCCCCAGTGACGCTAGTGATACAGAAACAGTCGACCGAATTGTTCCCGCTGTGACGCTAGTGATACAAAAACAGTCGACCAAATTGTTCCCGTTGTGACGTCGGTGATACAGAAACAGTCGACCGAATTGTTCCCGCTGTGACGCTAGTGATACAAAAACAGTCGACCAAATTGTTCCCGTTGTGACGTCGGTGATACAGAAACAGTCGACCAAATTGTTCCCGTTGTGACGTCGGTGATACAGAAACAGTCGACCAAATTGTTGCCGTTGTGACGTCGGTGATACAGAAACAGTCGACCAAATTGTTGCCGTTGTGACGTCGGTGATACAGAAACAGTCGACCAAATTGTTGCCGTTGTGACGTCGGTGATACAGAAACAGTCGACCAAATTGTTGCCGTTGTGACGTCGGTGATACAGAAACAGTCGACCAAATTGTTCCCGTTGTGACGTCGGTGATACAGAAACAGTCGACCAAATTGTTCCCGTTGTGACGTCGGTGATACAGAAACAGTCGACCAAATTGTTGCCGTTGTGACGTCGGTGATACAGAAACAGTCGACCAAATTGTTGCCGTTGTGACGTCGGTGATACAGAAACAGTCGACCAAATTGTTGCCGTTGTGACGTCGGTGATACAGAAACAGTCGACCAAATTGTTGCCGTTGTGACGTCGGTGATACAGAAACAGTCGACCAAATTGTTCCCGCAGTAACGTCTATGATACATAAACAGTCGACCAAGTTGTTATCACAATTATGTCATAATACACAAACAGTCAACCAAATTGTCCCGGAGATGACAAAGAAACAGCCGACCAAGTTGTTCCCGCAATAATGAGCTACATACTAAGTGGCGGCTGTAGAAGAACTTTGATGGACCTAAACGAACACCGCCGTCAGTTAACGACGCGTCTTGCTGTGCTCGGATTACATAAAACAACCAGCGCCTGTCTTCCTGTCCGACCTGGGGCAGTTCGTCAGAATAAGTTGTCTGGACTCGGATACACACACATGTAGGAGCGCCGCTGTCTCGACCTATTGTGCTAAGTGGATTTCGCTTAGCAGCAGCAGACGCGATTTATTAGAACCTTACCCAAGACGTGTTCGGCTTTTTTTATTAAGCGTGTTTGCAAAGGCATTTGTTAGTAACGTGTTTAGCGCTAGAACGGGGGAGATCAGCGAAGTACTTAGAGTTTTATCGGATGGTCTTCGGATGGCAGACTTTGTCTAAGTAAATAAGTAAATAAGTAAAGCTACTGGATGCAAAGTCCTACTGTTGTGACGCTAGAACATGCCATATATATATATATATATATATATATATATATATATATATATATATATATATATATATATATATATATACATATATATATATATATATATATATATATACATACATACATACATACATACATACATACATATATATATATATATATATATATATATATATATATATATATATATATATATATATATATTACATGTTATGTTTATGTGCTTACTACACTTTTGAAAACGAAAAACAAAAAAGGAATTCTTTTTTTTTCGTTCGCAAATTTAAAAACGAAAAAGGAATTGGTTTTTTTTTTCTTTCGCAAATTTGAAGAAAAAAACGAAAAGGAATTCGTTTTTTTTTTAATATTTGAAAACGAAAAAGAAAAGACGGTATATACACAGACCAAAGTCCTTCACACGCGAATGTTATAACATTTATTTTGTTTAGCGCCGCAACCAATCCACACCACAGCGCTTTGCACTGAAAGCATACGGTGTTTGTAAGAAGAAAACACTTAACTAAATAAAACAAATATGTTTCCTTTGCAGGAAATCACCCGCAACGACACGATGGGTGGGATGCAGGCGGACTCTCCCGTACCTGCCTCGGTCAACGACGGCCCGCCCGAGCGGCCCCGATGTCCCCCGACCCCCGACTACTTCCCGGCGGCGTGGTGTCGCCGGCCCGCCTGCCAGTCGGACGACGACTGCGCTGACATCGACGAGAGGTGTTGCTTCAACGGATGTGTCGACTCGTGCACGACCGGCGTGCCCCCGTCACCAGGTGGGGCTGCAGTAGGTTGTATTGCCACCAGGTGGGGCTGCAGTAGGTTGTGTTACCACTAGATGGGGCTGCAGTAGGTTGTGTTGCCACCACGGAATTTTAGGTTATTTTTAAAAGGTTCGGAATTTACTATCGCGACGGGATGGCACACACTAGATGGCTTCTGATGACGACCACGCCGAGCTGTCTTCAATCAGTTATGTTTCTTCTTGCTTCTATCGAGTTGACAGAAGCAAGAAGAATTTGTGTATGCCTGATTCCTTGTTTCCTTCCTTTCGTTCGTGCGCCCGTGCGCCCGTGCGTCCGTCCGTCAGTCCGTCCGTCCGTCCGTCCGTCCGTCCGTCCGTCCGTTAACCACTCATCCATCCACCAATCCAACCACCTACCCACCCACCCACCCACCCACCCACCAATCCATCCATCCATCCCTCCATCCACCCATCCACCCATCCACCCATCCACCCATCCACGCATCCATCCATCCACCCATCAATTCATCCATCCATAACCCATCCATCTATCCATCCAACCAGCCGGCCCACCCACTTATCCATCCATCTATTCACTTACTCGCTTGCTCGCCCGCCCGCCCGCCCGCCCGCCCGCCCGCCCGCCCGTCCGTCCGTCCGTCCGTCCGTCCGTCCGTCCGTCCGTCCGTCCGTCCGTCCGTCCGTCCGTCCGTCCGTCCGTCCGTCCGTCCGTCCGTCCGTCCGTCCGTCCGTCCGTCCGTCCGTCCGTCCGTCCATCATCCATCCTACCCACACACCTATCCATCTCATGTTTGACCATCCTCTCTTCCGACTGGTATGGTAGATGTACGGATGTATGAATCAGTCACCAACAGACACTAAAATCGAGTGTCCAGTTGTGAATACTTTCTGAATGTGTCCACAGCAATGTTACTGTTGTTTCTTGTAGTTGTAGACTGGCTCCGACAGCCGCCGACCAAGTTACTGGGTGAGTGTTTACGTCGTCTCACGTCCCCCTGGGGCCACACTACAACTAGTTCTGTCCAGTTGGGGACATGCTTACCTCAAGGGGGAATAACAACAACGACATATCGTTGCAGGCAGTGCGTACACCAATCGAACTCGTCAACACACTAGGTCGATCACTCACTGGCTCGCTCACTCACTCATCCACTTACTCACTCACTCACTCACTCACTCACTCACTCACTCACCCACCCATCCACTCACTCACCCACCTACCCACTCACTCACTCACTCACTCACTCACCCAACCACTCACTCACCCACCTACCCACTCACTCACTCACTCACTCACTCACCCACCCATCCACTCACTCACCCACCTACCCACTCACTCACTCACTCACTCACTCACTCACTCACTCACCCACCCATCCACTCACTCACCCACCTACCCACTCACTCACTCACTCACCCACTCACTCACTCACTCATTCATCCATCCACTCACTCATCCACTCACTCACCCGCCCACTCACTCACTCATCCACTCACTCACGCACCCATTCACTCAGTCACGTGCTTAATATAATTGCACACGACATATAATACATTTGTCTATTATTGCACCCATTGTAAACTGTTTCAGTTATAATATAAAGTACACCTGAACAGACCTTTGGTGTACTTACTCTAGAGTACAAATTCACTGACCGAATATATCAATTTTACAATTCGTGTTTAGGCCGGTCGTGGCTCGTGGGCGAGGAAGATCCTACTGAAGATAATCCGGACAATGATCTAGGTAAGCGTGCAAACACAAACATGTGAACACATGAACACCTCGAGTAACAGTTCTGTCCATGCTAATGAGGCGTTGTTTTCCTGTAGCGAATGCGAAACGCAATTGAATGGATTATTCTGTGCTATTGTAGTCGTTGTTTTCGCTGTGTGTTGATTGCTAATTTGTGAGTACTCTCTTGAATGCGAAGTGTTATTGTCAACATGAATATGAAATGTATCATTACTCTAGATCTGCTTTCTATTATATTCGCATTGTCATTTATACTATAGCTGTATATAAATACCTATCCACCTTGTAGTGATTAGCGCGTAACAATACCGAACAACAATCCCACTCCGAAATTCCCCCGAGACACGCCCCAGGTCTGTTGATGCAGACAATGCACTGATGTTGTCGGTAGATCAGATATTTATGGACTCTCGCCGGAACAAGGCAAGGTCATGACGTCGTCTCACGGAGTAGACAACAAACAAGACACAACAGTTAGATGGTTAGATAAGAACTTTAGATTGCTGCCACTCGCACTGGCCTGGGGGCAGGTCGTTTTGTAATCACTACCGGGGACAGTACCGTGTTTGTTTTGTATTTTCATACATCCGGTTGTTTTTAACTTCACACTGTTTCTTGTAATGTATAAAAAAAAACAAGACAGGGCATCGACAATTTACAAGAAAAAAATTATCCGGAAACTAAGTGTAGGCTATGACTCGTACACATATGATTTATTGGCCATCGGGACGGATCGATTACGTAATCAGTTGTGGAAATGTGCACTGTAAACCCGGTCGCGAGCAGTTATGAGTAGACCTGTTGTCTGGGGCGTAAAAATAAAGCTCCTCCTGGTACACCCTGACAAGGCATTCAGAGAGAAGACTCGAACACATGACATGATAGAGTTTTAGATAAACACACACACGCGCGCGCACACACGCACACACACGCACGCACGCACACACACACACACACACACTCTCTCTCTCTCACACACACATACACACGCACTCACACACGCACGCACGCACACACTCTCTCTCACACACACACGCACGCACGCACGCACACGCACGCACACACGTACTGCCTTAATTACACAGAGAGCATCAGAGAAAAGGTCTGACGTCACCCACTCGTGTGTTCCCAGTTTTGCTATTCGTCCACCGAGGAATCCAGTCTAATTAGTCTGCGTTGCTAAGATAATCTGCCAACTATTTTTAACGTTTTAATGCTATCATTTTCTGAGATGATTATGCCGAAATCAATAGCATATGTTTCTCGTGGCATGTTTATATCATCACCGACAGGACCTGACATGAATGGGGGCTCATTGAGCTTGTATCTCATTGTATTAAGTCCCGTTAGCATTAATATCCAAAAATGCCTCACTTACTACAATAGAATGTAGAACATTGTTGGACTTCGGATAAGCATGTGGCTTCCTAGAGCGCTTGTCTTCTGAAGCGTGAAGCTTTTGATTAACCCCGGCAGCGACCGATATAATCGACACGTAAATAGTTGCCTACATCCACATGCTGCTCAGTACAGTTTGTCACGCACATAATGGGTAACTCGGGCAGCTTCAGAGTTGAATACACACTACAAAAACACATTTTTAGTTGGCGCAAATATCGCCAATATATTTTTTACCAAAACGGGACGTGAACACGCCTAACCAGTGCAAATGAACACCTCGACGGTCACTTTGTCGAGCATCGGGGTCGTGACTCAATGTGATACATGTCGTCAATTGTGAGATTTTATCATAATATATCATTTTGGGAACACAACTAAGCTTCTGCTTGTTATTCTTCTCAGTGCTGGTGATGTCCACTATTACACTGTTTACTGTAGCTGGAGACGGTCAATTTCCTGTTATTCGCTTGTAGCTGGAAACTGTCAGTTTCCTATTATTCGTTTGTTTATCCATGTGTGGATGTTAGTTGTTTATGGTGACAATATGCCGGTGTAGCGCTTACATTTTCCGACGTTATAAACTTCCGATTGACGTTTCTGCGCATGCGCGTTAAATGTAAAATCATCAATATGCAGCGAAAGAACAAAGCATTTATGGTATAACTACTACGGGTTGTTCGTTAGGATGTATATAACCTTTCAGCAAAGTTATTTGTAGCAAATTAACACGAGGCAAACAAGTTTTCAGGCATGTTTTGACAGCAAGCGTAAATCACGTAACTATAGTGCGCCATAATCCGTGACAGTTATGTAAACAAATGTAATATTTTATTGAATTGAACGAAATGTTAAGCAGGAGAGTTAACGAACAACCCGTGGCATTTATACCAATAATGCTTTGTCGGTTCGCTGCACATTGATGAATTTACATTAATCGCGCATGCGCTGAAACGTCAATCGGAAAGTTTATACCGACCAGAAAAGTGTAAGCGCGACACCGGTTGTCAAACAAAACAGGCCTAGGACAGTGCAGATGACCCCATCTTGTCGTGTTGTAGACGAGCCATGCAGTACGACCCGACTGGCCGGGGACTCGCTGCTGTGTCCCCACGGCTACGTGTGTCGGGTCACGTACAGCGGGGACCGCAGGAAGGGCATTCCAAACAGGGGCAGGTGTATGCCGCAGAAACACCGCAGACGTAAAGGTAGGTTGTTTCGTCCTCGCACGCCAGGGGTCGCTGCGACTGATTACGTCAGTACCAGGTCTTTTCTACCCCTGGCATAGATCTAACTCTTTCAAAAACTTCTCTTTTGACGTCAGCCAGTTAAAAAGCCCACCACCAGTGTGGTTGACTTCCGGTCATGTGATATATCTTGGGTGATTTCAGCCACACGCTGTTCGTGTTACATGCAATGTTTAGGACTTTAATGAGTCATTATATAAGGATTCCAATCAGTCATGTTTCCATCTTCAAATTGGGGGCGGTTATTTAAGCTGTTCCGCGGCTGTCGCAGTAGCGACTGGCGAACCCAGTTGCTATAATTGTATAGACGACACCTGGCTTGCGATGATGGGGTGTTTATACCAAGTGTAATATTTTCGTCGCAAAGTATTTAGCAGCATATGTTTTTTGCAGTATTAAGTTAAGTACACATTTTTCTTCAACCGCGAGCTATTTTAGCTTTAGAATATTAATTAGTACAAGCTTAATGTCAGCATCAACTAGTATCGTGCGACTCATATGCTGTGGGCATTGTGTCAGGTAATTATAATATAAACACAATTGCTATTGTGTGAACATGGCAAATCGTGGCCGTAGATGATACCAGCACTAAGTACTGTCAAACATAGTGTCGCCTTATGGCAAATTATCACGTAAATGCTGTTAATTAATTTGTTTTTGGGGTTGCGATGTACAGGCATTTATAAACGCTTCAAGAGTTCATATTAATTGTGTAATGTTGTACGTTATAAATCACAAATCGTAGCTACTACAAATACGTACGGCTGTCACTCGCTAAGAGCCAACCTCTCATTTTGCTTGCAGGTAAATCGTGATCCAGTGCGCATGCGTCTCGTGCTGCAAAACAGTCGCAGAATTCCGGGCGCGATGCGACAAATTAGGAATTCCTTCGACAGTAACGACGCATTAACATTGTTCGCACGCACCGGAACTCCTCATAATTACGTCATCAGACGTCGTGCAACTTTGACGTAACAACCGCCATTACGATTGACTGAATCAATATGCAAAGCGAAACATTTTGGATTGTCAAAGTGCAATAACTTTGTCGTTCGTTTTTAGATATGCATTGTTGTACTTGGAAGCAATGTGCAACTGGATACAGAAAACGGGCGAGTTTCATACGAGTGATATAAGTCGTGAACCGGTGACAGGAATTGGTTTTGTATCGACCTTGCTCGCTGTCGCGCGAGTAAGCCTGACTAGTAGTTGGGAACTCACCAAAACAAAAATGGAAAGTCCAATAAATTCCAGTGATACATTGACACGTATCTAAGTCCAAGTGAGGGAGGCAGAAAATTAACCGCGCGTTTACAAGCACAACTGGAAATATATGTTCACTGTGTCTGTGGCGTATTCAACTCAATTTTTTTCCAAACTAATTATTTCAAGTGCACCCATCACACACCCAACACCGGCCATTTTTATGATTGAATTGTTCTATATTTACAAAGTCCCTCAGTCTTCCGCTTCTCACTCGTGAAGTTTGAGACGATCGCAGCCCAGAGTCAGAGACGTGCTAGTACATTCACTAAGTACAATAACTGATAAATAAATTATTTTACTGCTGTCGGTGCGAACGTGAAACCCGCCGGTACAATACATCCAGTGTACATAGTAATGTTATCATCTATTTTGTAATAAAATGTTTTCAACAAAATCCTGTCTGTCTACTCTCACTGTCTTGTCTTACCTCATACCTGTCCACTTGCAACCTGAGCTAGCTTAATGGTGGCGCCACACGGTGGGGCCGTGGAACGTTGCCTCGATTGCGGACTCCGCATCGGGGCGCCATTTAACCGTCGTTCCCAAGTTCTGAAGCCATTTTCAACGTGATAAAAACTATTGGTTACCCTGTACTCAGAACTAGCTAACATCGTTTATGTAGCACGTTTATAGTCCATAATAATTACGTTTTCTAAACAATTTTGTTTTGTTTTATGTAATTAGTGTCATTGCAATATCTAAAAACACCTTATTGCATGAAATATGTTTATTGCACACATCAATCGACGAGATCAAATGCCATATGACAGTAATAGCAGTAAGGGTACTTCTGTGAGGCTCTCTCAGCAGAAACTTATTTGTATTCATTAAGAATTAATATGCACATTTTCGGAAGGCACATCTAACATGTGAAAATGAAGAAATGTAACTGAGTATCATGTGAACAGAGATCTCTGCATAGCATAAAGGTATATAACATTTTTTTTATAACTTCAGAGCATTTTAAACACAGTTTTGATTATAATATTAAAACTATCATTCTTGGGAATCTGTGTCCAGACGTGCTACATAATAAATGCATAATCGTGAACGAGGACAGGCAACAGTCATCACTGGAGCACGGGCTCACCAAAGTGTTAAGCCATAATGACTTATGTAACAAAATAGAGTAATTTAATGTTAAGGCCAATGATTCCCATCTGATCCCACAAACAAAACGTTTAATTCTAATTTGCAAAAACCTGTCATCATCACTTTAAACAAGCTCTGTTTTACATAACCTTATATTGAAACAGTATACGTATCCCTAATGTATTTCTCGAAATAGAAATCAGGTTTTTTGTGCCGATATATCATGTCCTCGGTGTATTCTGGGTCACTTGTCAAGTAGAAACATTGTGTACAAAGACTGCAGTTTCTTGTCACGGAATCTCGGCACAAAGTTGACCTTGACGATCTCCGTGAATCCTTCAGAGAGTTGGGGCTCTACGAACTTTGACCTGAAACATGTGCAGATGCACCTCTTCAGTAGGTATTGTTCAAGATGGGACGCTACGTAAAAAATTTATTAGTGCCATATATATATATAGTGGTATAAATTATTCATCCATAACTGTCATTACATAAGGGAACATCTAAAAACTAGTTAACTTACATACAAAATTGAATATGGAACATGAACCATCCATTCCCTAGTACACACAATGCAGCATTATGCAACCAATAGATTTTTCCATCACGCAAAAGTTATTCTGCATTTTATTATCAGTGTCAAATATTTACAGGACCAATAGAGAAAACAGAAGGTACATACAAGTATAATAATCCATGTTCACAATGTGTATGTTCACCTAACAAGACTGACAGTGCGATTCACAATCCATTTTATTGTAGGGTTACATTTTGTTAGTGAACCAGATGTTCTGATCAGCCGTGTATTCGCTGGCACTGAACAGTGGACTCTTGCTACGAAAAATACCTTGGCACTCATTCAAACTCTTCCTTGGGTACTATGAAAACTGCTGGGCAGAATTTGGATTTCAAAATGGCTTACTCTGGCACATGCTCCCCGTATCCTTACAGCAAGTGTTGACCGTGTCTAAGTCTCACCTGTAGCTGTGAAGCATCATCTCATTGATAGGTTGATGAGTCGAGTCGGTCATTTCTCGAAACTGAAAGGAGACAATCGCATATACAAAGACGTCTTGAAAAATAAATATTTTTAATTTTATAATCTAATTGTAAAGCGAGGGTGCCAGCTTCTAGATAAAACAAAATCATTTAATATTACGTTCTTATGACTACACCATGCGTTTTGAAGGTTTACTGCCTACCAATTTGTGCTTAGTTACTATATAAAACTTGGAACTGTGTTCACAATTTTGAAAAGATTATGCAACATGTTCAAACAAAACAAACAAAACATCAACTTTAAAAACAAACTTGATTGGCAATAATGCAGAGGGGAGCAGAGTTAAGTGGAATACCCTTTGATGTTTAAGTTTCCCACATTCTAGACAGGAGGCTTCCTGTCACAAATTACTGTGTGGCCAGTTCTGGGCAGAGGAGCTGGCACCCTCACATTAGGAGTATTCTTTCTGTTAAAATGTGTTTTTGTCAGATATGCAAAGGTAAATCAGCCATGCTGCAACTATGCATGACTATAGCCAATGAAACTATCCAAGCTTCAGAATGACAACATGATTATTCAAATTCCAGTGTTTTTGAGACTGACATCACCACTACTCATACGCTACTGCCACGGAAAAGTTACTAATCTTAAAACTAGCCCATCAATCAAACGTTTTCGATTCTCACAATCTGGCGAAAAATTTACTTTAACTAAAATTCATCATGGCATACAGTACACGTGAATATAATTAGGTTTTGTTGAGACTGTCACTCTCACATTACCTTACACAAGTTCACATTTTTGTGCATGTACTTATTCCACAGAGTGAACCAAAGGGAGGTTAAAACTGAATCAAGCCATAAACAGTAGCCAATTACAAAGATGTATAACCGTGGAGATGCAAAGTTATCATGACAACTACTTTGCACGAACCCGTTCATTGTGTCTTGCATGCTGATGCGATGTTGTGAAGACAAAACAACGACACTTCACTCCAAACTTTGAGGTGACATCAATGTACCTGGGAAAAACAAATCTGTCACTGCAGCCAACAGTATTAAATATCAACAAGATTTATCCACTATAGTAAGACTGGTGAATAGTGTTAGAATACTTCTTTGTATGCATTTGAGTTTGTGCAGTAATGAGTAAGTGTGTGTGTGTGTGTGTGTGTGTGTGTGTGTGTGTGTGTGTGTGTGTGTGTGTGTGTGTGTGTGTGTGTGCATGCATGTGCATGCATGTGCATGCATGTGTGTGTGATGTGTGCTTGCGTGTTTGTACATTCACTATATTTAAAATCCCTCATACTTTGTGAAAAAATATACACACACAAAATTATATATGTGAAAACATTAAACTGCAGTTCTTGGTGGCATCGGCTGCAACATTATTTGCATAACAAGATTATTTACTTACAAAAAACAAATGGGACATGCAGTAATAATTTCAACGTGAGACATGCATTTCGGGAATTTGGTTAATCACATTCCTAAGACTGACAAGAGAAGTCTCGATGTGATTGTACTCCTTCAAACTGGATGTTTTCGGTGAGGCAGCACGGCAGTACGACTAGAGTGGCAGAACCCTACCGCTTCCGTGATTCCACGTCGGGGTTGGTGTTGTCAATGACGACACTCTTCCTCTGGCCCAGGGCCCTCTCACACGCCCTCACACACTTCTGCCACGACCCCAGCGAGTCCTGAGGGAAACACACAACACAGCTACTGCGTGACACATAGACGAGGCCTCACAGACATTAGAAGGTGTAAACATTCATCCACACACAAACATATTTGTGTGGATAACACTAGATGTATGTCTAAGGTTATAGTAAGGTATAATAATTTTTACACTAGACCAATAAGGTAATAGTATGCATTACGATAGATACATACTTTTATAATTGATAACATTCTTATGATATTAATGCAAATGGGATTAACGACCAAGAAACTGGATCTGACTCCACTGAAAGTTACACATTTACCCCGATGTGGTGAGATATTTAACTTCCTGGGCTAAGACACCAGAAGATGACAACAGAAGCAGACGACAACAGAAGACAATCTGCCACAGAACATAACAATACCACAACACTATTTTCTAGATTAGACGGAACAATCTTTCAAAGTATTTTTAGTTTTCAACATCATTTCAAATTCTGATGCAATAACAATAACAGATACACAGCATGATAACAACAAACATGTGCTCTGCTAAAACAGCTGAGAAATAAGTACAGGGGTACAATATAATTCATAGATGAAAGTAGGAATGAATAACCTTTATTAAAATATTTGTAAATATGGATAAACTCTACTGCGGACATGTGAAGAGAAACGAACCCTGGACACGTGTACATAGCCTCCTTTCTGTAGATGTT
This sequence comes from Oasisia sp. SBJ-2009, assembly GCA_964017155.1. Lineage (NCBI taxonomy): Eukaryota > Metazoa > Annelida > Polychaeta > Sabellida > Siboglinidae > Oasisia > Oasisia sp. SBJ-2009. Next base: position 47,924,583 of record OZ024862.1, read on the forward strand.
CCCGGAAGAAGTAACTCTTCCCCGCTGGCAACAAATAGCATGACACAATCAATCTTCACACTCAATGGTCACTTCTGTCATGCATTTAACAAGATAAAATTGTGTTTTTTAGATCAAACTGTTTAACAAACCAATTCATGTTGCAGGTAAAATTAATTTTATTATCAGAAAAAATTTCCGTATTCAATTAATTAATTTTAAAATTAAATCACAAATTACAGTCTTTTCCAAATAAAACTCATTTCAAAATGAAATATTAGGTAAGATAAGATCAGCTTTATTGCTATTTGTTTTTATTGCACTTACAATAAAACATTGGAATGCGTTGTAATGTTAGGTCGTTGTACAAGTATGTTCACATGACAATACACTCACATACACCAAACAATTATGATAAAATATACTATCAGGGTACTTTAAATAAATAAATAAGAGCAATCATATACAACAGAGCCAAATAAAAGTGAGTGTTAGACAACAAAAGAATCATTATTTTAATCACTTATAACATTTTATTTCATGACCTATTCATTTGTTTTTATTACCCACTTATTTATTATTCTACTTGTACCCCATAATTGCTTTAGTTGTTTTTTAAGTATTGTACATTTTTATTTTTTGTAATTGTATTGTATTTTATGTATACATATGGAGTATTTTGTCCGAAATAAACATACTACTACTACAACAATGTCAAAACAATATACAAAACGTACCAAACTGCATCAGTCCAATCACTTTTAACAGTCAGTGTGTTCTACTTACAGGCAGGGAATCCCACGAAGACTATCACCTGAAAGAAGCAAGTGTTATAATTATTGTGTGTACCAACACAGCCAGAATTTGGTGTGCATGCATTACTGTCCTAATGCTGAGTCTGCTCCTCGTGCACACGTCAATGTGTTCATAAGAAGAAATAACTGAAACAGGATAAACATCACTTGAAAATAGCAACATTTATACGTTGCATGCGTCACTATTTACTTACGCAATACTTTGCGTCAAGTTTAAATGCTGCGCGATATAATGTCACTCATTTCAAATTTAACAAGATTGCCACCTAGAGATTCAACTCTAGATGGCATGTGGACTAGGAAGCCTATTGGCTTATCGAGAGTCCAACCTATCTATCTAAGTATACCCCGCCCGTCTTAGGTATATGTCGATTTTATTTTAAAATATATTAACACTACTAGCACCTATACAATCAGCTAATAATCTGTTCCATTAATTTACTGTTCTTTGTGAAAAATTTCTAATATATAGTCTACACTGCTTCTTTGCTAATGTAACTCCATGTCCTCTAGTCCTTCTCTCTTCACTGACTGAGAAAAAAAAAATTGTCAATATTTTCATACCCATTCAATATTTTAAACACCTCAATCTGATCTCCTCTCAATCTCCTGGTTTCTAGTGTTGTTAAACCATATTCTTTTAGATGCATTTCAAAGCTAATATTCCTGACTAACATTAATGCAACACTTCCAGCAAATTGTTCTTCTTGCGTGCATTTGATAGGGGCAAGTCATATTTGTATGAGACATCATCAAATCTCTGGTGAGACCTAGGCTGTTGGTAGCTCACTTGTGGAGGTGTAGAGTTAAGTAGCACGTGATGGGGGGGAGTCGTACCTCGGGTTGAGCCAGTGGTGTGAGTCGGGTGTCAGCGGGGTCACAGGGCGCGGCGGACGCATCCAGCTTCCTCTGCTCCAGCACACAGGATAAAACAATTGAGCCATGAGCTTTCGTATTTAGAGCTAACACTTCCAAATAAACATATGAGATAGATGTCTTGTATAATAAGGACCGTACTACTTCACACCATGAAATTATGGTGGCTCCTATGACAGCGACATTATTGTCTTAATAGGAGCTACCGATCCCAGTTTGTAAATAATTATATGATTGTGGGTTTTTATTTTGGTACAACAAGAATTAACATAAGTGCACACATTTGTATGTATTGTAGGCCTACCGTATAGACTTATATTAGTATGTGAATATGGTATAATATGTATGTATGCATGCTTGTATAAATGTACTAACAGATTTGATGTACTTTAAACAAATTCTATACCTACATGTGGTCAATAAATATTATGGTTATGGTTATGGTTAGAAGCTTTTGTGTGTACAACTTATGTTAAATAGAATGTTTTACAATTTAAAATGTTATGCTCAACAAATACAGTATCTAGTCTTGTGTTATCTACTTTTCAACAAACTTGTCTCACTGCAAACTAGCCTACGTTATCCCTGTGTCAATATTCTATGTTACCAGTTTGGCAAAAAAGATACGTTAAATAGTAGATAAAAAGATATATAATACATGTTTTATTAGCAATGTTAATGAGGGTATTGCACAGAAATGTCTATTAAATTGGAAAAAAAATGAAAATTTACATTGAGTAGATAGGGCCTACTCAAACCAAATGTAGTTTCGGCGTAACATGGTGGCATCCAGTGGGCAATGATATCTAAGTTGGAACAAATATTTAAAATTATCATGGCGCTATGCTCATCAAATCATGGTCACACATCCTCTAATGGTATGTTGTTATGTTTGGGCAATAGTTGTTCAAGTTTTTCAGACCCCGTTAATATTGGTCATGAACCAATGAATATTATGAATAAACATGTACAAATGTTGACTTTCAAGATAGCTATGTTTGCAAGTTTCCCAATATAAATGCAAACAACCCATTATCCTGGCCACGTACCGGGTCAAATTCAGGCATGTTGTATTCTGCAGGCTTCTTTCCAAGGAAGTATTCTTCAGGCGTGTAGAAGGGAAGATTCAGATTCAAAGCAAACTGAAACAAACACAACTTTCAGAATTGACAAAAACTCACAACTTGCAATAATTAATGTGCTATTGGCTACAGTTGTGATCTTAAACAGCACACCATTCAGTGCTGGGGACTATACGTACTGCTCCAATGAATAACCAATAAAGTCTTACCCACCACAACACAAACATTAGACTGAGGTGCTTACTGTTTGACATAATATATTAACATAAAATATTACAAATTAAAATAACATAACAAAATTATAAGTCATTTAGAATTTACATAATTATCTGCTTTCCAGAGAAGTCGAGGATTGAACAAATCTGCACTTTGAGCAATTGTATGCCATGATATATATAAGAATATATCCTTACACATTTCTTTATGCCCCACAAGTGACATGTCCAGTCACATTTACACATCGTGCACATCAATGAAACCTCTAAGTCCACCTCCAGCAGATGATAATTTCAACAGACATTTAAGAAGATAAAACAATGAGTAAAAGTCCTACCAGTCTGTCCGAGCAGGAGAAGTCTTTCTTCTTTCCTGGAGCCCAGTCCTTGGGTCTACCGGCTGCATCTGCACAATCAAACACGCGACACATTGGGTACACAAAACTTTCACATACAATAACGAATGTAACATTCTTGTACAATAATTTGTCTAGTTGACACAATGAACATATCTACCCCTCAGGTTTAATCTACAATGTATGTAGTGGGACCTAAGCAGCACACACAGGCCCTGAATTAAACAAGGCCTAAACTAACTGTTCCTTGCATGGGTGTCTGGCAAGACACCCCTAGTGACTCAGTCGAAATATCTCACAGGGGTGTTTCATGTTGTGTTGAGAAAGTTTTGCTAGTTCATTGTATTGCAGCAATAGAAGAATTCCCGTTTTTGTGCACATATAATGTACACAAATGATGTCAAACCATGTAACTTCAATCAAACAGTAAATGTCATTGATCAACTACTAGTTGAAAACAGGTTATTAATAAACAGCCAGTTATAGGAACTAAAATACACATGACATGGAGTTAACTAATTATAATAATGGTTTAACTTTTACACAACAACATATTGTGCACCTACCACCAACATAGAAGCTTTTCTTCATGTCAATTTCTATGCCATCATTTGCCTGTAATAATACAATTACTCCATAGAAGCACAATCAAGAAGAGATCAAATTAAGTAGTTAAAACATTGCATGATTACAACTAGAAATGTTCTTTAAAACACAAATTCTACAACTCAAAATAACCCACAAATGGTTCAAAAACTGTCAATTGCATAACGACCCACAGTACCATGTTATACAACGTTACAGGTCATGTGACGGATGCCGTTTGCGGAGCGTCTCTTTTACGTTGGCCCAGCCTTGACAGGATGGCGTCTGTAAACATTATATGCCCCCACAGCATGTGTCCGGTACAGCTTGTTGCAATATTCAAGTGGATACTGTTTTAATGCAACAGTGCAGATACATTGTTAGTTACTACTGTCGTTCAAAAATATTTTTCAGGGAGTGTTCTAATATCAAAACAACAAACTGCTAAGCACATAGGGGGCGATACTGGGCCTTCCAAAGACCTACGAGCCAGTTTTTTTGGGGGGATGCGAAGTATTTGAAAAAGAATGTATATTACACCTTGTTAGCATGGTATTGACTTTGGCCAGTAAAACTGTTTTGCAACAATGCGATTCGGCCAAATGACAACAGCATTGTCAGAAACTGAGACCGTTTCTTTTTTAGATGTAAAGTATTTGGACTGGTAATATTTTCCCGCACATCATGCATGGCATACTCAAACTACTAACTGAAAAGTTTATGCACTCAAAGCAAACAGCTGACACCAAACATGGGTTCAATGACAGTGCACCAATACGAGTATCAACAGTCAACACACCTGGTCATGCAGATGCGTCCAGCTTCCAACAGCTGGCTTCCTGTACGAACCAGATCGCAGGGACACAAAGACCTGATGGAGAAGTAGCACACTACTACAACAGGCACATCATGGCTCGAACACGAACATCAAAGTAATGGAGATAATCATATCAATGTCTAATTCACGATTTCAAGTGATTTTGAAAAACCGCTCCAGTTGTTTCTAATCACGTGAATGTTTTCTTTCTTTTCGGATAATAGAAACAGCATGGATACAACAGTTTTAGAACAACCAGTAGGGCAAGGCACCTGAGGCTGAACAGACTCCAGAGAGAACACATCAATATACACTAATCTGTATTTATAATGCAGTTGCCAGTTTCACTTTTCTTTTTTAAACCTACTACATTTTGTCATTTCCAATTACCCCACCTACCACCTCGGACCTGTCTTGGTGAGCAGGCCATATGGCCAAACAGAGCTAACATAATACCTCATAGTGCCTCAGTATAACCCGGCAGTAGGGGTCCATGAAATAGAACCGCATTATAAACGGGGCACGTAATAAAGTATATTGTGTCACCACAAGCAAAAATACCACAAAAGCAACTGAAGCCAATGTGCTGGTTGCACGGTCTATGCGTAATTTATAAAACTAACTGAGATTGACAACCAACGTCAGTGTATATTACGTTAAAATATTACACTGTCGAATATTAAAATGAGTAAAACTCACAACTGGTGCACAGTTTTGAAATCATTTATGAACCAACACGCCTCGTCTGATGATGCGAACTGAGCGATAATACAGTACTGCGGTCACTAGTCTAAAAATAACTTTGCTCTCAGCAGCCGAAACATACAAATGAATTGACATGTTGCTGAAGTCGGCAAATGCTAAATTTCTTGTTGGCAACAAATTGTCTCATGATACACCTGTACAAAACAGATACGAGAAACAATTGACAGTTATTACAGTGTTATCATTAGTCATAGCGCCCATTTCCCCTGGTGATGTCAATTTGGGGGTCCACGTTATGTCCCATTCGCATTTTAGCAAGTCGCGTTATGAGGAGGCGTGATAGCATGTACTTTCAGAGAAGCTTCATTTACCAGACTTCGTATGTACTTTATCGTTCCAAGTCCAAGCATAGATCTAGATTTTAAAGAAAAACTACAAGCCATAGCTGCAAAAGCTTGTGAAGAGGAATGTTTGATTTCGAACTGGCAATTCAACACAAGTAACAAGTACTTAACCCAAGGTCAGTTGGTAGCTACTTGCCGAGTAACTATTTATTCCACAAGTTCATATCAAGCTTGAAATAATTGTACTTATATTGAGTACTGTTGTGGGCAGAGACACCTGGCACGCCACAAGAGGCAGTAAAATATATAAAGTGTGATGTTCTGTTACCTGGACAGGTACGCCCAGCTTGGACACAATCCGGGACACTTTCTCCTTGTACTCGTCGACCTTCACCTTCCCACCGCGAATTCCCCTCTGCAACCACAGAAGAATGACCACTTACAGCGACAACATTCACTGGTCAACTGGAAAAACATCCTGAATTTGCAATGGGTAGATGCATACGTTTAGTCAAACGTAACATATTAATCATTGACCCAGAAAACTTATGTTTTGATTCCAAAACCTCTGCTCTACGTTGCACAAGTCTTTAGATAGAGGAAATTGGTTTTCAGTGGCCATCTTTAAAATGGCAGCCAACGCCTTCCAGGGGAAAATCTGAGATGGCCATATATTTTTTGTAAATATGTACTCTAGACATGTGCCAAATGTCATGCTTGTATCATAAAATGCACAATTCGGCCATATTTTGTCACATATAGGGCTATAGAAAATCCCAAATACATTAATATCTTTCAAGGCACTGGTTTGGTCTTTGCCACGCTGACAGGAAAGTACACTGATTCAGTGGTGCCATCTATCAAGTGGAACACATATTAACACACGTTGGCCAAACAGTAGATGTAATAGCCAGGCAGTGTGGGGCAATGTAAGTGTACATAGGCAACCATCTCATGACAACTGAATGCGGAGAATATCAATGCCCTTTTGGAAGTTATTACAATTATTATTGTTATTACTAGCATTTCTAGAATGCCCTATCTCTAGCATCAGCCCATTCATAGGAGCATACACACATCACAATAAAACGTACATGGAATCATGCAAAAGTTTTTGTTTAAATTAAGACAATTACATAAATATAAATAATTATTTAGTAAAACATTAAAACCACTTGTAACCAATGAGATTCAGACGATGGCAAGGTCAAGGGGAAACTGCAATCACAAGCCATGATAAATGATCCCAATTTGAGGCCACAAAGGCGTGACAAAATGTTCTTTCTCTGATAATTTTCCTTGAGGAATATTTTAAGGTTAGTTAGCAGTTTTTTTTATGTCATTTTAATATAATTATAATTGCAAACAAATAATGCATTGAGCCTGTACGGATAACATCCATGGTTATCATGAATAACAACTATGATGTGGTGCAATACCTGATTTGTCAGAAACACAATCTTGTAGCCATCTGAAAACAGCTTTTTAAGTTTCCCTGGTACTTCTGGATACAGGATTCTGTTAATATAAACAAAGGCAAGATTCAAAATTCTACTAAGTTCAAGACTCTAGCCTCAATGAGAATATTGGTTAACTCTATTTCTTCAACTGGTTTAGTCTTACACCGACATTCGAGAACAAGAAAGAACAAGATCTTTATTTTTTGGACCCCAATAAGTACATGAATCAATAATCCAATAGTACAAGTAGAAATAATTAAGTGACAATAAAAAAATACCTATAACATTTCTTTGCATTTCTTTGCATCTATCAATGTATGTGCATATTAAAATTCTAATGACTTTGTGTACTTAACTGACATATGTAACAATCACATATTGTATGTACATGTTTTCATATTTTTGGAAGAGATAATTTTTTCAGTAATACGCAAATCCATGTAACCTGTGAGTAACAACTGTTTCCAAAACTAATTCTGGAGTATTGTTTATAATATGAGGCAAATTGTATTTAAGGCAACTTTTTGGCAAATTCATGTATTGTCATAGATGTGTATATATTTGTAGGTTTGCTGGTATTATGACTGTGTATATTATAATTGAGGATAACATTCCAATTTAATAAGTAAACTGGCAAATTACCATGCTTATATATATACAAAAATTTAAGTTCTTGCAATTTTAATTGATCTTCTATTTTCAATATTTGAAGTGTTTTAAAAACTCTGTGAATTGTACCTGTTAATGTTATTATTCGAACTGCCCTTTTTATCACAAAAGAATCAATGTTTTCTCCAGATGTCTAGCCCTGCCGACACGTACCTCCAGTCGCCAGCGTGAGTGGGGAACACTTTGCCTGACTGAGTGCAGATGATTGTGCTGTCAATGTCAAAGGCAGCAATCTACAAAAGCCAGTCACAGCTCAATGGACACTCCCCATAGACATCAATCTAGTTGTGTTTATCATAGATCATTTTCAAATATGAACTATAAATACAGATCGCTTATGACAACAGCACGGTTGCATGTACACGCAGACTGAAGCATATTACTAGCTTATTGCAACAAATTCCTTATAATAAACTTGTCATCCTATATGTTGCTGGCAACACTAATCGACCATTTTATACAAGAATAAACAAAACTAAAACACACATTTTTTATTTTTTATATAAAACATGAATGAAGGTGCGCGGGAGAGGACGCCAACTGTCAGGGCTTTACGTCACCCTTTTTTGGTGGACACTTGGATGTTAACTGCTGCAAGCCAGATGAGATGTATTTTAGGACCTGAAGTAAATTACAAACTCACATACATACATTTTCAAGGCATAACTGACACCATCTATGATTGTTGAAGACCTTTTATACTCCTTCATTTGTTTACCTGTCATCCAGTTATATTTCCACCTGTCCACAACCAGTTTTATCCGTTCACGTGATGATATATATATATATGTATATAATATATATGTATATAAGCCTGCAGTGTTGACAGCACTTACAGAGTTCCAAACTAAACATCAGGATGGGGAGTGGAAAGATTCCAGAAGAATATGACAATCAAGACGGCTCATACACTGTACCAGTAAACTGTGTCTAACTTACTGTCTACCAACATTGCTCTGGACTGCTTAAATCACATGAATCTGTTGCTGATGTAGAGTGCACTCACCTTTGACCTACCTACAACTCCACTGCTAGTGTACAACATAAGAGAGTCGTGTTGTGTCCATGTTGCCTCTTTAGTTGGTTGTCCCTCCACAACACCCTTCCTGGCAGCTCTCTCTGTGTCGTCATCATCCTCTGCCTCCCCAGTCTTGTCCACATGTTCCCTCCTTGTGCTTGGTGTGCTCTTCATGTCTCCACCCACTGGTGCTTTCTTCATGTTCTCCTTCAACAATTTCAACTGCTTCTTCACTGCCTCCATGTGTTCAGAATCCGACCCATCGCTGTCTTCTTTCTTGTTTACATCATCTACTCTTCGTCGTTTTGCTTTCTCTCTGCTTCCGTCGTGTCCAGCTTTTCGTTTTGGTGCCGTCTCTTTGCCGGAACTACTATTGCCAGACTGCCGTGTTTTGAACTTGAAATAATGTTCATATTTATCATCTAGTACACACAGTGTTACACTCTCTGTTGCTGTCGCTGTTTCGCCAGGCCCAAGGAGTCTGTTACCGACCTTACATGAATTGCATCCAAGTTGTCTGACATGAACCTCTTTCTTATGGCAGTCTGCCGTCAGTTCCACTGGAAAAACAAGAAGACTGCATCACTTTCTACTTCTAAGTGTACACCAATGTAAACGGAATGCAAGTAAAAACGTCATTTCCATATTTCATGAGGTTTGTTAAGTCATACAAATATGTGCACCCAAACTTAGTTGGACACAATTGAGCATGGAGACTAAACTGTAATTGATTGTGACGATTTTAGCAACATTCAAACATGCTGTTTTCCCTAGCATTTATGAGTGTTCAACAATTTACAGACATTTACATCGCTAAAGAAACGGACAAAATAATGAGCACACAAGAACAGCATAAACGTGACAACTGTGATAATATATTTATTCAGGACGGCCCAGCTAGATACAGTGAAAATTAATATATACACTGGCTTTCTTTTCAGTGGGGGCTTCATACATGATTGTACCGACATACAAAATTAAATTATGTAAAATATTAAGATGCAACAAATATACAGTATAAATTAAATTGAAATAAAAAAACGGATGAAATAATGAGCACACAAGAACACTACAAATGTGACCACATGTGGCTACCCTGTTTGCGTGAGAGGCTCTTGTCAGTGATGCCTGTGAGGGGACTGCGGCCAATGACGACTGGTTGCTGGTGCTGAAGTGGGATGGGATTGTGAGTGTCGTTGGCGCAGTGCAGGAAACAGTGCAACATAATCATCTGGAACAAACATAATCATCTGGAACAAACATAATCATCTGGAACAAACATAATCATCTGGAATAAACATAATCATCTGGAATAAACATAATCATCTGGAACAAAGACATGTGCTTAAAAACTATACCTATGCATGTCATAGTTTCTTGTAGCTGTCCTCAGTTATTATTATGCAAACATTATTTTTATTCAAGAAGCAACATATTACATTTTAAAACAAAGGAACAAATATGAAAGAAAATTAAAGGAGAAAACTACAAATTATGTATTAGCTACAATGTACTGCACACATGAAGATAGTATTAGAATTACAGAACTGTAGCCATTTACATTTCTCGGACATTGCGAGTGAATTATGGTCAAAATGGGGCATCAAAAATAATTATTGTGCGATATTCCAATGTACAAAACTGGTCATCATAGAAAACATACATTTAAGATTTTTTACGAATAACATTTTGTTAAAAAAATTTAGCCAAATGTTTTGCAGAAGCAGGGTTAGAATTTAGCGGGGGCCAGGTGCTCGCTGGCCCCACATTTACTGTTGGGTCCCCGAAATGTCCAACTCTATGGGCCTGATTGGCCCCCAGATTTTGCATGATTGATGCAGTGCAATGTGCTATCATGCAATAACAAACTATATATACTACTTAACCCCGCCCCCCACCCTAAATAGTCCAAAAGTCTAACGGACTGGCTAACCGCAGAGCAGCTCTGCGGCCAAGGAAATATCAGCCACTATTCGTAGAGCAAGTCCTTTGCAAATTAGCAGAGCAGTGACGTCACTGCTCTGCGAATTAGGGAACAAGTGCCACAATTCGCAGAGCAGTGACGTCACTGCTCTGCGAATTGTGGCACTTGTTCCCTAATTCGCAGAGCAGTGACGTCACTGCTCTGCGGATAGTGGATAATATTTCCTTATCCGCAGAGCTGCTCTGCGAATAGTCTCGTCCATAGTCTAATGTAATGAATACAAACGGACATCTGCCATCTGGTGTTATCCAAACACATTGTTTGACAGCAATGAGCATGACTTGTGACAAATCACTGTTGCCCCGGTTGGTTCTCCGGCATGTTAATCTTAGTCAGAGGCCAATATAAGCAGTGAAGCTCTTCGCCGGCGTTGTTGACCGGCGAAAGCGAAACATCTGTCATTACCTGCATGGGCGATATTATGGAATAACTAAATGTTCACATCTTCAGGGGTCAGAAATTTGTATAGCGCCATGTTTTAGTTAAATTTAGACGTATTTACGAAAACACAATGATTTAGTCAACTTCACTAATTCACGGTTCTTCCGTTTTTGACAGAACAAAGTTGTGGCGTTGGCAAGTCAAATCAGTGACAGCGTGCATGACTGTGTCTGTGACACCGACAGGCCTTAGCTTTGGTCATTTACTCAATTTACGAACACTACTGGTGCAGATAATGAAAAATCATAATTGCTACTGTGTGACTATTCTGATTACTTTAATCACGAGAACTTCAAGTGCAGTTTATATTTTCAAAAACAAAAAATAAAGCGATTAAATAGCTGCACGATAAGCAAACTCACCAAATGGGCGGAGCTTAATATACACGGAAACATTAAATGCGCATGACAACAGCGGGTCATCAGCCACTGCACCAATCAGCCTCGATGGCGCGAAAGGGGCGGGCCGTTCAAACATTTTCATTTGGGAGGAGGCACACAAAACATCCATTGATCCAAGTCTCCAGATTTGGCGAGATGTTCAATATTCCTATTTTGTACAGAATTTCAAAATTCTCCCGATCTACCAAATTAGTTATAATACAAATTTATTTAAACTCCCAATTTTTTTCTGCTGATGAGTAAAATAAATAAATAAATAAAAGTACTTTAATATTACTCTATTTACATGCGAAACACATACTAAACGATGGCATATACAAATGAACACAGTCAATACATGTGTGTAAAAATAAGATAAGATGAAATATTTTAAACACATTTTCTAAAATGTTATTGAGTATTTTAAAGTCACATTCTGAGTAAACCGTATTTGGCAAGTTCCATTGCTACTATAGGGCCGTTTCTGGTCGGTCAGCTCCTTCTCGGTCGAGGAGAGTCCTGACGTTCCATTGTCCAATTGTCAGTAGTTGTCTTTAATTCTTCTTCCAAGCTGATTTTCTACTGTCGTCGGAAGATGAGGTCGAGCAGCGCGGTCCTTGGTAACCCGTGCAACGGCCGATCCGGTATGGAGTTTCGTGCAGTTGTACATTTCATGGAAGCTGCTAGCAAAAAGTGTTGAAGTGCAGCTGGATTTTGCAAGTTACTAGCGAAACTCTCTCGGGGAGCTAATAGAGGTCTCACACCGGCAAGAACATGTCAAGACAGACGCAAACTATTTGTCCCTGCAGTGGCTGGTCGAGAGATTTTGGGAGATCCATACATCAACCGCCCTTGATGCTGCCACAGTGACATGGTTTTCTGGTTAGGGTTTGCTCCCTTAGCCTTCGATTTTGTTAAGAACCTGTACCACAAGGCAGTGGTTTACAACTCTGCATGGCAGGGGCGTCAAACTCCCTGAGGTATTACAGTACCTGACGTACTGCAATACCTGCATACGGTACCTCTAAACGGACCACAGACTGCATGGTTATCAGCAACATCAAACTGGATATAGACATAGAAAGGAAAAATTGATGATCAAGAATAGATGCCACATAAATAGGATAACAAAATCGAATTCCAACTCAAGTTGAGAAACTGATTCGAAACGGAACGTATCATAATGGCTGAGGATAGCGCAAGGGATACCCAGCGCAAGATTAGGCAGATATGGAAGCAGCATGCTGAGGCCTTCACCCAACCACGAGACACAACGGCTGCACAATAATGATAACGATATCTGATTCAGTGAGTAGATGCATTACATTTTCTTAAACCCGTCGGTTCACTTCCCATATCCCTGCATGAAGTGTACACGGGCAGTATACGTAGCTATTGGTTGCGCATGGATCGTCTTAGGGAGTTTCGATGACAGTGGCGCCACACAGTGATTATGGTGCCGGCGAACTAAATCGTGAGGAGCTAAGAAGTGCTGCCACCTCACGTAGTCTGGGTAATCAAGGCTAACCACGCTTAGATCCGGGTACTCCGCGCATGTGCAGTATCACGAAAGAGGAACTTTGTCTTTTTCCAAGCCGTTGACGCCATAGTGAAAAGGATAAAATACGGCAATTTGTCTGGCTTCTTACGACTTCAAAAATTATTTGATAGTTAATCTGAATTAGGTGGGTATTTAACAGGATGTCACATGTACATTAGCTATTTACATTTCTATTTTAAGTATATATTATGATGTGTTTTGTACAATTTTATCGCACCGAAATGCTCGGCATATCGAATCATTGTCGAAAATGACCTAAGTTCGTGATCACGTAATTCATGAGAGTGTTCGCACATTTAAAAAGTAACTTGTCGAATTTTTATATTATATGCCAGTGAAGGTTCACAAGTTAAATTTGTTGCTGTGGTTATTTTAGCCAAATTGTATTTTATTGTGGTTTCTTTGTAGCTGTCGACAATGGCCGTAGTGAACCCAGGCAAGTGCCCGTGTTACCGGCTGTGCCGCACCGCTGTGCGGCTAGTCGTCACAACCTCTCACACTCCCTCACTCAGTGCATCATTGTTCTGGCGGTTGGCCCCAATTTTTTTAGCATATAATTTACCAAATTTACTACACTACAGCTGTCTAGTTTTGTGTTTATACCTTAACCCTTTTTTATTTTCACGTTTTTAACGTGATTTTTTTATTAACTAATTTTGTAATATTATCTACTTTTATATAGGTATAAATATATATATGGAAAAACTCGTATGACGTCAGTATGTTGCTTCAAATTTGTTTGTTGTTTCGATGTATTTTACAAAGGGTAAGTGTGGCATATGTTTTATCTTGTCTGTCAATCCACCTGAATTATTTTTAATTGTTGCATGTAACTATTTCTTCAATGTAGAGTCTGCACACAACTTGGCAATGGGTGACAGTGCCACTGCTGTCAACAGCACTGCTCTCAAGCAGAATTCCTCACCGGTGCCTAACAATGTCAACCATGAACCCTCGAAAAATGACTCAATTTCATCAGTAAAGAAACATCATTTGAGTTCCTCATCTCACAAGAGCTCAAGTTCTCCGTCTGTGAAGAAGGAGCATTCAGGCTCTCCTTCAAAGAGCCATTCTAAGGAAAACTCGAGTTCATCGCATTCGTCAAAGTCTCATCATAAACATAGCAACAGTGAGCACAAACATAGTTCAAAGCACAAAAGCAGCAGCAGTGATCATTCCAAGCACAGTGACCATAAACACCACAGCAGTTCATCGTCGTCCCACAAGAGGGACTCCTCTTCATCAGCACACAAATCTAAGGACAGCAGTAAACATTCATCCTCGAATAAATCAAATTCCAGCAGCAAAGAACATTCCGGCAGCAGCTCAAAACATCACAGTGGAGAGAAATCAAAAGAGAAACGCCACAGTGAGAATGGTGTTAAGAAGGAGAATGGTATTGACACGTTGCCTGTTAAGAGTGCCTCAGAGTCACGTGTTACAATAAAGACAGAGCCGCTCCCTTCGCCAGTGAAGTCTCAGAGCTCGTCACCACTAAAGATCACTGTCAAGAAACCAAAGCCAGAAGACAGCGATGATGACATGCCACTGGTGAGTGTAGGTTTACAGCTCGGATGAAAACTTTGGATGGGAATTCATCTGTGTTGTGAAACAGTTTGTAGTTGTATCACAGCTGTGGAAAGATCCCAACACAACACCCGACTATGGGTATCTTGTAAGTTTCTGAAAAAATCACTGACCTCATTTACACAAATGTCGCACATATGGAGCAGCAGTAGCTAACTTTGTTTTGGAACTTGTGTGATTCTGTAGCAGTGATCACTGACAGCTGTAGACCTACTGCAGAGCTTGGCTAAGTCCTTGTCACGTTGCTGAGTTGCTCTGCCTTCAGTTTATATCTAAAACAACTGTGGACCCCCACTGCGTCTTGTGGCATCACTTTTTCAGGATGTCTGTTTCTGTCTGTAAGACCAGAAAGGGAAACCCGGGCCAAACTTTGTTAGCAAACATGTCACGGTATGCTAAACAAGTTCATAATAGAGTAAGTAAAAAATTGCAAAACTATAATTACAGTTAAAATAAATTCATTATAAAATACCCTATAAGTAGTTTACAAATGTGGCCTTAAAAACATGTGTTTTTAAGTGGACTTAAAAAGTTCAAGTGAGAGTCTAGGCACAGACTGTCCGGTAGATCGTTCCACAACAATCGTGACATTGCTGTCGCTGCCTCACTCTGGCTCCATAGTGTCTAGACTTGAGTTCATAGTGTAGGACATTTATTGCTGATTAATTTATGAAAACTATATTTAATCTTCAGTGTCCAAAAGTAACATATTGGTTCATGTCTTATGTGTTTGTATCGTATTGCTAATAGTCAGTTTTATGGTTCATTTCGCAATTATTCCAATATTAAATAAATGACAGTGATATATTCTATTTAAATTTTATGTGTATATTTTTGCATTTGACTGTATAACGTATATTAGACAAATGTCTTGTTACATTTGAAGTATTCATTGCCATGACGTGATGAGATGAGTTTGTGATTTGTAGGATAGTAGACTCAGTTCAAAGCCAGTGGCAGTCAAAAGGCCTGTGGACTCTGACGATGACATGCCCCTATCTGACAGGTAAGTAGTGCATGACTGTCGCATGCCTTGTTTTCCTCTCCCCTTCCCTGTCTACTTTCATCATCACCGTCTTCTTCATCCGAAATTTTGCTCCTTTTTTCTCTTTCTCCCACACTCAGGTCATATCTATACCCTCCCCCCCCCCTATATTTCTTATCTTTGCTTTTCTTAGTTGAAAGAAAGTTACCCGAGTTTATACACCTGAGAAAGTGGGATGTGTGTCAGTCTGCCACTTCAGTTGTGTTCACTATTCAGACTGTTTGGCTGCAGAAGAAGTATATGAAGATAAAATAGCAATTTAGGCAAATCAATACCAATCAAAGTGCTTAAAGGTTTAACTAATTAAAAAATGTGTAGAGTCACCCGTATCCTAACTCCTAAATTTTCAGTAAGCTAACACAGAAAATAGTAAGGTATATCTTAAACTATCAACAACAAGCAAATAAGAAAATTATCACTTCATATGTGAGATCCTCTCATATCTATTCAAGATGTGACAACAAAATAAGCATGCTATTTTTATTAATGCCATCTTTCCTGTGAAGCAATCAGATAAGACAATGTTTTCACTGGACGCATTGCTGTAATACCAGTTTCACATGACAGGAAGTAGAGCTGTTTGGCAAGAAGATGGAGTGGCAACTAGTTAGATCACACCTTGTGAATTGTTTCACTCAGATTGTTTCACTCAGAGCTCTAATTGTTTCACTCAGAGCTCCAAAGATTGGAAAGTTGGATACGAGTGAAGTGAAGAGTGAGAGGGTTGTGAAGAAGGAGAAGAAGAGGAAACACGAGGACGACTACGGCTCCACTCAGGTCACGGTGAGTGGCCTTTCACACTGGCATATTTAACCGAGTCAGATTATGTTTAATAATTAACATTTACAGTTGTAATGGACAGTTCTCACAGTCAGCTCTCATGCAGTCAGCTCTCACACAGTCAGCTCTCACGCAGTCAGCTCTCACGCAGTCAGCTCTCACGCAGTCAGCTCTCACACAGTCAGCTCTCACACAGTCAGCTCTCACACAGTCAGCTCTCACGCAGTCAGCTCTCACGCAGTCAGTTCACACGCAGTCAGTTCACACAGTCAGCTCTCATGCTGTCAGCTCTCACACAGTCAGTTCACACAGTCAGCTCTCACGCAGTCAGTTCACACAGTCAGCTCTCATGCTGTCAGCTCTCACGCAGTCAGTTCACACAGTCAGCTCTCACGCAGTCAGTTCACACAGTCAGCTCTCATGCTGTCAGCTCTCACGCAGTCAGCTCTCACACAGGACCTCATAGTCTTGCCTGAACACAAGTTGCGTTTGCAGAAAAAGAAGAAGAAGCTGGAGGCCCTGAAGGCACAGAAGGGGAAGACGGTGGCACAGGTGAAGAAGGAGAAGCAACAGGCTGAGGAACAGGAGAAGTGGCGCTGGTAAGTGACTGTCACCTAAAGTGTCATTGGTAAGTGACTGTGTCACCTAAAGTGTCATTGGTAAGTGACTGTGTCACCTAAAGTGTCATTGGTAAGTGACTGTGTCACCTAAAATGTCATTAGTAATAATTACTCATTATTAGAAATAATATAGGAAATATACGTAAGATATAATACATACAAATTAAAACAGACAGTCACAATACCGGTCAACATCTATGTTAGTGCTGGCTTTGTATGCTAGTGATCTTTTGCCAAAGAGATATTATTTGTTTGATTGTGTGATTTAACTGTTATGTTGCTCTTGAGGTGATGTCTACAACATGTTAGACTCATGATACCACATGAATACACAACTGTACTGATCAAGAGCTGTGTCTAGCCAAATGTTACAAGTACCTGCAGTGTCGTTGTTTGTAACAGAAATACCGATCAAGGCATTCAGGGGGAAATGGCAGATCATTTGAATGTAGTGAATATACTAAAATGTCAGCTTGATGCTATGTTAGTTATTTTAGTAGTTACATTACTGACAACCAATTTAGTGTTTGTAAATTGTAAATTAGCAAGGAGAAATCATAGTACAATGAGATTCCTAAAAATAAATAGTTTAACTATATTTCCTGTTATAGTGATCCATCTTTTGAGTTATTATTTGTTTGAAGATTGTTGTTACTTCACTTATTCCTGGCTGTTTTTGGTAATTTAGTCAAACTTGTTAATATTGCTCTTGAGGTGATGCTTACAACATGTTAGACTCATGAGACACATGAATACACAACTGTACTGATCAAGAGCTGTGTCTAGCCGAACGTCACAAGTAGCTGCTGTGTTGTTGTTCACAAAAGAAATACTTATCAAGGCATTCAGGGGGGGGTGGCAGATCATTTGAATGTAGTGAATATACTAAAATATCAGCTTGATGTTATGTTAGTTATTTTAGTAGTTAATCACTGACAACCAATTTAGTGTTTGTAAATAGTAGATTAGCAAGGAGAAGTCGTAGTGCTATGAGATTCAGCTTGTGTCATTGGTCACATGTTCTTAGCGTAATCTCAACGATTGGACATAATCAAAAAATTATTAATTCAGATTGTTCGTTACCAAACGTACATAATCTGTTGAATTGTTGAAATAACTGTCTGTTGATATTACTGGTGGCTTAGGACAATGAATAGTAAATGCATCCAATGAGTTGATACGTTATTGTGTACGAAACCATCATAGCTAACTAACAATTGTAAAAAAATTATCTTAGATTTGAACACTAGTTTTGAGAAGAAGGGAGACAGAGTGGTGGACACGGGCAAGGAGGTGTGAACAGGTCAACAGGTGTGAAGAGTTATGAGGACACTGGTGATAATCGATCAGTAGGCATGTTGACCCCAGTGACCTGCGTGTGTTAGGTGGGAGGACATGTTGACCCCAGTGACCTGTGTGTGTTAGGTGGGAGGACATGTTGACCCCAGTGACCTGCGTGTGTTAGGTGGGAGGAGGACATGTTGACCCCAGTGACCTGTGTGTGTTAGGTGGGAGGAGGACATGTTGACCCCAATGACCTGTGTGTGTTAGGTGGGAGGAGGACATGTTGACCCCAATGACCTGTGTGTGTTAGGTGGGAGGAGGATCGGAAGGACGACGGCACCAAGTGGAAGTTCCTGGAACATGCCGGCCCGATGTTTGCCCCGCCCTATGAGCCACTGCCCGACGAGGTAAAGTTCTACTATGACGGCAAGGAGATGAAGTTGAGCGAAAACGCTGAGGAAGTGGCCACATTCTACGCCCGCATGATCGAGCACGACTACACAACACGTGACATATTCAACCGCAACTTCCTCAAGGTTTGTTCAGACATGTCAGGACACAGAAGAAATGCGGCTTTTGGTTAGCTGTAATTAATTACTAAATCTTCTGGTAATTTTACACCATGGCAAAATGTTTTTCTTATTGAAGATGCCTTGATTTCGTTGATGCCATTCTCGCAGGTGTGTGTGGTTACAGCCAGAAAAATGGATGTAGGACAAGTAGCTTTTGTGGCAACAGAGCAATAAATGTGAGGTTTAAAGTGTTACATAGTTGTTCAAAGCTTCAAAAACAGTGGGATAGATAGCTGCGTTGTTCTGGGTTTGTTGTGTGATTGTTGTTAACAACAATATTGTTATCGCTACCGTGTGACAAACAGTATAGAGACCATAACTCAAACAGAATGAAAGACATTCTGTGATATTGCGAGTTTATGGATGCATAATGTATATATATATATATATTATATATATTATATATATATATGCCTAATCTGTGAAGTTATCTCTGACGTTGGAAATATGCTTCATGTACTATGTGCGTCTTGTAGGACTGGCGTAAGACAATGACGCTGGAGGAGAAACAGACAATCACAGACCTGAAGAAGTGCAACTTCACGAAGATGCACGCTTACTTCATGCGACTCACTGAGGAGCGCAAGAATCGCACAAAGGAAGAGAAACTGGTACGAGCATCTTGTTATCTCGCATTCTGTCACCGTTGTCCTCCTTCCATGATACTGTGGTGGAAAGCTGCGCTCAGTGTTTCTTCCATGAGTCTCGGTGCAGCATCATCTCACATCTCTCACAGGACTAGTTGGAAAAACAAAGCCTTACCGAGTGGTTGTCATAGAATAATATAAGAAATATACATGGATGTAGTAATACATACAAATCAAAATAGACAATCACGGTACCAGTCAACGTCTGTGTGTCTATCACATCTATGTTAGTGCTGGCTTTGTAAGCTAGTGACCTTTTGCCAAAGAGATTATTTGTTTGATTGTGTGATTTGACCGTTATGTTGCTCTTGAGGTGATGCTTACAACATGTTAGACTCATGATACCACATGAATACACAACTGTACTGATCAAGAGCTGTGTCTAGCCAAACATCACATGTAGCTGCAGTGTTGGTGTTTGTAACAGAAATATTGATCAAGGCATTCGGGAACAAAGTGGCAGAGATCATTCAAATGTAGTGAATATACTAAAATGTCAGCTTGATGTTATGTAACTTATGTTAGTTATTTTAGTAATTACATCACTGACAACCAGTTTAGTGTTTGTAAATTGTAGATTAGCAAGGAGAAATCAAGAGTACAATGAGATTCCTGCAAACAAATACTTTAACTATATTTCTTGTTAAAGTGATCCATCTTTTGAGTTATTGTTTGTTTGAAGATTGTTGTTATTATTTTCACTTACTCCTGCTGTTTGGCGGATGTTTTTGGTGATTTAGTCAAACATGTTAATGTTGCTCTTGAAATGATGCTTACAACATGTTAGACTAATGAGACACATGAATACACAACTGTACTGATCAAGAGCAACGTCTGGTAAAGTAAACAACACGTCGGCTGACAACTCCTGGTCAACATCTTGTTTTTGGTGGCATACTTTTGTTAGTTATCACAAGTTTTGTTATTTTCTTTACTGCTGTATGATTTCTAAAGATGACACTACCATTGTCACAGAACTATTACAACACTACTGTGGTGATCTATGTTGTGCCCTGGATATTTGTGGATCGTAAAATGCAATATTATGTTTCTTAGACGCTGAAGAAAGACAATGAGAGGTTGGTGGAGATGTACGGCTACGCTAAGATAGACGGCCACACGGAGAAGATCGGCAACTTCCGCATTGAGCCGCCAGGTCTGTTCCGAGGGCGTGGGGACCATCCGAAGCAGGGCATGCTCAAGAAACGAACCATGCCCGAAGATGTCATCATAAACTGCAGCAAGTAAGAGGAGTCTTTAATATATGTGATTAACCCATTTTATCCAGAATACGATTCTAGTCGTAGTTTGCACTTGGCACGGCTTGCCCGCACTCTGACATTTTGGAATCCCATTGGTTGGTTAACATCGAATGATGTCGGTATATTCGCATCACTGGGAAACCCATAGTTTTCATCCAATCAGTGCCGTTCTTTGGGTATTTCCCGTACAAAGCGGGTACCCCCAAGTTAAATTGAAATCAAAGATGGAGTCGAGTCGCAAAGACCGTTAAATGTTGACCCATTTTAAAGAATATGAATTGATAGTTTATTTTATCTACTTTCTAATGGTGTATCACATTAAAAAATTGATTGAGAAATAATATAAAGTTGTGTCCATTTAAATGAAGGCCTGTCATTTTTAATGCCGACAGGTTGATTTTGTGGAAATGATCAGGAACTGGCACTAGCTTCAGGATAAAATGGATTAATATAGGGTATATCTGAGAGCATTGTAATTAGATATATAGTGATGCCTCTTGTTGACACGTGCCAGAGTCATGTGGTGTGTTTGCGTTGCAGGGATGCCAAGGTCCCTGACCCCCCGGAGGGACACAAGTGGAAGGAGGTCCGCCACGACAACACGGTGAGAACGCAGGGGCAACTGTGGGTTTTGTTTGTGGTAGATGTTTGTTGTAGGTGTGTTGGTTGGCGTGTGATTGAGCATGTGCTTGTTGTAGGTGAGTTGGTTGGTGTGTCATTGATGGCGTGTTTGTTGTAGGTGAGTTGGTTGGTGTGTGATTGATGGTGTGTTTGTTGTAGGTGAGTTGGTTGGTGTGTGATTGATGGCGTGTTTGTTGTAGGTGAGTTGGTTGGCGTGTGATTGATGGCGTGTTTGTTGTAGGTGAGTTGGTTGGTGTGTGATTGAGGATGTGTTTGTTGTAGGTGAGTTGGTTGGTGTGTGATTGAGGATGTGTTTGTTGTAGGTGAGTTGGTTGGTGTGTGATTGATGGTGTGTTTGTTGTAGGTGAGTTGGTTGGTGTGTGATTGAGGATGTGTTTGTTGTAGGTGAGTTGGTTGGTGTGTGATTGATGGTGTGTTTGTTGTAGGTAAGTTGGTTGGTGTGTGATTGAGGATGTGTTTGTTGTAGGTGAGTTGGTTGGTGTGTGATTGATGGTGTGTTTGTT
This sequence comes from Oasisia sp. SBJ-2009, assembly GCA_964017155.1. Lineage (NCBI taxonomy): Eukaryota > Metazoa > Annelida > Polychaeta > Sabellida > Siboglinidae > Oasisia > Oasisia sp. SBJ-2009. The sequence goes on from OZ024862.1 coordinate 47,946,812, forward strand.
GTAGGTGAGTTGACTGGCATGTGATTGAGGTAGTGTTTGTTGTAGGTGAGTTGGTTGGTGTGTGATTGAGGATGTGTTTGTTGTAGGTGAGTTGGTTGGTGTGTGATTGATGGCGTGTTTGTTGTAGGTGAGTTAGTTGGTGTGTGATTGATGGTGTGTTTGTTGTAGGTGAGTTGGCTGGCATATGATTGAGGTAGTGTTTGTTGTAGGTGAGTTGGTTGGTGTGTGATTGATGGTGTGTTTGTTGTAGGTGAGTTGGTTGGTGTGTGATTGAGGTAGTGTTTGTTGTAGGTGGGTTGGCTGGTGTGTGATTGATGGTGTGTTTGTTGTAGGTGAGTTGGTTGGTGTGTGATTGATAGTGTGTTTGTTGTAGGTGAGTTGGTTGGTGTGTGATTGAGGATGTGTTTGTTGTAGGTGAGTTGGTTGGTGTGTGATTGATGGTGTGTTTGTTGTAGGTGAGTTGGTTGGTGTGTGATTGAGGATGTGTTTGTTGTAGGTGAGTTGGTTGGTGTGTGATTGATGGTGTGTTTGTTGTAGGTAAGTTGGTTCGTGTGTGATTGAGGATGTGTTTGTTGTAGGTGAGTTGGTTGGTGTGTGATTGATGGTGTGTTTGTTGTAGGTGAGTTGGTTGGTGTGTGATTGAGGTAGTGTTTGTTGTAGGTGAGTTGGTTGGTGTGTGATTGAGGATGTGTTTGTTGTAGGTGAGTTGGTTGGTGTGTGATTGATGGTGTGTTTGTTGTAGGTGAGTTGGCTGGCATATGATTGAGGTAGTGTTTGTTGTAGGTGAGTTGGTTGGTGTGTGATTGAGGATGTGTTTGTTGTAGGTGAGTTGGTTGGTGTGTGATTGATGGCGTGTTTGTTGTAGGTGAGTTGGTTGGTGTGTGATTGATGGTGTGTTTGTTCTAGGTGAGTTGGTTGGTGTGTGATTGAGGTTGTGTTTGTTCTAGGTGAGTTGGCTGGCGTGTTGGGTTGAAAACATCCAGGGCAGCACCAAGTACGTCATGCTGAATGCTGCCTCCAAGCTCAAGGTACGTAGCAAGTTCATCACAAATCAACAATCCTCTATTTTGTACATTTATTATCAGAATGTGCAGTGTTTGTTCTGTATCCATAAAACAATGTCATCTTGAAATTTGGACAAACGTGGTTTAGATGTTATTAATTAGTCTATTTAGTACTACCGCTAGGCAGCGTTGTTGCTCTTGACATGATGCTTACAACATGTTAGACTCATGATACCACATGAATACACAACTGTACTGATCAAGAGCTGTGTCTAGCAGAAGTAGCTGAAGTGAAGTTGTTCACAAAAGAAATATCAATGGAGTATAGTAGAGATAATTACAGTATACTACAATGTCAACTTGGTGATATGTCAGTGATTTTAGTAGCTACATCACTGCAGCCAATTTAGTGTCTGTAAATAGTATATTAGGAAGGAAAAATCATAGGGCTGTGAGATTCCTGAAAATAAATAGTTTAACTATATTTCCTGTTGATCCATCTTTTGAGTTTTGAAGATTGTTGTTAGTTCATTTACTCCTGCTGTTTGGCAGCTGTTTTGGTGATTTAGTAAAACATGTAAATGTTGCTCTTGAGGTGATGCTTACAACATGTTAGACTCATGAGACCACATGAATACACAACTGTACTGATCAAGAGCAACGTCTAAATAGTATACTGCGAGTCACTGCAGTGAATCGTTGATTCTGTTCCACTCAGGATTGTAAAGGAAATAATACTGTGGGTGAAAAGAGAATCATAAACTGTTAGCTTGATGTTGTCTTGACCCTGAAATAGTCTACGTTCTACTTGCTTGTACCTGCAGTCGAACCTGAAATGGTGTGGCTTGTGCTTCAGGGGGAGAAGGACTGGCAGAAGTATGAGACGGCGCGGAAACTCCACTCAACCGTCGACCGGATACGTGCCCAGTACCGCGAGGACTGGAAGTCGAAGGAGATGAGGATCAGACAGCGAGCCGTCGCCCTCTACTTCATTGACAAGGTGAGGATCACCAGCATGCTGACATCAGCAAGCCACACAGGCATTCACATTCTCAGTTGTTGTTTCTGTGTAAGGAATGTTGACTGGGTCTTCTTTGTTGCATAGCAAATGTTGGTGTGCATGGAGAAGTCGGAGATTCAAAAGTCTGTTCCGTGTTTGTTATTTTGATTTGTTAGCAGATGTGTAAATAATTTATGTAATGTGTAAACACCTATGAAAAGATGCCATTTTACTGTGGGAATGTTTCATATTACAGTGGCTGGCCTTAGGGTAAAGATCGTTGTTATAGTTCATAAGAGGGCTATTCTAACAGACATTTCTGTTTACTGATTTACTGAGGTCAGAGATTGCTCTTGAAATGATGCTTATGATAAAAACACAATGGCTAGGGTAGGGTAAAGGTTGTTGTTATACTCCATGAGAGGGCTATTCTAAGAGACATTTCTGTTTACTGATGCGCTGAGGTCACAGGTTGCTCTTGAAATGATGCTTACAACATGTTAGACTCATGAGAACCCATGAATACACAACTGTACTGATCAAGAGCAATTGTGATAACGTTATGTCTGCAAGTCTTCTTATAGCATGGGTCCATGTGATTCTTCACACGACCTGTCCATCTTGTTTTGTTTCCGGATAGTTTCATATTTAGGGGTTTGTAATGCTAATCTCTTCTTGGGTTACTTTGCATATTTTTCTTTGGCTCTGAATGTGGGTAATAATAAGTGAGTTTGTAGTAGGCACTGAGACAAGCCAAGGTCATGACTCATGAGTGAGAGTCCATTGTTGTATTTGGCACTAAGGGCAGGTAATGAGTGAATGGGTTCGTTGTTCCAGTTGGCCCTGAGGGCAGGTAATGAGTGAGTGTGTTGTTGTAGTTGGCCCTGAGGGCAGGCAATGAGAAGGATGAGGACCAGGCAGACACGGTCGGCTGCTGCTCGCTGCGAGTCGAACACATAAAGCTGCACGAGAAACTCAACGACAAGGAGTTTGTTGTTGAGTTTGACTTCCTCGGCAAGGACTCGATCCGCTACTACAACCAAGTGAGCGTGGAGAAGCGAGTCTTCAAGAACTTATTGCTCTTCACCGACAACAAGCAGGGATCAGACGACGTCTTCGACAGGCTCAATGTGAGTAGTGCTGATTCTCAAGTGAAAACCCGTTGGTTATTTGCACCCCACTGTGCCATAGCTGTTTGTTTCTTTTAAGTTTCTTTCTTAGAGAAGTAAGAGAAATAATGAGTAGAACGCTTGTGTTTTCTCAGTCTTTAACTATATTTTAGTTGCTGAGTTGATTCTTATGTTTGTTGATGCGACCAAGTGAATATACAACTGTATTGATTTGATATAAAAATAAATCACTAATACTACCAGGTAAATTATACCTAAAATAATTTGTTACCCATCTTAACGAAATAAGTCAGATATTGGTAAAAACAGATTTTCTGCGAATCCAACAATTTTGAAAAATTACCAACATCCGACTCATTTGTTAAAATGGATCAGCTACATCAATGTGACGTTGTGTTTCTAGAGATGTGATTGTTGTTACTTGGGTTTCGTCATGCTATTTGGCTGTCCTTTTCTGGGATGTATTTGTGGTTTTCTGAAGTGTTCAACACTTCAGAATCCAGAGAACAAATTTAATTATTCCAATTTTGGGTGTCAGAAATAAACATTGTTTCATATATAGATCAAGAGTTAACGTAAAAAAAAATCATCAGTCATGTTACTTACATAACTGCTGTGATTAAGGTAGGACACTGGTCGGGAAATGGATTTTGATGATATCTCAACAACCAGAGCAGCAATCTTTCTAAAACTTTCAGGATGTGGTTCTGGTGGGAAAAGATGACCAAGTGTAAAATTTCATCTCATTTGCATAACCGTAACCATGGCAACCGACTTTTCTGTGAAAATAGGTACGCATGATTTTGCGGGAGGTCTTGCAGTAAAACTATGCATATGTTTCTTTCTTTTTTGTTTGTTATGATCCACTGAAGTGTTGTAGAGTGCAATGATGCTGTTTTTGATCAACTCCTTACAATATTTATTATCAAAAAGAAATTGCAAAGATTTTTTTCGTTTTTCCAAATATTATAACAACTTCAGTCATCAATAAAAATCTTCATATAAAAGCTATCATGTTTAAAAAGCATCATTGCACTCACTGCACCATTGGGAATACATGGTAAAAAAATCAGACTCCTAGGTTTTGTACTTTTTCCGGGAGACCTCCCGCAAAATAGCAATATTGTCGAAAAGTAAGTTTTGAGAAAACGGCAAAAAACCAAATGAACATCAAATATTTTTAATAACACCAGTGTAAAGTCACCATTATGACTGTTTTCCATACCAGAAGCATGTGGTAACTATATAATGAAAGTGTGTGAACCATATTCAGTATATATATATATATATGGAATTTGTTTATAGTTTACACAAGCGGCGGCGGCGGCAGTGAATAAATTCATCACTGGCCAAGCATACTCATACATTGTATATGTATTATGTAATGTTGTCTTTTATGAAATAAAATTTGATATATATGTATATTATATATATATACATATATATATATATATGTAAGGCCTATACATATATATATATATATATACACATATTTATATCATATATACATATATATATGTATATATATATATATATATACATACACACACAAACATCTATTACTAAATAATTGGTCAATTTCATGCACACATATCATAAATGATAAGCATACTCTGTCACAATTAATGTTTAATGAATTATTTAATGTTAAATAAATTGTTTAAAAATTTAATTACCTAAAATACTTTTCATATTTGATAAGGAAAAAAATAATGCTAGAAAAGTAAATCCAACAACAGTACCACCTTTCGTTTTATGTTAATTCCACATTGGATTAATATGAATGAAACAAATTCAGTCAAATTATTTTCTGTAATAAATAAATAAATGTAACTTCCGACTGATACTGATAGAGCGACAAACTTCGGCAGCGCCAGCGCCGCTGTCAGTGACAGTCCGGGTGATCGGCGGCCGGCGGCCGTAGCCGCGTAGCAAGGCCAGCCCGACGTCGCCGTCGGCATTTCTTTCCCCGTTCGCTGCCGCTTCCGCGAGTCCGTTGCGCGACTGAACAGCATCATGCAGGCTGTTCATGCTATCTCTCGCGCATTCAGCTTATTTGCGTTTATTATATCGTTTCTTTCTTTCAAATTGGTAAACCGTACGGATCTTTCGTCGATCCGACGCCATGACACATACAGGTCATTCATCTTGAAGCCGCACCGTGATTGGCTGGCGTCGTTGCATAAGGTCAATTTTAATTAGCTACGTGGCCGCGATCACCATATATGGTTCGCGTGAGGTCGGGCTGCCAAGCAACAGCTGAAACTGTTTGTGATTGGATAGTTTCGCGGCACTTTCGGCGCCGATAACTAATTTATGTACGGATGTCGCCGATTTTTGACTTCGGTAGCGTACGGAAGGGATCATTTCGAACACGAGGATACCAAACATGGCCGCGTTGCATGGAGCAATGTTTACGTTTGAGCGCGCTGAAAGTTGGCCCGTTTTCGTCGATTTTAAAGGCCAGCCGCCATAACGACATTAGCAGCTAGTTGGGTAACGACATAGTTAATCCTTTTATTGGTACTTTTAGGACGAATTCAGTGAAATAAAGTTAGCAACACGTGCGCAAGACATCGTTCGTTCTGAAAATCAAGTTTATTAAAATTCGACCGTTTTGTCATTTTCCTGCAATTCCCGACCCGCGGCATACGTTAAATATCCCATTGAACATAGTTTTGTAAATACTGTGGCACTTTGTTTCAGACGGCCATCTTGAACAAGCACCTGTCTAGTTTGATGGATGGACTGACTGCGAAGGTCTTCCGAACATACAACGCTTCCATCACGCTGCAGCAACAGCTGGACCTCTTGACCGTCGGTCAGTTATAGCAACATATATTTGGTTGTCTGTTCTCACTTTGGTGTCACACTTCAGACCATGTACGGTGACATAAAACTGAACATGAGTCATTGTTACAGTTTATCATCTAGATTGACCAAGAACGTATTGAAAATAATTTACTAAAATATGTTTTTATTAACATACCTACCCAGCTTGTGTTTTCACTGTTACTGTACGTTAGCAAAGATTCATAAACAATAACAATGGACAGTGCTACCATCGCTAGGTGGTTCCCCATTAATTAATTATTCAATAGTGCTTTCATTGTGGTGATTCAGGTTCAGAGTGGATGGAGGAGGCATTAATTTCATGTTCACAACAATTTTACATTAGTTAAGTTACTACCGTCATTGAAATAACTTACCCATGATCCTGTGCCTTGTAGCGGACGACCCGATTCCTGCCAAGTTGCTGTCCTACAATCGAGCCAACCGGGCAGTGGCCATCCTGTGTAACCATCAGCGGGCAGTGCCCAAGAACTTCAGCAAGCAGATGGAAAACCTTCAGGCAAAGGTATGTAGATTCGTAGATTGAAACAGCATGATCTGTTAACTCAAGATGTTTGTACTAATGTTTTGGCAGATCGGGTAAATAGTTTTCATTTTTGGCTGCCTTGCGATATTTTTTGCTTGTTTGAAATCCGACATTTTAACGTAGCTCTTGAGATGATGCCTACAACATGTTAGACTCATGAGACCACATGATTACACAACTGTACTGATCAAGAGCTATGTGCCTATGTCTAATAGAACTGTCACGAGTCGCGGTACTTGGCATAACATGCAGAAGTAAAGATCATCGATCAAGAATCATGCTTATGTATTGACTCTAGTCACTAATGTATCTGTTTCTTGCGAAAAATCTTAAAGCTTCTACACCATAAATAATTGCACATGTTGAAATGTCGATATCCAAAATTCTATATCCAGAGTTGGTAAGCAACTTCAAAGGCAGATCATAATGAAGGAGTTTGTTTGACAGATCGAAGCGAAGCAGGTAGCCATCAAGGATGCTAAAAAGGAAGTCAAAGCTGCCAAGTCTGATGTCAAGAACATGAAGACTGAGAAAGCAAGATCGTAAGTTGTTCATGTCTACCCAAATCGTGTCTTGCTCAACCAAATTATTGTATTGTATGATAACAAACGTAGCGCTTTTCCTGATGAACTATGCTGCCCTTGAAATTACACATTAATGAAAAGTGATTACTTGATTGTATTGATCAAGAATCTAGCTGACTTTGCAAGGGTTAATTAATAACACAGTAGGTTTGATAATAAAGGTAATCACTTGAGTGGCACAACAGTGAGGTCATTACCATGGATAATTCCAGTACAATTGTTCTACACTTCCAATCACATTTTACTTTTGTTCAGCTCAGATACAAACCCATGAATATAGCCCTCTGCACATGACTGATTCATTCCCTTCGTAGGCTGGTTTACAAGCCATCTGTCATGACCTGCGTGGCTGCTTTTTAAGAAATCATGGATGTGTGAGAGTTACTCGCGTTGTCTTTAATTATCTAGCTCACATTGATACCAACCAAAAGGTAAAGGTTGATTGACTGCAAAATTAATAAAAGCAACACTGCTTGGAATGATCCCGTCTGTCGATCCACATCACATTCGCAGCGTGTATAGTAGTTGAATATAAAGGTGCGTTCTCATGAGGTCACCTATTTGTTGCAGGTTGTACGAGCGCAAGAAGAAAATGGTCGAGCGATTGCAGGAACAACTGACAAAACTGAAGGTCCAGGCCACAGATAAGGTAATGATAACATTTATACACATGTGCGTTAGTGCTGATGTGGTCTCGTCATAATCAATGTTAATCCTCAAGCAGAATCATTTGCATAATCCCCAGACAAAATAACAACTGCAGTTATTATAGTTTTGATATGTTTTTGCTGGTAAAACCTGAAATGTTTTAGTTTATTTCGTGCAAATACACGATGGTACATGATAACTGTATTGAATGTTTAGGATGAAAACAAAGAGATCGCCCTAGGCACGTCCAAGCTGAACTACCTGGATCCTCGAATCAGCGTTGCATGGTCAGTGAACTTCTGTAGTGAATATGACCTATATTTATATTACTGTGGTCAGTAGGACACTGGATGGTCACTACGTCTTGCACCCGTCAGCTCATCAGATCACTTGGTAGTACTAATCACAATAAAAACTTGCCTTCCACAAGACAATATTTATTAACCAATGCTGTTAGTTAATCTACACATTATTGCAAGTATCTGTGGATTAAATTGTCATCTACAAAGCAAACTTACAAATCTGTTAACCATATTAGTAACTCTTAGATTTTGCCTAAACTGACTGTTCTTTTACACCAGGTGCAAGAAATGGGACGTCCCCATCGAGAAGGTGTACAACAAGGCTCAGCGTGACAAATTCGCATGGGCCATCGACATGGCGGAGTCGGACTTTGTGTTCTAGGCATCTCAGTGTCAGCTGTCAGTCACACACGTGTGGTGCCATCGACGTCCGACACGGACTTGAGGTGGAGTTCGATCGATACGCGGCACACTCCGCCGCGTCGCACATTTCACTCAGTGTTATCACGTTCTCAGAGTAAGCCTAAGTCGTTGATATTTTATTTTCTATAATGCATCTGCAGTACTCGTGCGGGCGGAAAAGATGCAAAACCTTTTAAATGTTGTACGTATCAATGCAGGTGTTACTGCGCAGTTATTTATGACGGAAATTATGTTTCTGTGTCACAACGTTTTAAATTGACCACGACAGCGTCTTAGCTGTGCCGGTCATGTCGGGCCAAGGGAATGTGTTTGTACAGATGTTCAGGATGTGTACAGATGTTGAGGAAGTGTTAATGAATTGTTGAATATCCGGCTTACGATTGATTTGTGCCACATCTTGGTCAACGATTCTCACAACGAGCCGTCTGCAGGTCTGCTTGCCGTACTTTATTTTGCACAATCCCCGTTGTGTTTTACGGTAGTCTACCGTGCCTCATCATGCACGGCAGATCACTGCAGGTTGACGATTTGCCATTTCCCAAGAAACTACTCCGGTTATGCAGTATTGTAATTGTGTGACTGTATGAGTGATGAATGGACGGAGATTACGATACAACACATCCTTATCTGCAGGCAGCTGCCTACAGGAAAGTCTGTATGAAACAGGTGTAGGCACTTTTGTCCAGTTTAAGATGTTTTGTCAACTCTGTGGTAGTTGATCTGAGTTTATCAGTTGTGTATATGTCTTGTGTTGCTGGCACATGTATGGGAACAGTAGAGAGGTTCATAACTACTTGTATAGGATTTTTTTGCCATATATGTGTTGCACTGAAAACTATATATATATATATATATATGTATGTATTTCATGCACAAATGCAAGGCTGTTGTAAAGTACTGTTGCCAAGGAAGCTGGTCGACGAATCACTTGTTGTCTTGAGTTGAACTGGGGGTCCTCGGTATGTGTGTCGTGTCTGGTGACGTGTTTCTGCATTCACCGCGATGTCTGCATCGATCTTCACATGTGCAGGTGCAATATCAAAACAACTGCAGCATGCACAAAACTCGGCGTACCAAATCTAAGAAGCTGTTGAGCGTGTGTTGGTAATGATCAAATCAAGTATTGAGCTAAATGCATAGAACAAGCAATTTGGCATTACGTGTGCATCGCGTTTAGATTTAGCATGTCTATCCTATCACACTCATGACGAACCTCCAAATTGGCTGAAACTGTAACTCAACTGCTTTTAAATTATCTTTTGTTGCAAAACGTGCAACAACTTTGATAATGTAGTCATGTCTCAGCTGTGTTCAGCCATTGTAGGATGTCGCGAGAAATTTCGGTTGGTATACTGTGCAGTGGTTTTCTCTCAGTCGCATGTACAGTACAGATGGAGTTCAACACCTAGAGATGATGAATGGGAATCTGCACACTGTCAGCTGCTTAGTTGTCTAGTAGAGCGTGCTTTTAATGCTTGTTGATATTTTAAAGGTGGGATCGGAGCAGTGAGGATCTTAATTTAAAGCAGTGCATGTCGTGTACAGTTTCTGCCGGGAAGAAACAGTATTTTGGCTAGACTTAAACAGGTAAATGCTGTGGCGCGACACAAGGGACCCTGATACAGGCGTATAGTCATTGATTATTGTATAGAGATATCGCAATGGACCCTATTGATGGATTGTTGATTCGTATAAATGTTATGCCTGTATAAAACTGACGCATGTGTGAATGATGTGTTAAATGGATTGCTTGATAAACAAATTTGGGCTCACAGGGAGCGAGCAGTCTGTGTGACCTGTCATATCATGCCATGTACTGTGTCAAGACTGTCGCAATGACAGACATAGGAACATTTTGGTCAGCACAAAAGTTCTATAGTGTCCTTGTAGAGTTCTATAGTGTCCTTGTAGCGTTTTGTCCAGATCACAAACTACTGAAATGTTGTGAACAAAAGACCAAGGTTTCAGCAAGTTTACAACATCTGAACCAGACGTAACATGTCGGGAAATTTAAACAAGGTTTAAGAAATCTTTGTCTTTCTATTGCATATGCTTGTTTACAAAGTTCAAGAAATGAAATAATTGAATTCACTGGACAGTAGCGGCATATCAGTGCTCTTATGTGAAACTTAGAAAGCCAAGCCAAAGGAGCAACTCGAGCATGGACTCTGTGTCATTGCTATGGATGTCTGGCTTTTGTGTTGTTGAATGCATGCTAAGTTGTAAGGTGCCACAAGTGGCGAGGTGCACTTCTTAGTGTAGGTACAGTGTGCCTGGGATCTACAGCCTTGTGATATGGCAGTGTTTATCATGGAATAAAAAATCTTCACACATTATGCCTCGTACCTGTTTTGTTTATTGCAAGTTTTCATATGGATGTAAACGAACCAGGTTTGGGGGAAGTCTTCTTTTATGTGCACATCTGAACCTTGCAACAACTACTAAAATAAACAAGTACAAGATGGTCTGTAGTTGGATGTTTACCAAGTCTATTCTTGTCTTGAGGATGTGTGAATAATTCACTCTCCTATGGGAAGTAATAGATTTTTCCTATCATAAATGTACCTTCTAACCTCTCTCTTTAATCATGGTTTTAGATTTCCACTCCCAAACCTGTTGTTATGTCACATATCTGATCTACACATACATGTGAACTTCAACGTACAATGACTACATGTACAAAGAAATCAATTTGTATCAGTCCATCTCTCAACCTATTTACATTATTACCTATTTACATTACAAACAGATTTGAAAAGTTTGTGGTTAATACTGATGGGTGTTCTGTTGCTCTCCTCGGCTGACCTTAGAACTGGGCACAGGACAACCACCAGTGCAGGGGGAATGTTTCAACCATTCGACTTTCATAGCAAAGATAACGTATCAGGTATCTTTGTCAAATCTCACGATAGCTTCTATTGTAAATGTGCGTGTAATCCATCGAGTTTGTCTTCATAGTTTGGTGTCATCTGCCTGGACACGTTCAATGCACAACTGACCACTGGCCAGTATTTTACACCTGGTCACTGGCTGACAAGAATGAAGCTGCCTGTGATTAAGATCTTCAGAAAGTCAGCAAGCAGTCAACAAGACCTAGACTCCCCGAGGTCACATGACTGACACAATGATAGGACCACACAGAAGGTGGCGTGGACAGAACCGTCTCCCTGCTGCATGCAGTGAGGCTGTGATGCAAAAGTGAATTCACTCGTACATTTGTAAACGTACTGTCAAAAGGCATTAAACATATTTGCCTCCTGTAATGTTTGTCTTGTGTGTAGGTATGGCATCTTTCTGGTCACTCTCTGCACTAGCACACAAGAGGGCTTGACAGCACTGGCTCCCATGCTGTGTCTGGTGACATCATGCCGTGTGTTATGACTCCTGCACCATCATGCCACTCACGACCTTGTGGAATGACCTACAACACAGCGGCCATCTTGGATTCACAAACAAATCTCATCGGTGTGTACCAGGGATATATGGTTATTCGGGTATTTGAGTATTGATCCAGAACAACAAATAGATTAGCTAGAAAATTAGACCGACCGAGTGATTTTCTGTAACTGTTAGCATTGTATTTTTAAGCTTTTGTCAGTCTTATTTTGTCTTAAAACTAGTATTTTGCAGCTAAAAAAATTCAATTCGATTTTTTTCAAAACAACATGAAAAACAAACAAGTCAAGTAAATAACTACTTAAGTCACGTGGTATGATATACAATCATGAAGAAATATGTTTTGTAAAAGAGTAGACGTGAAATGATATACTTATAAGTGTCTATCCTTCTTTAGCACATACGTACTTTGACACAATTTTCTCTCCTGGTGTGTAGAAGGGGTTACACACCATGTCCACATAGGCGTTGTGTAGCTTACGAAACATCTGCAAAAAGACATCAGTAAAAATGCATATTTAATATAACAGCTACCAAGCGACCAGGTAGACTTTGAGAACTTACTTAATTGAAAACTGTTTTAATTCTATAAAACTAAAAATATTTTTTATAACACAAACAATAACATTTAATATACTGCCCAGTGCCCAGGAACATAACATATTTGATTACAAAAGGCTGTAGCGTAATTGTCATCAGCAGTATTACAGCTGGTTTCACTTGGTAGGTCCGACCAAGTTCATGAAGACAAACAAATTTGCACTCAACACCGGTTCAAACCTACAATATGTGGGGCAGGACTTGACTTTTGCCATCCAAAATAACAAATTCAATCTGCATTATTACATGTCATGTGACAGGAGGAACCAGTGTATGTCTTTATTTCCCCCACTAGATGACAGTGACCAAGAAGTCACAGCAGGCTTGTAAACATCAAGACATTTCAGACTGATTGCAAATGAGACTAAAAATATATATATATACTTGTATATATATATATATATATATATATATATACAATTTTATGTATTTAAACACCACTTACACTTCTAATTTCATTGTCACGCAGTGTGATATTGTTCGAATTCACAACAATTATAAATTTGATCTTTGTGTTGGTCACATAACCATATCTGACAATTAGTTAAGAAGAAGAACAACAACAAATTATTTCAACAATTCACATGTCACTACAAAGGCTGTAGACTAGATCTCGGGTATGTATGAACCCCCCACGCCCACTGAGGCAAAGGTATTGTGTGACTGTAGTGGGACGTTTTTTGGGTCAACTGGAGGTCTGTTGGATGGCGCAGTTGCCTGAACCTGTGAGAAATAACCCCCGAAATCAACCATATGCTATAGGTCTGTAAATCACTATACACTGTTTTTCTTAGCCTCCCACCATTATAAGGCACAAGTATGTTTTTTTTATTTACATTAGATCTAAACAGAGTCACTATAAAAGAATGGAGAAATACAAATTAACAGACTGCCATTGTTCTCTTATTTACCCTTACTTACATAAATGTAGCTAACACAGATGCAATGTTTTATGAATATCTAAAGGATACACTTTGTAGTCTTCTGTAGGGTACAGGAGACCCTGATAAAGTTCCCGTGGATCGTTGGTATTCTTGCCGCCTGAAGAGATCTTTTCCTCGACCACGTCCAGTGAAGTATGAACAGTGTAAGAAGACTTCAGCTCGTTCTCTGTTGATAATGTCTTCAGAAACAGCGGGTAATTCTGGCAGGAAAAAACACTAAAAGTCAGACCTAAAATTTCTCACACATCTGAGTCACAGAATGAAACAGGTTCTTGAAACCTGATTGCATAAATGCTACTAGCGTGCCTTTTGATAAACACAGGCAATGTGGCATTTTGTATTAAAATCCTGATCCCCTCAGCTTCAAATGATGGCCTGGGCTGGCCCGTGTTGTTGCGCTGTGAAACACAAAGACATCAATCAATATTGATCAGGTCTAAGTTTAATAGCTAGTTACAAATTAATCAGATCATAAAAAATATGCAATTTTGCTTGACTCTCGATAAGGAAATGCTTTCTTGTCCGGTTGCATGTAGGTGTTTAAGCCTAATAAAATTATCCTTTATTAGAATTTTTGAATCTGGAATAATTACATTAACCACATGCAATTATTATTATCTTATTATTATTACTGGCTTAAGTTAACTTAATCAGACAACATCAATTCAATGTTTTATCTTTTATCATTTATGATTCTGCTAGGAATTATCAAGGTCCTAACATATTACTAACTTAATAATTACACAGTTTGGTATTTTAAGGCTGTCACAACATCGGAGTTGACACGATCAGAGACTCTAGCCACATACATTGCTACCATGCAGTCCTGAGCTAATATTGAAGAAATTAAAACAAATGCCAAATTAAAAAGAAGGCGGCGCACTCTCCCTCACTGTCAGACGTCGAGGGGATTTCACCACGATACAAACGTATCTAATGCATACAATCTACGAAGTGCAACATATAATTTGTCCACTTAAGCTAATATTGCTATGTCATGTTTATAACATCATCACAAAGCGAACATTTAAGAACAAAACGTCAAAACGCATTACTTCTTTAGCAATGACTGCCACGCAAACGGCCATCTTTGGTTCAGATATCCAATCAGCGCATTTCCGTTTGTGAAACGCCATTTGGTTGAAGGAATTCCCGTCATTTGACGTCATTACAAGGCTCCCGCCATTTTGAGGCGAAGCATGGATGCGGCGCATTTCTGAAACCAAGACATGGCAAATTTAAACGTTGACAAGGAAGCCTTTCGAAGGCGTATGAAACGATTATATACAGCATGGAAGGTATGATTAGTAATTATGCTTCGTCCGAGGCGCGTTAGCTTGGTTGATAATACTGTTAGCTTACATTTCTGCTTCCTGAAAGTGAGTCGGACTCATTCTCGTATCTGAGTCGGACTCGGTATTCAACTCGAGCCAAGACCTCGATCGTCTCCGCACCGACGTCACGATCTATGTGCGGTTTAATAGCAGAACGAGATGATCTTACAAGGCCTTAATACTAAGCCTTTTTCATAAATTATTATACGATGATCTTTCTATGCAGGCATTTTGTGCGATCACTGCGACGTACAGTCCTGTCACTCAGTCGGTCGTGAGGCGATTTAGTACGCAACGATGTTTTTGTGTAGACTACCGACTAGTCAACAGACCCAGTGCATTACGATCAAGCAAGGCCAGGACTCGTCCGTCGTGCAATAACTTTATTATTATTTATTATTATAGATATTTTTAAAGTCAGTAAGTTGTTTATATAACTTACTTTTCAAACGGTGTTTATTTACATGAATTAATTGCAAATTTATAATCACATCCTGGGTTATATTGCTCAGTTAGGTACATCAACAAAAAATTAGAATATGTTATATCATCATTTAAATGGTGCCATGTGATAGATACTAGTATGTAGTTAATAAAACTTTTTTTGAAATCTTCAATATTTACGGAGAAATTCAATTTTTAAACCTTAAAATTGTTGCATTTTTGTCTAAAGGATTTTGTTCCATTTCTTGTGCACAGGCTGCAAAATGACTGCATAAAATAGGTTGGAAACCAGTAATAACATTGGAACCATTTAACGCATGTGAAACCAAAAATGGGTCAACCCTTTAGGAAATGTAATTTTTGTGTGACCTTGATTTGACCTTCAAAGTTGATCTAGATTTTATATCTGACCTAGATTTGACCCACAGTATGGTATTAATACATATTAATGGTATAAACTGGGTGAAATTGTTTAAGAAATGAGCATTGTTTACATTTAAATATCAAAACTATCATTATAGCAACTTTATGAACACTTTAAACGGTTATTAGAACTTGACCTAATTATTTGACCTATATTTCACATCTGACCTATACACTGGAATTTAATGCATAATTAATTCATACATTCATCATGAATCTTGATAAACCCTTTGACATGTGATTTTTTGTGTGACCTTGACATGACCTTCACAGTTGACCTACATTCCCATGTTTTTCTATATTTGGCTCACTGCAGTTATATTAACTTTTTATTGATGAGTACATTTCACTGCACGTAACTTCCAGTTGAGCAACAGGTGTAGACTATGTATAACTAGTCACACCATCGATTTCTGCTGATGTCACAGTTCTGCCATTTATTGAAGAATGGAAACATTGTAGTAGCAGTATCTACAATTCCCAAGACCATACTGCTATGTTCTTCAAGTGTATACACTGTTATTGCAAATAAATACGAGTTGAGCAACGAATGTGAAGAGACTGCGATGCCAGACACTTCTCTCGAGATTAAAGTGTGTTGTCAGTTCTTGAGAAGTTGACCCATGCGAGCATTGCCATCATTGACATTCACACAGGTTTCACTATAGGTAATGTGCATAAGTCCATGCGATATGTATTGAAGTTCATAATTTCTCTGTTTTAGTCCATGGGGAACCTCTCCAAGTTTAACAAGATTTAACAAGATTTAACAAGATTGCCACCTAGAGAATCAACTCTAGATGGCAGGTGGACAAGGAAGCCGTTTGGCTTATCGAGAGTCCAACCTATCTATCTAAGTATACCCTGCCCGTCTTAGGTATATGTCAATTTTATTTTTAAACATATTAACACTTCTAGCACCTACACAATCAGCTGATAATTTGTTCCATTCGTTTACTATTCTTTGGGAAAATGAAAATGTTCTAATATCTAGTCTACACTGCTTCTTTGCTAATGCAACTCCATGTCCTCTAGTCCGTCTCTCTTCCTTGACCGTGAAAAAAATATTTCTGTCAATATTTTCATACCCATTCAATATTTTAAAAACCTCAATCTGATCTCCTCTCAATCTTCTGGTTTCTAGTGTTGTTAGACCACATTCTTTTAGACGCATTTCATAACTAATATTCCTGAGTTTTGGTATCATTTTTGTTGCTCTCCTTTGTACTCTTTCTAGCATATCAATATCCTTCTTGCGATATGGCCTCCATGCTTGTATACAATATTCTAAATGAGGCCTAACTATTGTTTTATAAAGCGGTATTATTAGTTCTTTTTCTTTGTATACTATATTTCGCCTAATTAATCCAAGAATTTGGTTTGCCTTCGCTGCTGCAATTCCACACTGCTCTGATACCTTCATGTCAGCACTAATGGTTAAACCTAAGTCCTTTTCCTTTACAGTAGTATTTAGTACAGTACCACCCATTGTATATTGTGCATTTTCATTCCCATGTCCTGTGTGGAGGCACTTACACTTTCCAAAGTTAAACAGCATTTGCCATTTCTCAGACCATTCTATCAACTTATTTAGATCATCTTGTAAATGCTGTCTATCTGCATCACTTTTTATTTTCCTAAACACTTTTGTGTCGTCCGCAAACTTCAACACCTTGCTTGTTATGTCATCATCCAAATCATTGATATATATTAAGAATAAAATAGGTCCCAATACTGATCCTTGCGGTACTCCACTCAAAACAGATTTCCAATTTGAAACCTCCCCATCAACTACTACTCTTTGTCTTCTATCAATAAGCCATTTTTCTATCCAGTTAATCATACTATTTCCTATGCCATGGGCCTTTAGTTTAAGTAGTAATCTTTGGTGTGGCACTTTGTCAAAGGCTTTTTTAAAATCTAAGTAGATTATATCTACTGGTGATCCCTCATCTACCCACTTTGTGACATCTTCCAAAAAACATAACATATTTGTTAAGCATGACCTCGCTTTTAAAAACCCATGTTGAGATGTGTTTATCAATTTATTTTTAACAAGAAAATCAACCAAGTGATCTTTAATTAGTCTTTCTAATAGTTTACAAATCACCGATGTTAAACTCACTGGTCTATAGTTCTCTGACTTGCTTCTTGATCCTTTTTTAAATAATGGTATGATGTTTGCTTCTTTCCATTCTACCGGAACCACTCCTTCCTCTAATGCCAAATTGAACACTGTTGCAAGTGGTATGCTAATTTGTTCTACAATTTCCAGTAGTAATTTGGGAGGAATCCCATCCACTCCTGGTGATTTATTATCCTTCATATCTCTTATTTTCATAGCTACCATTTTTGGGGTTACAGTTAGTTGTCCTAAATAGTCACACTCTCTCCCTTCGAACTTAGTCTCTAGTACTGGTAATGTACTAATATCTTCCCTGGTAAACACCGAACTAAAGTATTCATTTAGGTTTTCTGCCATTAAGAATCCCTCTGTTATTATGTTTCCATCACTACCTTCTAGTGGCCCGACCTTATCTTGAACTTTCTGTTTACTTCGAACATACGCATAAAAACTCTTGCTGTCATGTTTTATGTTGAAAGCTATTTTTTGTTCATAGCTTCTCTTCGACTTTCTAATTTCAGCTGTAGCTTGATTAAGTGCTTCTTTATAAATGGCATAGTCTTCTTCACTTCCAGTATGTCTATATGTCTTCCACATCATTTGCTTGTACTTGATTTTTCTACTGGCTTCCTTCGATAAGTGTTTCTTCTTTGACCTTTTCCCTTGTTTTTTCAAGGGGACAAATTTGTCAACGACGCAGTCAATTTCCCTCTTTAAGATATTCCAGCATTCTGTTGCTGTCTTATTCTTCAGTGTGTTATTCCAGTCTATCTTCGCTAAATATTCCCTCATGTCCTTATATCTTCCTTTGTGAAATTTTTTTCTGTACCGTATTTTTCTGTTCCGTTCTCCTTTTACTTTGATGATAAAATGTATCTGGTTATGATCACTACATCCCAGTGGCTCACATATATTGACATTATCAACAAATTCCTTCTGTGAGCTCAAAACTATGTCCAACACGTTCTTGTCCCTGGTTGGTTCTAACACATGTTGAAAAAGGAAACTATCTTGTACTAAATTTAAAAACTCTTGATCCTCTCTCCCAGGACTCTGTAGAGATGTCCACTTTATATGCCCATGGTTAAAATCCCCCATAATAATACAGTCCCGTTTACTCACTTCTTTTATAGCGTTGTGCATTTTTTCATTCTCTTCTATGCTTATGTTTGGACTACGATAAACTAACCCAACAGTTAATGTTGAGTTTCCTGTAACTATGTTACACCAGACAGCTTCACATTCTGCTTCTTTTTCTAATTTTATTTCGTAAGCCTGGATGGATTCTTTAATATATAAAATAACTCCGCCTCCCCTTCTTCCTAATCTATCTTTCCTAAACATTACATATCCTGTCATTCCTAATTCGGCATCTGATATATCGGGGGTGGCCCAAGATTCAGTTATACCTATTATGTGAGGGTCAATATCTTCTACCATAATGTTTAGTTCATTTCTTTTGTTTACTATGCTCCTTGCAGTTGCTGATGAGTCGACCCTTGTCAGGAGCAGTGCCTACAATTAAATATATTACAGTCAATGCTGCATACAACATTACAGAAAATTTAATTACAGCACTTAACTCTATGGGAAAAAAACAATTAAACAGGAAATGGGTTTTTAACTAACAAATGTAATATTAAACTTAAGTGTATATAACTTAACTTTGATATCGTAACTTATCCATATTCTTCACAACCACACTTCCTGAGTGTCTACATGAAATTCAAATAACGAAAATATTTCACATAAAATACTATACAAAAATGGTAAATATTATTAACATCAACAAAATAAATATTCCACATAACTGTAAACTAAATGGTAAAATGTGAATTACAGGTATTGGGTGGTGTATATTAAAGTGTGAAATATTAACTGTCTTTACTTTCTATAATAAAATAGTAATACTGACACACTAATAATATACATGTATTACGTTCTGTTTACACGATTGACTAAAATTCAACTGTTTAAGATGTGGATTGATCAGATTAAAAATGTTTTCCTGTAGTGATTAAAATGGAAGTAGGTCGCAGACGCAGTCACACGTAATCGTGATGAACTGCCCTGATGGCTAATGCCTTAAATTTAACTGTTTTGAAATTTCGATTGTTTTCCTTAAAACATTGACTTGCACATATGCAACACATATTTAATAATAACTTTCTAATAATTAACTAATAGATTACAATAATACCGATTGCGCGTACGTTGGCCGTTGCAAATGCCACGCAATGTTAATGGCGCCTGAACGCATAAATTATGAACAGCGCAGGCCGCGACATGAAAAACGCTCCAGACAGGCTCCAGACAGGCAGATTGTCCGCTGTCTGCGGGGTTTCCTCGCGCCCTGCGAATTCCTACACAGTTCATATTTATACCATATGAAAGCTAAGATGCCGTAGAATTGGTTACAACTATCACATTTTCAGTTACACGCAAATCTTTATCAGCAGGTTATAAATAAACGCCACGCAACGTTCACCAACCTTAATCATCAACGGCCGAATGCAATGTAACATATTTTTCCCGCTGATCATCTTCCGAAGGCATTCATTGGTCGTTATCAATGCCAACAGTAAACAAAATTAGTATGCATAGCGAGAAACACGCCGTTTTCCGAGACCATGTGATCCAGCCAGTCGCGTCGGCGGCAAAAAACCTGCGCCAGTTCTGGGACGCGTTACGCGGACACTTGAGCGATGCTGCCATCTAGCGGATGTTGATATACCTAGCTCAGTATTTTATCTGTTTTTCTACAATTTTACATTCATCTAACTTATAACCTTTTTTTTTTATTTATTCATTTTTTAAACACAGTTGAACTTTTATAGGCTACTTAGATGTGCTAATTTATGTACCAATTGTATATGTTTTTTTCCCCTGAAATAATGTATTCGTATTCGTGTACTAATATGCCATAACAATTCTAATCTTCCGAATTATTAACAATAGTTAATCCAACATTTTAGCAATGACATGAAGCGAGCCACCATGATCCATGGCATGTGCACTGGTGTGATGTGTTCATAGGGCATTTTGCCAGTTAAGTATATACAAACATAGAAAAAAAGTTGGAAATATGGCATCAGCAACAAAACTTTTGCTTCACACTCCAGTCGAAACATTAAAAAAACATGCACAATGAATATAACAATATTATTTTACAGTGAGAACTATTAGCCATTTTAACATTGTGCATCATAACTCGGATGCCTCACCATATTCCACAAAAACAACACCGGTCAACTATCAGTGCCTTTCGGAAACCAAATTTTATTTTGTAAAAATAACATTATACATACAAATAGTATAACAAAAAGTGTTGCTACGTTGCAGTCACATGCCGTCATCCTGTGACCCAAAACACCGCCAGTCACCACATCTAAACAAAACCTTCACTGCCATCCATACACGCAAGAACTGTTAAACATTTCCACAGAACTAACAGGTTGAAGACGTTACCAGAATCAACAGTTGACATCACAGAAGCATTTCAAGCAAGCTCTAAATTACAAAGTTCCACACATGACTAAATAGTGCTCAAGCCCATCCAACTGGAACCAGTTTCTCTCCCCAGGACCAGTGAACACGCTAAATGCCAACTGTCAACATTTTATCTGTTGCTGTGATGACTATTGTGCGTGGTTGTAGAAAGCATCTCCAGATGAAGCCCTCGGCAAGGTAGATGCCATTGTCATTGGAGTAGGCGCTGACGATGACGTTGTCTACTCAAAGTCTACAGCCATGCAGGTATGACTTAATCCTGATATCCTCCGATACAGAAATTACAACGATATTATCACTGTTGGTAAATTCACTTATAATGCATTAGTACAGATGTACAGTACATAAGTTGACAATCGGCAAGGAATACTTTTAGTGAACTATAAAGTATAAACAAGTATTTTTACCTGTTTATAGTGAGATGAGTTATTTAGAGTTACTGGTTTTAACGTTTACATGTTTTATATGCTGTTCAGTCCGCTTTTCTAAGAGGATTGAAAGGTAATCAGTTCTGAAGGATGCGGCCCCAATGCGCTACTGTAAATAAGTGGTTAGCACTTGGCTTAGGCTGGAAGCATACAAGTTACAAAAGAAACCATCACACTTTATGCAGTGAATTGTTAACTTTGGTTGCAGACATGGCTGTTCGGTTACGAGTTGACAGACACATTGATTGTGTTGTGCGAAAACAACGTCTTCTTCCTGGCAAGTAAGAAGAAGATCGAGTTTATCCGCCAGGTGGATTCAAGCAAAGAAAGCGGGGATAACGGCCTACCTGCGTTCAGTCTACTTGTCAGGGATAAGGTATTAATATCGTATTCTAGATCATAATTTATATTTTAAATAACGTAAATGTTATAATAAATACTTACAAATGTAACTATGTGTGATTGTGTAGTTTAGATAAATAACAGTATCATGTAGATAAAGCGGGGATAACGGCCTACCTGCATTCAGTCTGCTTGTCAGGGATAAGGTATTAATATCGTATTCTAGATCATAATTTATATTTTAAATAACATAAATGTTATAATAAATACTTACAAATGTAACTATGTGTGATTGTGTAGTTTAGATAAATAACAGTATCATGTAGATAAATGACTAGTTTGGGTCTAAACAAGTCGTAAGGATCTATCTGTTATGTACTGGTCAGCCTCATTTGCCAGCCATGATCATGTTCCTGAATTCAGATTGGAGATTGTTTGCAAATTATCAATTATGATTATGATAGCCTAACAGTAACAGTTTACATGTATCTGGTGAAAACTGATTCTGTATGTCACATGTTTGGTTTTGTTGGATTTTCATGGGTTTGTGTCTGTTATCTGTCTTAGGCCGACAAAGACAAAGCTAACTATGACAAACTGGTCGCTGGTATCAAGGCCAGCAAGAAGGTGCGTGGATCCTGTACATTTTCATCCAACTAGTAACAGTTCTTTGATTTTGTTACCTATTGTTTGCATAATTTATTATGTTGTTATTTTTTACAAGGTACTAAATAAATTATTAAATTTTTAGACAACGTATAGTAGTGTATTTTCCATGTGCCACTTTTCACTGATTTATAATTTTCATTCAAGCATCGTTGTTTGTGAAAACATTTTATGAATGCTTTGTCAAATGTTTTTTGTAGGGCAAGATGATTGGCGAGTTCCGAAAAGACAAATTTTCTGGGGATTTCATCGGAGGTTGGACCACTGCTCTGAAATCACATGGTTTTGAAAAGGTGATTGGTGTGTGTGTGCGTGCGTGTGTGTAGTGGCAGTTTAACCGTCATACTTATACTAAAAGGTAAACAACGTTCAACATAGGTTTGAATATGATGGATGATTACTGAAGAATTGTAATTTATATTGTTATAGTTCGTGGTTATAATAATGTGTTTTTCTGATATTACATTTGCTATTAGGTGAATACATTTTTTATTCTGATACCATCAAAACTATTATCTTTATGTCGAGTTTCACCCGGTAGTGACAAGCAGATGATCTGTTGGCTTTCTCTCACTGAGCAGAATTACAACCAATCCGATATGACGACATAAACAGACACAACCACCCAGGTGCATGTTGGGGTGTGTTAAAAATTAAAATACACCTACACAACAGAAGCGGGTCTGGCGAAACGCAACAGGTCCATAACTTCAACAAACAAATGACTCAGTAAATATTGTTGTAGATCGACGTCAGCTCCCAGGTGGCGTATGTGATCGCACCGAAAGACGACTCGGAGATGACAATTGTGAAGAAGGCGTGTCAGGCGACGATGGACCTCTTCAAGAAGTACCTGAGGGAACAGATCATGGACCTCATAGACCGCGACAAGGTCTGTCATGTCACATGGTGTATGTATGTTGTGGTCATTCTCCTGTACCAAGGATCTTAGCCTTGGTTACCCAGGCTCCGTGAGGTGGCAGCACTTTTAAGCCCCTCACACCCGCCTGGGGAAAATATGGGTCTGCATTTTCGAGTCACACTTACCCCAGATTAGAGATGCTGATTGGCTCTCAAGCCTACTATGAAATAAAAAGAAAAATTACGATATACTTTTCCAAGATAATGATATCCTATGAAAAGTATTCAACATTGAACTTATATTAACACAAACGTAAGGAAAAAATCCAAATTTATAGTTGTTTATAAAATACGAATTACGGCAGGATTAACCAGTATCCGTGAGATGGCAGCATTGTCTAGCCCCATACGGATAGCATAACAATTAAATGAGGTTACCTTTTTTATCAAATAATAATGCTGTATTATAAAAACTATTCAAAATTAAACTTATATTAACACAAAATAAATAGAAATACAAATTTACAGTTGTTTACAACAACAAAATTACAGCAGTGTTCGTGAGGTGGCAGCATTGTATAGACCAGACGGATAAATAAACAAAAGCCGTCAAAGTGACCAGACTGTCTTCTCGGCGTAGTTCCACAGCCGACCGACAGTCGGTTAAGCGAGACTAGTTGCTGGTGGGTTTTTACATTTAAAACGTGTTCATTCTCATGTACCAAGAACCTCTGGTGCTGCTGATTATGTGGGTGCAAGCGTGCAGTACCTGATTATGTGGGTGCCAGCGTGCAGTACCTGATTATGTGGGTGCCAGCGTGCAGTACCTGATTATGTGGGTGCAAGCGTGCAGTACCTGATTATGTGGGTGCAAGCGTGCAGTACCTGATTATGTGGGTGCAAGCGTGCAGTACCTGATTATGTGGGTGCAAGCGTGCAGTACCCCTGGCTGATCGCTTTGTGAAACTCTGTATTTAAGCTCAGCCTACGGAATCGCGCAGTACAGTGATTAGCAGCAGGTCAGATGATCATAATAAATCTCATTTCAGCCAATTGTGGATCATGTTACAATGTTTAGGATGTAAGTTGTATGTTGTTGCCAGAAAATGAAGGACTAAGCTGTATGTTGTTGCCAGAAAGTGAAAGACTAAGCTGTATGTTGTTGCCAGAAAGTGAAGCACAGTACGTTGTATGTTGTTGCCATAAAGTGAAGCACAGTACGTTGTATGTTGTTGCCAGAAAGTGAAGCACAGTAAGCTGTATGTTGCCAAAAAGTGAAGCACAGTACATTGTATGTTGTTGTCAGAAAGTGAAGCACAATAAGCTGTATGTTGTTGCCAGAAAGTGAAGCACAGTAAGCTGTATGTTGCCAAAAAGTGAAGCACAGTACATTGTATGTTGTTGTCAGAAAGTGAAGCACAGTAAGCTGTATGTTGTTGTCAGAAAGTGAAGCACAGTAAGCTGTATGTTGTTGCCAGAAAGTGAAGCACAGTACGTTGTATGTTGTTGCCTGAAAGTGAAGCACAGTACGTTGTATGTTGTTGCCAGAAAGTGAAGCACAGTACGTTGTATGTTGTTGCTAGAAAGTGAAGCACAGTACGTTGTATGTTGTTGCCAGAAAGTGAAGCACAGTACGTTGTATGTTGTTGCCAGAAAGTGAAGCACAGTACGTTGTATGTTGTTGCCTGAAAGTGAAGCAAAGTACGTTGTATGTTGTTGCCAGAAAGTGAAGCACAGTACGTTGTATGTTGTTGCTAGAAAGTGAGGCACAGTACGTTGTATGTTGTTGCCAGAAAGTGAAGCACAGTACGTTGTATGTTGTTGCCAGAAAGTGAAGCACAGTACGTTGTATGTTGTTGCCAGAAAGTGAAGCACAGTACGTTGCATGTTGTTGCCAGAAAGTGAAGCACAGTAAGCTGTATGTTGTTGCCAGAAAGTTAAGCACAGTAAGCTGTACGTTGTTGCCAGAAAGTGAAGCAGAGTACGTTGCATGTTGTTGCCAGAAAGTGAAGCACAGTACGTTGCATGTTGTTGCCAGAAAGTGAAGCACAGTACGTTGTATGTTGTTGCCTGAAAGTGAAGCAAAGTACGTTGTATGTTGTTGCCAGAAAGTGAAGCACGGTACGTTGTATGTTGTTGCTAGAAAGTGAGGCACAGTACGTTGTATGTTGTTGCCAGAAAGTGAAGCACAGTACGTTGTATGTTGTTGCCAGAAAGTGAAGCACAGTACGTTGCATGTTGTTGCCAGAAAGTGAAGCACAGTACGTTGTATGTTGTTGCCAGAAAGTGAAGCACAGTACGTTGCATGTTGTTGCCAGAAAGTGAAGCACAGTAAGCTGTATGTTGTTGCCAGAAAGTTAAGCACAGTAAGCTGTATGTTGTTGCCAGAAAGTGAAGCAGAGTACGTTGCATGTTGTTGCCAGAAAGTGAAGCACAGTACGTTGCATGTTGTTGCCAGAAAGTGAAGCACAGTACGTTGTATGTTGTTGCCTGAAAGTGAAGCAAAGTACGTTGTATGTTGTTGCCAGAAAGTGAAGCACGGTACGTTGTATGTTGTTGCTAGAAAGTGAGGCACAGTACGTTGTATGTTGTTGCCAGAAAGTGAAGCACAGTATGTTGTATGTTGTTGCCAGAAAGTGAAGCACAGTACGTTGCATGTTGTTGCCAGAAAGTGAAGCACAGTACATTGTATGTTGTTGCCAGAAAGTGAAGCACAGTACGTTGCATGTTGTTGCCAGAAAGTGAAGCACAGTACGTTGTATGTTGTTGCCAGAAAGTGAAGCACAGTACGTTGTATGTTGTTGCCAGAAAGTGAAGCACAGTACGTTGCATGTTGTTGCCAGAAAGTGAAGCACAGTACATTGTATGTTGTTGCCAGAAAGTGAAGCACAGTACGTTGCATGTTGTTGCCAGAAAGTGAAGCACAGTACGTTGTATGTTGTTGCCAGAAAGTGAAGCACAGTACATTGTATGTTGTTGCCAGAAAGTGAAGCACAGTACGTTGCATGTTGTTGCCAGAAAGTGAAGCACAGTACATTGTATGTTGTTGCCAGAAAGTGAAGCACAGTAAGCTGGCGGACCAGGTGGAAGAAGCTCTACAGAACAAGAAGTATGTGTCGGGACTTGACAACTCACAGCTGGACATGTGTTACCCCGCCATCATCCAAAGCGGGGGCAACTACGCCCTCAAGTTCAGCGTCATCAGGTGGGTGTTTATACAGCAGCACAAACAAACTCAAACTTTAGAGGCTTATCTTTTGAGTGGAGCAGATTTAAATTAATGTTCACTTTTAAATGTGGAAACTATCAGGCGTGTAATTTTTTTTATTTGTGCCAAGGTTGAAATTAATGGTAAGTCTGTTTTGGAGCATTGCAGACAATGTACTGAAATGTTGTGTACTTAACTCTTTACTGTGCAGGGGAACCAAAACCATTCGGATAAAGCGCAGTTTCTAAGCCTGTCGTTTACCTTGGTCAGATCCATTGTTTACATTAGCCAGTGTTTAAACTGCCGACTTAGGCTCTGTAAAAAGTCCAACGTGCTTTGTAAAAAACAGTCTTTGGGACTCGATGGAGTTTATTTGGAAGGAATGTGCATTGCATTTTGTATAAATCACCTGCAAGGCTGCAACACTTGGATGATTTTTTGAGGTAACTTCCCGACATGTCAGTTAAATTCAGAAATGCTTTTAATTGATAGTTTATGGAAAACAGTATTTTGGACACTTTTTGAAAGCAAAACTGGAGCAATGTTTGACATAGTAGATGTTGTGGTGTCCTATAATTCACATGACTGTTGTAACGGTTTTAGTAAAGTGATCTTTATTATAGCACATTAAAATGGCAGTGGTCATGTGATGAATCTTTTAGTTATTTTTAGAAGTTCCTTGTACTCATACTGAAGATCCCAATTGTACACATGATATTTGTATTGAATTTTTACCCTATGTTTAACAATTATTTTAGTCTCTTATTCAATTTTTTCATGACCTTTTTATTTATTTTATTACCCACTTATTTACTGTTACTTGTACCCCATAATTGTTTTTATTGTATTTTATATATTGTACTTTTTATTGTTTTTAAATTGTATTTTATATATACATATGGATTTTATGTCCGAAATAAACATTATATATATATATATATATATATATATATATATATAAAAACTTGATACACAGCCGTCTACCACCTCTATGTTTGCAGTGATAAGAATGAGCTGCACTTTGGGTCTGTGGTGTGTATGATTGGCGTGAGGTACAAGTCGTACTGTTCCAACCTCGTGAGGACCATGCTGGTTGACCCGACGGAGGAGGTACAGGAGAACTACAACCTCCTCCTCACCGTGGAGGAGGAGATCATCAAGAAGCTACAACACGGTCAGTTTGTGTCAGGTCGATAATTAACAACTACCCCTTACAGTGCACCAATGTACGAGTGTTAGCCAGTTTAAGGTTGCACTCAAGACATATTTTCACAGATTATTATTTCGACAATCGACAAATGTAAATAATTGTCAGCTATTCATCCCCATTTTTATTTATTTATTATTTTAATTATTACATATCTTTACCATTTTATATTTATTTCTTCTACAGTGGAACCCCTCATTTAAGACCACCACCCCCCCCCAAATCAGTGGGGCGGTCTTAAAAGAGGGATGGTCTCTCGAGAGGGGTTTGCAACATTCAACACTAGGGGGCGCTTACAACGACTAACATCAACACTAGGGGGCGCTTACAACCACAAAGTAGTAAAAAAGTAGAAAATAAAAAATGAGACAACATATTGACAACAACAAAATTATTTATTCTGTTTATTTTATGTGTGACACATTTCAGTATAAGTTTAATTTTGATTTTTTTAAATAATATCTGATAAAGAGTATCCTCATTTTGAATCGTGTTTTTTTTGTAATATCTGATAAAAACTATTCTCAGTTAATTTATTTCAGTCTGAGGGGCTAAAAAG
This sequence comes from Oasisia sp. SBJ-2009, assembly GCA_964017155.1. Classification (NCBI taxonomy): domain Eukaryota; kingdom Metazoa; phylum Annelida; class Polychaeta; order Sabellida; family Siboglinidae; genus Oasisia; species Oasisia sp. SBJ-2009. The sequence goes on from OZ024862.1 coordinate 47,975,329, forward strand.
TGCTGCCACCTCACAGCGTCTGTGTAACCGCACCGCGGTCGCCATTTTGTTTTACATTCCGGCGCCGCAAAACGATCTTTTACTTTCTGATCTAATCATGAAAACTACCTCCTACAGCCGCGAAACTTCCTCTCTAATAACTCATATTACATATACATACGCTAGGTCATAAAATGAAATAATTTAAATTGCTGTGAAGGATAAAATTCACAAATTAAAATCGTGCTAAACTAAAGTCGACATCTCCGGCGGCTGTTAGTGTTACGCGTTGATTACCGTGGCATTACATCGATATTTTATCGCGGTGTCGCTAAATCTGGATTCCAGTTTTTCCTAAACTAACCTATAACTTAGCCTAAGTTTCTAAACTTTAATCGTACAAAAGTTTCTGAACTTTAATCATACACATGTTCGCCACGATGTCTTGCCGGCGAGTTCTTGCGCAAGTTTGTTTCGTGAATTTTATTTGTTTCAGTAATGTAAGTGATTAAATTTTATAACATAGTGTGTGTCTATAAATATATAAGATATGTGATGAAAGTCTAGCGGCTGTTAGATGTCGTTTTCATAATTCGATCAGAAAGTAAAAGATCGCCAAAATGAATGGTCGTCATCAGGAGAGTTATTGTTTTTATGGCATTGTGCGTTAGTAATGCTTTTAATGAAAGTTCGTTGCGATATTTAGGTTAAAAATATTTGCTGGCCACCTATCGGATGGTCGTTCTTCAGAGGTAAAATTCAAATTGCCATGGTCGTTGGTCGCGTCTGCTGGGTGGTCGTTGGTGAGGGTTCGTTTATACAGCGTAGACATTCTGTCAATGAAAAAACGGTCATAAAAAGCGGGTGGTCGTAAATGAGGGTGGTCGTTCATGGGGGGTTCTACTGTACTATTTTATTTATTTATTTTTTAATACACTATAGTTGTGTGCTAATTTATGTTGGTATTTTAAGGGAACATGATTGTCTTTATTGCCATCAAAGTGGTATTGTATTAGTTTTTTATTTATTTATTTATTTATTTATTTATTTATTTATTTATTATTATTTTAACTAAATTAGGAAGAATCATTGTAAAGCACCCCAGAACAATTATTTGGATGGGGCTCTATATAAGAAATAACTAATAATTATTATTGTCATTAATATTGTATTTAATACGGTATGCATTTAAAAATAGGAAGCAATAAATTGTTGGCCTGGTAATAAAGTTGACGTGTTTGTGTGTGGCTGTGTACATGTCTCATGTACCATGACAGTCGAGCCAAATTTTCGGTGTGTAAACATGATTTGTTGTTGTCGTTGTCAGGCACCAAGTTGAGTGCCGTGTACCAGGCCGCTGTCGACCTGGTGAAGGCCGAGAAACCTGCCTACGTCGAGAAGATGACCAAGAGTGTGGGGTCGGTGTTGTCTCTTATTTATACTTATAAACATGTACCCCGGTGGTTTTTGTGTAATTTTACACAGTGTGCATGAAATATTATTTAGACGCATTTACATACGTAATGTAATCGTTTTTATAAATTGTATGAAGTGTATTTTGTAAATGGTAGCATCGGCTAGGGAAATCTAGGTTATGAAGGTGATATGTATCTTTATTGTTTTAGATTTGCCATGGGTATTGAGTTCAGGGAAGGGTCGCTGCTGATCAGCAGCAAGTCAACAGTTACAGCCAAGAAAGGTGGGTTCTACTGTGGCCTGTATGCAAGAGAAATAGTTGATCATTCTAAAATGTCCTTGTAGAGTGTAGACATACACCTAGATGCATGTGTGCACACAAACCAGTCACAGAGTGAATAATGTAGTTTAACTACATTTCAGTGTATTTGACCCCATGTCTGGTCCATTCTGATTTGTTCCTGTTCAAAACAGCCTTTACCCGTCTAAATAATGACAGTAGATAAATATACCACTTTTAGTTTTGTCATTCCCTGTCATAATAAATCATTGTTTGCAGTGTGCTGTATAAGTGCCCCAACCTGTATTTACAAGGTGTAAATGTAATAATCCTTCCAGACTGATATGCAGCATTATGTACCACAAATAGAAACTGTTGTGACAATAGTAATCAGTGTTACATACCATACATTTTCCACATGAAATATGTTTATGAGCTTATATAAGCAATATGTTAAACCTGTGATCTCGGCTATAATTCTAAGACGATGGATTACGTTCTAGGTGTAATCTGCCATGTTTTGCAGTAGTTATTTTCTATGTTACAAATAGGAATGTTATTCAATGTGAGCGTGGGATTCTCGGACCTCGTCAACTCTGCGTCAAGTGACAAGCGTGGCAAGACATACGCTCTCTGTGTCGGTGACACGGTCTCTGTCATCGAGGTCAGTCCCCGTGTCACTTCTGTGTCTTAGACCCAGTCTGTCGTATTGTTCTGCTTTTCTTTGCCGTGTCGTGTTCTACGTCTTCACAGATGTGACAAGATGCAGGGGCAGAAACTAACTTTTTTCACCACTAGTCCACCGGACTAGTGGCCAGGAAAGTTCACTAGTCCGCAGCCAAATCCACTAGTCCCGTCAAATTCATCAACACGGAGACGTCAAGATGACCAAATTATATACATTTATTTACGAAAAACATACCAGGTACTTGAGGTATTAACGATAATACACATCTCTCAATCTGCACCATCCAAGTACTTGTCACAACTGGCATCATTGTCCCACTCTACACGATACTGGCCTTGACATTAAGCTCTTGCATCCACTGGCACGGGGGCCAGTATATTTCAAAAGTTACTGGCCCCCAAAAAGGTTACTGGCCCGAATATTGTAAACAAAATATGCTGCTACCGAGGTGCCCATCGCTTTAGAAAACCAAGTTTCGACAGGAGTGACTTCATGAAGACTTTCTGAAGCTCTTTTGTTGAACATAAGAGACACAGTTGCATGCGTTTATTTTTAATGTACATTATTCAGATTGCAACAATAAAAAGAGAGAACTCGACGTTAAATAAAATGTTTTAATTGTGGTGTAAGTCTGGTAATATAAAATCTGAGGCAACATTCACACTATACAATTTTAGCACATTTATTTATAAACTTTACATGGATTACTACATATTATGAGAAATTAAATACTACCCTCAATGACAACAGTCAACAACTTCTGTCAGTGTTGTGTGTCTTCTCAATATTAAATAATGAATTTATAAGACAGTTGAAATTCGATAAATAATATAAAACAAAAATGTAAAAGTACAATATTAATTTTATTACAGCCTGCATTGTAGGCTATTCCGTATTCGTAAAAAATTCATAATTCCACAACTAGCAATTCAGGAACTGGATGTTCAGTGGTCACTGCTCGCTAGCGAGCAGTGACCACTGAACATTCAGTTCCTGAAGAAGGCCACCGATGGCGGTTGAAACGTCGAAGTAAGTAGAATTGCTAGTTGTGGAATTATGAAATTTGTTACGAATAATATACTGCCAACTTGATGAACATTTTCACGAACTGCATTGTAGGCCTTTCTATGAGCTCGGGAAAAAAAATTGGTTTGGCATAACTGCATTGAGACTAGTCTAAAGCAAAGTCGAATTCATGACTTTGATTGTTCTGACATGCTTGGGGCTTGAAGCTATAGCTGTCTGTTATGAAAAACGTTTCTTAGTTTTGGTTGTGCCAGAAAACTATTACTGCAGAATCAGGCATACGTGATACCATGATAAATTAGCATTAGAACGCAGATAACCCGTGCCCTATCTAATGACAAGCTAGCCTATGACAACGTAAACATCGCGTCGGTGTGCGAGGCCGAGAGCCCACTGGCGCCGATGACAGTGAACGCTATCCAAAACACTTGTCCTCTTTCTTCCAAGATTGTTTCACAAAATCTACCGCTGTAGGAATGGTCTTTTGCAACACTATCAAATGTTTCATAGTATAATTACGTAGATGTCTTTCCACTATGGAATGTGAACTAGCGTTTTATCATGCAGACAACAACGACATCGCCTACCACCCATGGCCAACGGCAATGTGTAACACGATCGCTGATTGGGTGAATAATGAGTGATTCCCGCAATTTGCCAATCACGCTGGCTTTAATAAAATATTACTTCCACAGGACATGAAAATAGTTGTGTTTGCACGACACTTTAGACATATTGCGTAATAAGGTATATATAAAATGTAACAAAACGAACGTTAATAAATAGACTCATGTTATTAAAGTCGTTTTATTTTCTGGTGAAGGGTCGGGTTACGGAAACATTGACGCCCGGGACGACGGTAGTCAGTAGGGGATTGAAACCGCTTGATATTAAATTAAAAACTGGTGGCCCAAACTGGCCCGACAGCTTTAAAACACGCGTCGGGTCATCGCGCCAGTGCCAATTCCGAGCCTGGCCGATAATACACATTGCGTTTCTTACGAAAAATTACGCGAAATTGGTGTAAAATGGCGGCGTATTTCAATTATAAAACTATCAACTTTTGTAACACCAGGTGGTGCCACTGACAATGATGAATTCAGTAGTCCACCGGACTACCGAGTTGTAATATTTACTAGTCCGTGGCACAATCTGGTAGTCTCGGACTAACGGACGGTCCTTAATTTCCGACCCTGAGATGATGTCAACAACTTGCTGTGCAATAATAATAATTTTATTTGTAAATTTATCCGGAAACATTTCTGCTCAGAGGCGCATAAAATACATTGTAACACATACATATTTAAAATATTCATAATCAGTTTAAACTGGCACGTAAAGACAGAATGTTAAATGATAATAAATAGATAATTAAATAAAGCTTCTAAAAATCCTAGTTCATAAGGTAAACTTATCAGCAATAAATAGATAAAATAATAAATAAATAATAAAATATATATACTAACATCAATGATGATGGTTATGTTGAATAAGAAGAAACATGGGTGTACAGATATTGTCATTCTGGTGCACTGACAGCAGTAGGAAGGCAACTGTTACAGTATCGTCCCTGTCACCAGTGCCTTTTTCTATTGGTCTGTTTATTTCTATGGGATAACATACACGGGTATATTTAACTTGTTTCATTTCTGTTTTAATTTAATGTGTGTATTTACCTTATCATGCCTCATGCCTGTCATGACAAAAGACTGGTTCATACGAGACATCATTGCGACTTCTAATCCAATTATTTAACAAGATGTAACAAGATTGCTGTCTAGAGCAGTGTAAGCAGATGTCATGTGGACAAGGTAGCCTTTGGCTTATTGAGAATCCAACTAAAAATAATAATATTCTTTCTAAACAAATTGTGCATGTACCATACATAAAATATGAAAGTCTGAAATGTCAAGCTACTAAATAAATAATAAAATTACGTAAAACATTACAATACTAACAATGCATTTGTTATAATATATTTTTTTTTTAATGTATGAATAAATAATTATGATTCAGTAGTAAAATATATTTTTTTAATAATAAATATTCAACCCACATGTAACCCATGTCAAATAACTGTCAATTTTATTTTAAACATTTACACTGCTGGCATTAATACAGTCGTCACGTAATTTATTCCAGTTATTTATTGTCCTCTGCAAGAAAGTGTACTTTCTTATATCTAACCTACAATGTGTCTTGAGTAATGCTGTTTTATACCCTCTGGTTACACTACCACTATTATGAGCTGTTAAATAAACACAATAAGTATGCACTGTCAGTAACGTGTTGTGTTTGCAGGGAGCCCCGGCCACAATACTGACACCTCTGAAGAAAAAGATGAAACAGATCAGTGTCTTCCTCAAGGTGAGTCGATGGTAGATAGAGAGAGATAGAGATAGAGATAGAGATAGAGATAGAGATAGAGATAGAGAGAGAGAGAGAGAGAGAGAGAGAGAGAGAGAGAGAGAGAGAGAGAGCCACACATCAGCCAGTGAAAAACGGCAGCCATGTGGGTTTAACCCATTTTATCCGGAATATGATTCTAGTCATAGTTTGCACTTGGTATTTGCAGTACATGTCATTTGTTTGTTTTTCATGTTGTGTGTCTTGAAATAAATTGAATTTAATTACTCTGTCTCACATAATGAATTGATATATTAATTCTGTTGACGATAGCGAGACTACCACACATGCTATTCATGGGAAAAATAATGGATCCATGACCTAAAATTACTCTGTGAATTTGAGCTATGTTTTCATATTGCTTAAATAGATAAATGAATAATAGTTACTGGTGATTAAAATTTCACCCCTAGGGAGAAGATGAGGAGGAAGACGAGGAAGAGGAAGAAGAACCACAGCAGGAGATCCTGGGAAGAGGCCAGAGGAATGCGATCCTCGCCAGTCGAACTCGGGTCAGTGGCTAGGGCAGAGAAGATGTTTCTGTGTGTCTAGATTTTTCCAGAAATTTCTATGTCAGATATTACTGCAAACAGGTTTGTGGATGGCGTGATATATTTTTGTTGTTGATGTGTATTTTTTTATACACGTGTGAATATAATCTCCAATTACATGTGTTGATTTGTTCATGTTTTATCATAATGGACATTATTATAATATTTATGTTACCTGTTTGATGTATATGTGTGTATATATATTTATATTATATATATATATATATATATATACACGTGTATATGTATATATATATATATAATATATGTTTATATATATATACACATGTATTTTTTAACTACATATATTTTAGTTTTCTTTATGTAAGCTTGTTTATACAGCAGTAGCACCATGAGCCATCAAGTGGGAATTAGTGCAACAGAAATTAATTAATACTAGGATGACTCGTCTCATATCTGATACTGTTTTTATTACCGTTGTATTGAAAATACGGCAGTTGGTGAAAGTGAAAGTTGTCTTTACAGACGGAAGTGTCCTCGGAAGAAAAGCGACTCAGCCACCAGAGGGAGTTAGCGGGCAAGGTGAACGATGAAGCGAAGGAACGGATGCGTGGGATGAAAGGCGAAACAGCTGAGAAAAAGTAAGATACGAGAAACTAAGATTTTTATACATTTATTCCAGTGTTTCTAATTGTTGGATTTACATTGGTTTAAAATATGTCCAGTTGATTGGTGGTATGTATGTTTTGTTTCCTTGAGATGAAATAATGTAGAGTACTTTTTCACTTGTAGGATTCGAAAAACAGTTGTGTCCTACAAGAATGCATCACAGCTGCCAAAGGAACCTCAGTTGAAGGAGCTGAAGTTATATGTTGGTAGGTTGTCTTATATGTCGGTAGGTTGTCTTATATGTCGGTAGGTTGTCTTATATGTCGGTAGGTTGTCTTATATGTCGGTAGGTTGTCTTATATGTCGGTAGGTTGTCTTATATGTCGGTAGGTTGTCTTATATGTCGGTAGGTTGTCTTCTATGTCGGTAGGTTGTCTTCTATGTCGGTAGGTTGTCTTCTATGTCGGTAGGTTGTCTTCTATGTCGGTAGGTTGTCTTCTATGTCGGTAGGTTGTCTTCTATGTCGGTAGGTTGTCTTCTATGTCGGTAGGTTGTCTTATATGTCGGTAGGTTGTCTTATATGTCGGTAGGTTGTCTTCTGTGGCGGTAGGTTGTCTTCTGTGGCGGTAGGTTGTCTTCTGTGGCGGTAGGTTGTCTTCTGTGGCGGTAGGTTGTCTTCTGTGGCGGTAGGTTGTCTTCTGTGTCGGTAGGTTGTCTTCTGTGTCGGTAGGTTGTCTTCTGTGTCGGTAGGTTGTCTTCTATGTCGGTAGGTTGTCTTCTGTGTCGGTAGGTTGTCTTCTGTGGCGGTAGGTTGTCTTATGTGTCGGTAGGTTGTCTTCTGTGGCGGTAGGTTGTCTTCTGTGGCGGTAGGTTGTCTTCTGTGGCGGTAGGTTGTCTTCTATGTTGGTAGGTTGTCTTCTATGTTGGTAGGTTGTCTTCTGTGGCGGTAGGTTGTCTTCTGTGGCGGTAGGTTGTCTTATATGTCGGTAGGTTGTCTTCTGTGGTGGTAGGTTGTCTTATATGTTGGTAGGTTGTCTTCTATGGCGGTAGGTTGTCTTCTATGTTGGTAGGTTGTCTTCTGTGGCGGTAGGTTGTCTTCTATGGCGGTAGGTTGTCTTCTATGTTGGTAGGTTGTCTTCTATGTTGGTAGGTTGTCTTATATGTTGGTAGGTTTTCTTATATGTTGGTAGGTTGTCTTCTATGTTGGTAGGTTGTCTTATATGTCGGTAGGTTGTCTTCTATGTCGGTAGGTTGTCTTCTATGTCGGTAGGTTGTCTTATATGTCGGTAGGTTGTCTTATATGTTGGTAGGTTGTCTTCTATGTTGGTAGGTTGTCTTATATGTCGGTAGGTTGTCTTATATGTTGGTAGGTTGTCTTATATGTCGGTAGGTTGTCTTCTATGTCAGTAGGTTGTCTTATATGTCGGTAGGTTGTCTTCTATGTTGATAGGTTGTTTTATGTGTCAGCAGGCTGTCTTACGTCGATAGGTTGTTTTATGTGTCAGCAGGCTGTCTTATGTCGATAGGTTGTTTTATGTGTCAGCAGGCTGTCTTACGTCGATAGGTTGTTTTATGTGTCAGCAGGCTGTCTTATGTCGATAGGTTGTTTTGTGTCAGCAGGCTGTCTTATGTGATAGGTTGTTTTATGTGTCAGCAGGCTGTCTTATGTCGATAGGTTGTTTTATGTGTCAGCAGGCTGTCTTACGTCGATAGGTTGTTTTATGTGTCAGCAGGCTGTCTTACGTCGATAGGTTGTTTTGTGTGTCAGCAGGCTGTCTTACGTCGATAGGTTGTTTTATGTGTCAGCAGGCTGTCTTACGTCGATAGGTTGTTTTATGTGTCAGCAGGCTGTCTTATGTGCATGTAGGTTTCTGAGATGTCAACAGGTTGTCTTCTATAATAGTATTCTTATGTAGCTCAACATGTTAACTTACCTGTCAACAAAAAGTGCACATAAGATAATCCAGTGCGAAACTAAGTCCAGATATAAAATACTAACACACCTGTGCTTGTTTCTGCGACGATTCTTTGCTACATTTCCGCTTTGTTACAGAACGGTAACTGAAATATATTTTATTGGACATTGTAATGTTCTGTTCTAAAGCTACCCAACTTACGCCTGTTCTGCAATTGCAGATGCCACGAACTTGTGAAAACCAAATGTTTGCACCAACTTGGTTACGTAACGTTTATTGTCTCTGATTGTAGACAGGAAGTACGAGACGGTCATAGTTCCAATATTTGGAGCGCCTACGCCATTCCACATCTCGATGGTGAAGGTATGTATTGACTGGTCCTGCCTCGTGGTAAAAATGTCATGTCACCAGACTTTTGTGTCATTTATTAAATGGGAGAAAAATTCCTAAGCAGCGTAATAGGTAAATTATTGTTTACAAGTAGACTGAGATAACAAAACCATTTAGTTGTTTTGTTGAAATGTTTGTGAAATACACAAAATTCATGCACGCAAACAAGATTTTGTAATAGATTTGTAGCAGTTAATTGTTGTGTGGTCAGGTTTTAAGTTTGTTTAACTGCATGGCTTCCTCACCCTGTCCTGTTCCCTTTCAGAACATCAGTCAGTCCGTCGAGGGTGACTACACCTACTTGCGCATCAACTTCTTCCATCCGGGCTCAGCCCTTGGGAAGACAGACGGGAGTCTCTTTCCCAACCCAGAGGCAACCTTCCTCAAGGAAATGTAAGTGAAGTTAAACGAAAGTTAAGGTGAATTCTTATAGAGTGCAACATATAATTATTAGGAGTGCTTGAAGTCTTACATGTTACATTAGGAGTGCTTGAAGTCTTACATGTTACATTAGGAGTGCTTGAAGTCTTACATGTTACATTAGGAGTGCTTGAAGTCTTACATGTTACATTAGGAGTGCTTGAAGTCTTACATGTTACATTAGGAGTGCTTGAAGTCTTACATGTTACATTAGGAGTGCTTGAAGTCTTACATGTTACATTAGGAGTGCTTCAAGTCTTACATGTTACATTAGGAGTGCTTGAAGTCTTACATGTTACATTAGGAGTGCTTCAAGTCTTACATGTTACATTAGGAGTGCTTGAAGTCTTACATGTTACATTAGGAGTGCTTCAAGTCTTACATGTTACATTAGGAGTGCTTCAAGTCTTACATGTTACATTAGGAGTGCTTCAAGTCTTACATGTTACATTAGGAGTGCTTGAAGTCTTACATGTTACATTAGGAGTGCTTGAAGTCTTACATGTTACATTAGGAGTGCTTGAAGTCTTACATGTTACATTAGGAGTGCTTCAAGTCTTACATGTTACATTAGGAGTGCTTGAAGTCTTACATGTTACATTAGGAGTGCTTGAAGTCTTACATGTTACATTAGGAGTGCTTGAAGTCTTACATGTTACATTAGGAGTGCTTCAAGTCTTACATGTTACATTAGGAGTGCTTCAAGTCTTACATGTTACATTAGGAGTGCTTGAAGTCTTACATGTTACATTAGGAGTGCTTCAAGTCTTACATGTTACATTAGGAGTGCTTCAAGTCTTACATGTTACATTAGGAGTGCTTCAAGTCTTACATGTTACATTAGGAGTGCTTCAAGTCTTACATGTTACATTAGGAGTGCTTCAAGTCTTACATGTTACATTAGGAGTGCTTCAAGTCTTACATGTTACATTAGGAGTGCTTCAAGTCTTACATGTTACATTAGGAGTGCTTCAAGTCTTACATGTTACATTAGGAGTGCTTCAAGTCTTACATGTTACATTAGGAGTGCTTGAAGTCTTACATGTTACATTAGGAGTGCTTCAAGTCTTACATGTTACATTAGGAGTGCTTGAAGTCTTACATGTTACATTAGGAGTGCTTCAAGTCTTACATGTTACATTAGGAGTGCTTGAAGTCTTACATGTTACATTAGGAGTGCTTCAAGTCTTACATGTTACATTAGGAGTGCTTGAAGTCTTACATGTTACATTAGGAGTGCTTGAAGTCTTACATGTTACATTAGGAGTGCTTCAAGTCTTACATGTTACATTAGGAGTGCTTGAAGTCTTACATGTTACATTAGGAGTGCTTCAAGTCTTACATGTTACATTAGGAGTGCTTCAAGTCTTACATGTTACATTAGGAGTGCTTCAAGTCTTACATGTTACATTAGGAGTGCTTCAAGTCTTACATGTTACATTAGGAGTGCTTGAAGTCTTACATGTTACATTAGGAGTGCTTGAAGTCTTACATGTTACATTAGGAGTGCTTGAAGTCTTACATGTTACATTAGGAGTGCTTCAAGTCTTACATGTTACATTAGGAGTGCTTGAAGTCTTACATGTTACATTAGGAGTGCTTGAAGTCTTACATGTTACATTAGGAGTGCTTGAAGTCTTACATGTTACATTAGGAGTGCTTCAAGTCTTACATGTTACATTAGGAGTGCTTGAAGTCTTACATGTTACATTAGGAGTGCTTGAAGTCTTACATGTTACATTAGGAGTGCTTCAAGTCTTACATGTTACATTAGGAGTGCTTGAAGTCTTACATGTTACATTAGGAGTGCTTGAAGTCTTACATGTTACATTAGGAGTGCTTCAAGTCTTACATGTTACATTAGGAGTGCTTCAAGTCTTACATGTTACATTAGGAGTGCTTCAAGTCTTACATGTTACATTAGGAGTGCTTCAAGTCTTACATGTTACATTAGGAGTGCTTCAAGTCTTACATGTTACATTAGGAGTGCTTCAAGTCTTACATGTTACATTAGGAGTGCTTCAAGTCTTACATGTTACATTAGGAGTGCTTCAAGTCTTACATGTTACATTAGGAGTGCTTCAAGTCTTACATGTTACATTAGGAGTGCTTCAAGTCTTACATGTTACATTAGGAGTGCTTCAAGTCTTACATGTTACATTAGGAGTGCTTCAAGTCTTACATGTTACATTAGGAGTGCTTCAAGTCTTACATGTTACATTAGGAGTGCTTGAAGTCTTACATGTTACATTAGGAGTGCTTCAAGTCTTACATGTTACATTAGGAGTGCTTCAAGTCTTACATGTTACATTAGGAGTGCTTGAAGTCTTACATGTTACATTAGGAGTGCTTCAAGTCTTACATGTTACATTAGGAGTGCTTCAAGTCTTACATGTTACATTAGGAGTGCTTCAAGCCTTACATGTTACATTAGGAGTGCTTCAAGTCTTACATGTTACATTAGGAGTGCTTCAAGTCTTACATGTTACATTAGGAGTGCTTCAAGTCTTACATGTTACATTAGGAGTGCTTGAAGTCTTACATGTTACATTAGGAGTGCTTCAAGTCTTACATGTTACATTAGGAGTGCTTGAAGTCTTACATGTTACATTAGGAGTGCTTCAAGTCTTACATGTTACATTAGGAGTGCTTCAAGTCTTACATGTTACATTAGGAGTGCTTCAAGTCTTACATGTTACATTAGGAGTGCTTGAAGTCTTACATGTTACATTAGGAGTGCTTCAAGTCTTACATGTTACATTAGGAGTGCTTCAAGTCTTACATGTTACATTAGGAGTGCTTCAAGTCTTACATGTTACATTAGGAGTGCTTGAAGTCTTACATGTTACATTAGGAGTGCTTCAAGTCTTACATGTTACATTAGGAGTGCTTCAAGTCTTACATGTTACATTAGGAGTGCTTCAAGTCTTACATGTTACATTAGGAGTGCTTCAAGTCTTACATGTTACATTAGGAGTGCTTCAAGTCTTACATGTTACATTAGGAGTGCTTCAAGTCTTACATGTTACATTAGGAGTGCTTCAAGTCTTACATGTTACATTAGGAGTGCTTCAAGTCTTACATGTTACATTAGGAGTGCTTCAAGTCTTACATGTTACATTAGGAGTGCTTCAAGTCTTACATGTTACATTAGGAGTGCTTCAAGTCTTACATGTTACATTAGGAGTGCTTCAAGTCTTACATGTTACATTAGGAGTGCTTCAAGTCTTACATGTTACATTAGGAGTGCTTCAAGTCTTACATGTTACATTAGGAGTGCTTCAAGTCTTACATGTTACATTAGGAGTGCTTCAAGTCTTACATGTTACATTAGGAGTGCTTCAAGTCTTACATGTTACATTAGGAGTGCTTCAAGTCTTACATGTTACATTAGGAGTGCTTCAAGTCTTATGTTACTTCATCGCAGAATATATTCTGTCAAACTCCATCTTGACTTCTGGGAAGAATTCAGCTATGCTGCAATTAATTAAAACATTTACTATCTCTCTGCTCATGGTGCTACATTATATAACATATGTTAATCATGATGACAGACACTTGTATTTTATATTATATTTATTAGCGAGTTGTGTTCTGCAGGATGTATAATAATTACCTTGGAATAGTATGAGTTTCTATGAAGCTTGTGTGAAAGAAAGGTACACAATAAAATGTATTTGTCTATAACAACTAAGTTGTTGTAGACATATAAAGAGAACTTTTGTTTTATAATCTAGTTAATAATTATGTAGATGTCGACAAAAATGATAGAACATCCACAAGGATTACCTTGATGACGAATACAAATGACTGCATTTGTATAATGTTGTAAGAAATTAACTTTCTTTGGAGCAAATCTTTTGAAACATACAACAATACATGTGACACTAGTACGTGTCCAAGACCTACTGTAAATCCAGCATTTCTGGCCGCACCCCTAATTAAAGGTTACACCCTAAACCCACTTACAATGCTTTAAATTGTTGTTGATGTTAAAAAAGTCTCTAAGAACTTCTGGAAATGTTATGCAGCAATATTTGGGGTTGTGCAACCGAACAGGTATTTCTAGTTAGGGTAAACCCTAAACCCACTTGCAATGCTATAAATTGTAAAACATATTCTGTAAGAACTTCAGGAAATATTATACAACAAAATTGACATGTCTGTAACAACCAGAGTATGTGTTTGTTATTCATTTGGCATGTTTTTAGTAACGTAATTCTCTGTATTTGGCATGTTTAAGAAATAGTTAAGCTGTGCTAAATTGTTGGTCCACTGAACTTTGAGCATGTTCTTGCAGCACGTATCGGAGCTCCAACACGAAGGAGCCGGGAGAGATCTCGGCGCCCTCGTCCAATCTCAACACAGCCTTCCGCATCATCAAAGAGGTGCAGAAGAAGTTCAAGACGAGGGAGGCTGAAGCTCGCGAGAACGAGGTATTTCTGCACTGTCACATGTTGGCGTTAAAGTCGTGTCATTTTTTCGAATATGACCTCAGTTTCGTTGTTCAGGCAAAATGTTTTCAGTTTTGTTGCAAGGTTCATATGGGGGTCTTGAAATGTTTGAAAAATTTGAATTACACGTCTCCCATTTTAAGGCCTTGGTGTCCTTGAATTCTGGTTTGCAGCTTTGAAATAGCCATGAATTTGAATTCAGCATTTCAACAAGGTTGTTAGATTTTTTTGCATTCTGTTTGCTTTGTATGTATATAAAGAGAAATCTTCTGTTGTTGTATAATGTAAATATTATACATAATATAGGTATAATATATATATATATATATATATATATATATATATATATATATATATATATATATTACAACAAATCATGCAAATGTCCACAGAAATAATAGAACACCCATGTAGATATTATGCTGTTAGCTTAATAACAAATATAAAATACTACATTTGTATAAACTAATTACCATATGAATTTGTATTTGGTTATGCATGTTGTTTATAATGGAAAAAAACATGTGGTTAATGACTAACAATACGGGGTTGTCCCACCGTACATGTCATGTTTAGTTAGATCCCTAAACCTATTCGCAATGCTGGAAATTCTTGTTAATGTTAAAAATAATTTCTATGAGAATTTCTGCAAATATATAGACGTGTGAAGGCAATCAATGTACACTGCATCAATATAGATCATACAGGAGACTTCATCCGTAAGTGAATATTTTCACAGGGGATTGTGAAACAAGATTCTCTTGTTATCAATCCAAACCGAGGCAACGCGAAGTTGAAGGACCTCTATATTCGGCCAAACATCGTCTCAAAGCGAATCTCAGGCACCCTGGAGGCTCACACCAATGGTCAGTCTTAGCTGGACACGTGGTCTGTCGGTCAGTTACTGTCTATACATAATAGTGTTGCTCGTTTTCTGGGTGAAGTTGGCCACAATATTGTGCTGTTTTTGTTATTAAAAACGTTTTTTAAATTGTATTCACACCATAAACCTCCAGTTGTTCTCCAACGATGATTCTTGTCTCTCCTCACAATTATGCTGGTTTATGTGTCTTGCACTGCTAAGATTGGAATCCTGACGATTAAACTGCTGTAGAAATTTTAGTACTGTTATTTCAATATATAAGGTTGTGGATTAATAACAAACGATTTCAACAAATATAGGAAAGTGTTACGTTAATGCGCTTCATATTAAAAAAAAATGTTTCAGTTGTATTTGCCGATGTAGCGTTTTGGTTGTGCCGTAGGTTTCCGATTCACATCGGTGCGCGGAGACAAAGTCGACATTCTCTACAACAACATCAAGCACGCATTCTTCCAGCCGTGTGACGGGGAGATGATCATCCTACTGCACTTCCACATGAAGGTGACGTAGTTCACGTAGAAAGTGTGAGATGTCTGCAAGATCTTGGTCAAACTTAATGTGTGCCAAGGTTATTGTGCTATATTCTTATTAATTTTTAAGGTTTCTAGTCCCTAGATCAAACCCCGTTACAGTTGCATGGTTGTAAAAAAGTGTAGATTCTCAAGCATGAAAATATAAGCCTGAAATCGTGATCATAAGTTGTGTGCCAGAACGTGTTAGCTACAGTGTTGTTGGAGTGACAGACGGGTCATTGATTCCAATGTATTGGTCATTGATTCCAATGTATTGATAATTGATTTCAATGTATTAGTAATTGATTCCAGTGTATTGGTCATTGATTCCAATGTATTGGTCATTGATTCCGATGGGCGGGTCATTGATTCCGATGGGCGGGTCATTGATTCTGATGGGCGGGTAATTGATTCCGATGGGCGGGTCATTGATTCTGAGGGGCGGGTCATTGATTCCGATGGGCGGGTCATTGATTCTGATGGGTGGGTCATTGATTCAAATGGATTGGATCATTGATTCAGACGGATGGGTGACTGTGTTTCAGAATGCCATCCTGTTTGGCAAGAAGAAGCACATTGATGTCCAGTTCTACACGGAGGTTGGAGAGATCACAACGGATCTCGGCAAGCACCAGTACCTTCATGACCGAGATGACCTACGGGCAGAACAGGTCAGTGCTTGACCACCAGATGGACGGTGATTAGAGGCCGTTTACCCTTGCGTCAGGTGACACTGTGTGGTCTAGATCATTGGGCAATCACCCGGGCATATAATCAGGCCTAAACGAAAGAGCGAGACCATTGTTGAGTGTGTAAGATGTTATTTCTGCATGTAAGCCATTGAAAACAGTAGATGTTGTATGTGTTTTATTAACTGGCAAAATCTCCTATGGACACATCACATATGATGGTTCGTCTGATTTTATTGCCAAATTGTTTAATTAAATTATTTTGAAATGAGTTTAGTGATTTGCTTGACACAATGGTTGAGGGTAGACAATTCCAATCTTTGTTGTGGGTGGCAAGAAGCTGCTTCCAAATATGTTGTGATCGTGGCTTAGATATGTTAGATGGTAGCTGAACAGATCTACTACCTAGCTGTGAAATCGCTTCAAGCAACATGGATACTGTGCTATATAAGAAATCACCTTTTCTAACATGTCGATATAATATTATGTCAATGTCAGTCAATCACTCGCTGAAGTTGACGTGTATGTCCGCAGGCCGAGCGTGAGTTACGACATCGTCTCAAGTCAGCCTTCAAGAACTTCTGCGAAAAAGTCGAGACGATAACAAAACAGGAAATTGAGTTTGACACACCGTTCAGAGAACTTGGTTTCCAGGGCGCGCCCTTCCGAAGCACGGTGCTGCTCCAGCCAACCAGTGGCTGTCTCGTGAACCTGGTCGAGTGGGTGAGTGAGAATTCTTTGTTTCAGAGATGTTTGCGTAACAGTTATTTGTGGTAGGATGTTTGCAGATTGTGATGCTTTTGTTCCGAGAATGTTTGCCCCATAATCGTGTGGTAGTGTCAGTGAATTAAGTGTTCTAAAAAATGGAACGGTAATACGTGTATAATTGATTATAAAAAATACACCTTGTATTAACATTTGTTTTTTAGCTCGAGGTAAAACATCTTGGGTGGTTCACAGTGTGATAACCTAGTGTCCCTGGTTTGCCATTCACCAGTGAAAAATGACCAAAGTTCAGTTGTAATAAATAAATAAAAAAACACCACACGCACACCACACACACAGAACATTTATTAACATGACATAGCCAAGTAACCACCAGCGACACAAGTCTATGACAGGCCCCAGACCACGTCTACTGTGCATGCACCGACGAGAATGCACAGCTGTTATTGTTATTACGTAACTTTGTCAACGAAACAAGCCCGTACTGGTGATTGTCATTTTTGTTAATGACACTCATGTCATCGTTAGTGATGGTTTCTGGTGTGTTTCAGCCTCCGTTTGTGGTGGCCCTGGACCAGGTGCAACTCGTCCACTTTGAGCGCGTCTCGTTCCAACTGAAGAACTTTGACATGGTGTTTATTCTGAAGGACTACCACAAGAAGGTCGCTATGATCAACTCCATCCCCATGAGTCAACTTGACCCCGTCAAAGACTGGCTCAAGTAAGGGACCAGGGACCGTCTCACTCACCTTGTTACAAGCTCTTAGACCTTATATTTCACTTTAAAATTAGTTTTCATCGTTAACAGTGATTTTGAAAACCTGTCAACAGCATGAAGCACCAGCGGGACATTGTGTGTGTCATGGAAATAAAAATTAATTAATTAAATTCACTTCTGTAACAATTACTTACCTCCGAATTAGTTTTACTCAGATATCAAGCCTGTCGACATCAAGTAACAATGTCTATTATGCAACTCTTTTTTCCAAACAATTTGGGAAAAACTGATATCACACTATCCAAATAAAATATTGAATTTGTGTTAAGCATACTCTACTCTGCACCAGACACTTTGTCGTCAACGCGTTTGAATAGTCTAGACAATGTCTTTTTCCAGCTCGTGTGACATCTATTACACTGAGGGTGTCCAGAGTCTCAACTGGGCCAAGATTATGAAGACAATCACTGACGACCCAAACGGCTTCTTTGAAGGCGGCGGTTGGTCGTTCCTGGACACCCAGAATGACGTGAGTCGTAGCTAGAAGTAGATTACAGGGCAGCTTCACACCCTGGGCTGTAACAGTGAGTTATTAGCTGGACGTCTCGGTGTGGTGCCGCGAAAATTATTCCAGCTGTCTCAAAAAAGGTTTACAGTTGCAGTAGGATGGATGGAATGTATGAATGCTGTTTGAATTGATGAATGTTATTCTCGTAAAAATGTATCAGTCGGATACACGGATACATATAGTATGCATACTCTATTGAGCCATACAGTACATAACTTTAGTTATTCTGACATCATCGCACTGTAGTTTGGTACATGAACAATGAGTGGGAAGTATTAAGCTCCTATCCAATGCCTTTAAAGGACTTGAGATTGGTGGCTCGAGCTGACTACAATTAAAATGTTCATATTGTGGTAGTGAACTCAACATTTCTCTTGACATGGTCTCCTTGTTTGTGATTGGACATGGTCTCCTTGGATGTAATTGGGCAATGCCTCCTTTTTTGGGGTTGGGCATGGTCTCCTCTCGGGGCTGGGCATGGTCACCTGTTTTGGGGCTGGGCATGGTCTCCTCATTTGGGTCTGGACATGTTCTCCTCGTTTGGGTCTGAGCATGGTCTCCTTGTTTGGGTCTGGGCATGGACTCCTCTTTTGGGTCTGGGCATGGTCTCCTTGTTTGGGTCTGAGCATGGTCTCCTTGTTTGGGTCTGGGCATGGTCTCCTCTTTTGGGTCTGAGCATGGTCTCTTTGTTTGGGTCTGGGCATGGTCTCCTTGTTTGGGTCTGGGCATGGTCTCCTTGTTTGGGTCTGGGCATGGTCTCCTTGTTTGGGTCTGGGCATGGTCTTCTTGTTTGGGTCTGGGCATGGTCTCATTGTTTGGGTCTGGGCATGGTCTCCTCGTTTGGGTCTGGGCATGGTCTCGTTTGGGGCTGGGCATGGTCTCCTTGGTTGGGTCTCGGCATGGTCTCCTTGTTTGGGTCTCGGCATGGTCTCATTGTCCTTGTAATGTTGATGTGATCATGATGTACATTGACAGGATGATGAAGATGACGATGATGATGAGGATGAGGAGGACATTGTGTATGAGCCGACGGACATCGAGGATGAGGAGGAGAGCAGCAGTGAGGACAGCGAGGAGTCAAACTGGTCGGACGAGGACGAGTCAGGTGAGTGAGCTACTGACCACTGACCACTGACCGGTCCATCATGTGACCTGGGAACCACTTCACTAACGCAAAGATCTTCTAAAGTTGATTTTGCACTTTAAGATTAATTTTTATCCTTAGCAATGATCTTGAATATCTGAAAACTGTCAACCCGTGACGTGTCAGCGGGACATTGCCACTGGTGTGTCGTGGAAATAGTGTCCTCGGTAATAAGGCAGTGGATATTTGCGTTATTAAAAAACATTAAATTTAACAAAGAGTTGTATTTAATGAACAATTTTCCACAAGTGTTCCTTAGTGTTGTGAAATAGTACCTTAGCAACAATATGCTCAAAGATCAAGCTCAGTGGCCAGACAAAACCAAGGGATTAATCAATCTTGTAATCGAATTCCACTGAGTTAGTGTGGCAACCAATTAAAACATTCAACTGGCAGTCACGTGACTCAAGGCTGTGCACTGGGGCAGACTCGGTGTTCCCAAAATCTTATAGACAATTGATTGCATTTGCGTACAAAAATAGATGCACAACTGTTGTTATCCCATCTCCACTTCATGCTAGTATTGATATATAATATGTAGGCTAACAATCATATGCATTGATGGTTGTTCATTTTAGGGTCTGCATCGGAAGAAGACTTGGGTACAAGTGAGGAGGAGGGGAAGGATTGGGACGCCTTGGAGAAGGAAGCGAGGGAAGGTGAGGAGGACTCGTTGTGTCTTGTTTGTCACTCGCAGTAAATGTCTCTAGCCTCACGTAGTGGGAAATGCGAGCCACTTTTAGAATGTTTTAAATGTCATGGTCACAGTTGTGATCATTGAGGGAGAAATATTATAACCACAGTCGTGGTTGCTGATGGGAGCAATTTTAAAAGGATTTAAAATAAACTAATTGTGCCTGGCGTGTTTTTTATTACACTTTTTATAATACAGACATTTAATGTCGTGAGTTGGATGGTGCATTTGTAAAGCGGTAGAGACTGTGATAGGTCAACGACTTGTGCCCCATGACTCGTCTGTATCGTCCTGTCCTGTCCACAGCCGACCTGCACCACACCGACCGTGACGACGTGGTGGAACAAACCACCACCCACCACCACCACAAGTCATCGTCGTCAAACAAGCGGCGCCACAGCAGCAGTGGGCACCACCACCACCACGACAAGCCGTCGAAGAAGCGCAGGAAGTAGATGGCGCCACCGGGCGGGAAGTAGAACGGGACCACGAGAAGGCTGCGCCTGCGCACGACTGGACTTCTTGACAGTGTTTATGTATATTTAATGTGTGCGTAAAAAGCTTCAATGTCCGTGTCATATTGGCATAGTCGGAGTCATGTAGAAATAATCTCCCCTGTGTCTTGTAGCGTATTCGGGCGATGGTGATTAGTGAACGTGATTGTACAGACTGCATGAGAACAGTGGTCATCGGAGATCGGAACAGTAATTGTTAAATATAATTATTTTAGTTTTGTATGTGTCCTACAGGTGGGATTAGTTGCCAAAAACAGGCTGCGTCTTGACTGACGTCATTGTTGAGAAGAATAGTCCAACAGATGATTTATACATGAGCTATTGAATCTTCCCAATAACCTATCATGTCTCACGAGGCTAGTGTTTAAACTAGGCTACATAGAGCCCTATCGTTGTGTCTGTTAATGATCAGATGTATCAGTCGGTCATCGAGTCGTTTTGTTACGAGTTGTAGCAGCACTATACAATAAATTTTTACATAAAACAGTTGGTAGCATTTTACGTCCTACAGCAATGCCGGCATAAATACATATTATGTTTTATTATCTCCCACCTCCACACAACACCACCCACTACTTGTGACCGACCAAGCTCGACAATACTCTAGTCACTACAGAGTACTGAGCTCAAATAAGAAGAAGAATCAGGACCATTGTGCAAATTACGTGCGCATGAAATCAAGGTGAAAAGAGAGTAGTGTTTAGTATATCCGTCTGGCGCACATTTGGGGACTATCCCTTCTGAATTGGAGAATCATGTTAATGTTGGTCCCGTCTCAATTTGGGACGTAAAAGAACCACTAAGGACGACAAGCACCCTGGCAGTGACCACCCTCAGTGCCAGCACAGAAAGGTCGGCTTGGCGTAAACGTATATGTTCTGAAATGACTAATTCAGTGAGACCTCATAAGATTTTAACTACGATGTATACAGACTAGTCGGTTAATAGAACCCTGACGAAAACAAAACATTTCCCCCTATATATTTAATATCCTACCCCTGTGTTCACAATATACAAACGTTTTATGTCGTTTGCACTAATCTAAACCTACGCACGCTAAGTGCAGCGCAATTACCACCCTCCAGACCGACGGTTCAGTAAATTTGCTCGGAGACAATGAAAACAGGGAAAAGGACCATCATCAAATTATCTGGTGTAAATTTATGTTCAATTGTCAAATATATATATAGCAGGAGACAACTTCACAACATACTGCTGGAATAAGTACCAGGAGAATGCACGACAGAACTGCTACAACTGATAGCGGTTTGGAGGGCCGTGATCGCCTGGGAGACTCAGACATAGACATGGAAGAACTACGATAGGAACGAACTATTAATGTCCGTGATGCGCAGAAGAAAAGGTGGATGTTTGTGCTTGTTCAAAGACAAGTGTTCGCTTTTATCAATGCACACGCTAATGCCATGGCAAAGAACGTTGGTTTAGATGACGGTCACTGAGTTTACGAGTATTGTCGACCAAGACGTAAACGGGGCCATGTTGTCCACTTCGCATTTTCCAGACTGAAAAAACTTGACGACGGACTACACTTCGCGGAGGTAAAGACAGAACTTTGCCATAATATTGTCAACTAATAACACGTCGTTCCCTGCTGACCCGGTCGCGGCTGATAGAATGTGGCCCAGAAAGATCTAAATGAATGCACTGACAAACGGTTACTGAAGAAATATCTAGTTTTCCACCTGGCCAGCCGGTCATTAAGTCCTCGAAGTGTACCGAACAATTAAAAGCCACGCGAGCCTGCGAAATATCTTGCTGGAAGTTTACAAATAATACGCCGCGGTACACATTGTCTCAAGAAACACGCTGGACACGTACGTCTTCGACGTTCGCGTCTAACAAACGGAGATGACGTCATCGCATGACGTTCGCGCTTTGTACGTAACGTGGCAGCCACGTCGAACCGGATTGACGTGCTTCTTAGCGGTGGCGATTTGAAAATGGGGACATCACCTCGACCCGCAGCAAGGATTGTTCGCGAACTTCTTCGACGAGAAAAGGACGTTACGTCGGACACGTTCAGGTCGAGAAGACGGCCTCTGTCGGGACTCAACTTTAGTAAAACTGAGTGAGGTTGAGATGGACAGTTTGGGTGTACACGTTATTAAAGTGTAATATATTCTAGGTATCAAATGTTCAGATCAGCGATCAACTACTTTCGTCGTTAAGCGTCTAGAAAATGACACCACGACGTCCTTATTCGCAGTGGTTAATTTGCAGATTTGAGCCTTCCATGGTTTTCACGCCGTCTTCAACTGTCACCCATTGTCCAATGTCATTTCCGGACAACGATGCTGGTCGACCTCTGTCCTCGCTCGTTCTACGGGACACCTATTGCACTAGTCCGCAGCTACTTGCACCAGTGACCCAATCATCAGTCTCGTCTTTTTAAACATAATATCCGACGTGTCGTCCATATCCCTGGAAGACGTTTGCGAACTAGCCTTCCTGTGGCCGCTGCGCCAACAGGGCTCGGTTCTGGATCGATCTTCTTATCCAGCCAGGCTCTACTATACCTCTGCTGATGACTTTTTTGTACATCAGCGCTTCGGTAAATCAATGAGGCTACATTCTAAGAAGACATTGGCAAGTTGCCTGCAGAAATCAGAGCAGAATTCAGAGCTGGCTGATAGAGTTTATCCGGGACAAGTGTGAATGACCAAACTACTCCATCCACGTACACAGTTAGGGAAGATGGACTTTCCTACAGCGAAGCATCAACAATTGCTCCCAAGCCTAAAGCGCCAGGTTACTGGTCATTCAAAAGAACCCCGTTGGAGAAGGTATAAAGAACATTAAAGAACACTAGAGCCTATATATCTGTCCAGCGACAAGCAGCTCGACGCTGAGGTGAATCGTGTGCCAAATCCTTGACTTGCAGACTTTTATGCAAAAATTCCTTTCTCCTCCGCTGCTTCGTCGGATCGGCGATCGACCTGGAAGCCTGGTGGATGAAGCGGTCCTTATTTTGCTTCCGAATGCCAGACGCCCGCCTCTACGACATATACTATCCTATCTCATAGCTGACACGTGGTTTGAGAACCCGAGGTAGCCAGAGAAAACGATTTAAAGACGCTGTTACAACCGATAATGTAATAATCGCCCGGTAATGTAATAACTACCCGATAATGTAATAAATTCAACCGATAATGTAATAACCACCCTATAATGTAATAACATCAACCGATAATGTAATAAACTTGCTAACCGATAATGTAATAATTTTCAACCGATAATGTAATAAACTCCTCTTGCCTGATAATGTAATAACTTTCGCCTGATAATGTAATAACGTACAGATTTCTCGTAGGACTTAGTCGTTTTCGTGGATTTCATGTTGGTTTCTTGTACTTAGTCGATTTCGTCGATTTCTTCTATTTCGCAATACCACAACTTTTGCTAGCGGAATCAATTTAGATTAAATCCAATATGCTGGTTCCAATTCGGAAGTCATATTTATCCCAGCAGGTCATGATTTTGAGTTATACATTCTCTTTTCATTTATTAATGACGGGTTGGTGTAATACAACTGTGGGCTTCATTGATAACGAAATTGTCGGCCCAAATCCTGGTATCGATGATCTCACAAGTGTTCCCTTTCCATGCTATAATGTCAGGGTATCGAATGCCCACAGGCGTGGGGTTTGCTGGTTCAATCCTAGTGTGAAACCCAGATGAAGAAATAGTTACTTAAAGAATGTGTTATGTATATGTTTTAGTACGATGTTTGTAATTCTCCCGTGATGTGTTCAAGATACATACATACATACATACATACATACACACATATATATATATATATATATATATATATATATATGTTATATGTTATGTCACATTACATGTTACATGTTCCATGTTCCATGTTCCATGTTCCATGTTCCATGTTACATGTTACATGTTCCATGTTCCATTTTACGTGTTACGTGTTACGTGTTACATGTTACATGTTACACGTAAATGTTACGTGTTACGTGTTACGTGTTACGTGTTACGTGTTACATGATACACGTAAATGTTCCATGTTCTGTGTTCCGTGTTACGTGTTACGTGTTACGTGTTACGTGTTACGTGTTACGTGTTACATGTTACACGTTACACGTTACACGTTACACGTAAATGTTACACATAAATGTTACACGTAAATGTTACACGTAAATGTTACATGTTACATGTTACATGTTACATGTTACATGTTACATGTTACATGTTACATGTTACATGTTACAAGTTACATGATACATGATACATGATACATGTTACATGTAAATGTTACATGTTACATGTTACATGTTACATGTTACATGTTACATGTTACATGTTACATTTTACCTGTTACCTGTTACCTGTTGCACGTTACACGTTACACGTTACACGTTACACGTTACACGTTACACGTTACACGTTACACGTTACACGTTACACGTTACACGTTACACGTTACACGTTACACGTTACACGTTACACGTTACACGTTACACGTTACACGTTACACGATACACGTAAATGTTCCATGTTCCGTGTTCCGTGTTCCGTGTTCCGTGTTCCGTGTTCCGTGTTACGTGTTACATGTTCCATGTTCCATGTTCCATGTTACATGTTACATTTGACATGTGACATGGGACATGGGACATGGGACATGGGACACGGGACACGGGACACGGGACACGGGACACGGGACACGTGACACGTGACACGTGACACGTGACACGTGACACGTGACACGTGACACGGAACACGGAACATTTACGTGTATCATGTAACACGTAACACGTAACACGTAACACGTAACACGTAACACGTAACACGTAACACGTAACACGTAACATGTAACTTGTAACATTTACATGTAACATTTACGTGTAACGTGTAACACGTAACACGTAACACGTAACACGTAACACGTAACACGTAACACGTAACACGTAACGGGCAACGTGCAACGTGCAACGTGCAACGTGCAACGTGCTACGTGCTACGTGCTACGTGCTACGTGCTACGTGCTACGTGCTACGTGGTACGTGTTACATGTTACATGTTACATGTTACATGATACACGTAAATGTTCCATGTTCCGTGTTCCGTGTTACGTGTTACGTGTTACGTGTTACGTGTTACGTGTTACATGTTACATGTTACATGTTACACGTAAATGTTACACGTAAATGTTACACGTAAATGTTACGTGTTACGTGTTACGTGTTACGTGTTACGTGTTACGTGTTACGTGTTACGTGTTACGTGTTACGTGTTACATGATACACGTAAATGTTACATGTTAAATGTTACATGTAACATGGAACATGGAACATGGAACATGGAACATGGAACATGGAACACGGAACACGGAACACGGAACACGGAACACGGAACACGTAACACGTAACACGTAACACGTAACACGTAACACGTAACACGGAACACGGAACACGGAACATGGAACATTTACTTGTATCAGGTAACATGTAACGCGTAACGCGTAACGCGTAACGCGTTACGCGTTACGCGTTACGCGTTACACGTTACACGTTACACGTTACACGTTACACGTTACACGTTACACGTTACACGTTACACGTAAATGTTACGTGTTACGCGTTACGCGTTACGCGTTACGCGTTACGTGTTACATGTTACATGTTACATGTTACGTGATGCACGTAAATGTTCCGTGTTACGTGTTACGTGTTACGTGTTACGTGTTACGTGTTACGTGTTACGTGTTACGTGTTACGTGTTCCATGTTCCATGTCACATGTCACATGTCCCATGTTCCAT
Organism: Oasisia sp. SBJ-2009; assembly: GCA_964017155.1. Lineage (NCBI taxonomy): Eukaryota > Metazoa > Annelida > Polychaeta > Sabellida > Siboglinidae > Oasisia > Oasisia sp. SBJ-2009. The sequence goes on from OZ024862.1 coordinate 48,001,673, forward strand.
GTTCCATGTTCCATGTTACGCGTTACACGTTACACGTTACACGTTACATGTTACACGTAAATGTTACGTGTTACGTGTTACGTGTTACGTGTTACGTGTTACGTGTTACGTGTTACGTGTTACGTGTTACGTGTTACGTGTTACGTGTTACGTGTTACGTGTTACATGATACACGTAAATGTTCCGTGTTCCGTGTTCCGTGTTCCGTGTTACGTGTCACGTGTCACGTGTCACGTGTCACGTGTCACGTGTCACGTGTCACGTGTCACGTGTCACGTGTCACGTGTCACGTGTCCCGTGTCCCGTGTCCCATGTCCCATGTCCCATGTTCCATGTTACATGTTACATGTTCCATGTTACATGTTACATGTTACATGTAACATTTAACATCTAACATGTAACATGGAACATGGAACATGGAACATGGAACATGTAACATGTAACATGTAACATGTAACATGTAACATGTAAAATTTACGCGTATCAAGTATCACGTAACACGTAACACGTAACACGTAACACGTAACACGTAACACGTAACACGTAACACGTAACACGTAACACGTAACAGGTAACACGTAACACGTAACACGTAACACGTAACAGGTAACACGTAACACGTAACACGTAACACGTAACACGTAACACGTAACATTTACGTGTAACGTGTAACGTGTAACCGTGTAACCGTGTAACGTGTAACCGTGTAACGTGTAACCGTGTAACGTGTAACCGTGTAACGTGTAACCGTGTAACGTGTAACGTGTAACGCGTTACGCGTTACGCGTTACGCATTACATGTTACAAATAAATGTTCCATGTTCCGTGTTCCGTGTTACGTGTTACGTGTTACGTGTTACGTGTTACGTGTTACGTGTTACGTGTTACGTGTTACGTGTTACGTGTTACGTGTTACGTGTTCCGTGTTCCGTGTTCCGTGTTCCATGTTACATGTAACATTTAACATTTAACATCTAACATGTAACATGTAACATGTAACATATAACATATAACATATAACATGTAGCATGTAACATGTAACATGGATTATCAGGCGAAAGTTATTACATTATCAGGCAAGAGGAGTTTATTACATTATTGGTTGAAAATTATTACATTATCGGTTAGCAAGTTTATTACATTATCGGTTGATGTTATTACATTATAGGGTGGTTATTACATTATCGGTTGATTTTATTACATTATCGGGTAGTTATTACATTACCGGGCAATTATTACATTATCGGTTGTAACAGACGCTGTCAAACATTAAACGAAGAAGCTAGGATAAAATCCCTGTAGTCGGTGGATGGATACATAGCTAGCACATGCATACACATACGATAGGTACTCATCCACACACAAACGTGCACACCTACATGTATGCAACTATGCACGCATATATGCACATAATATAAATACACGCGCGCACACACAATCATGTTATTCATGTACAAACACGGATGCGTAGATGCATGCATACGATATATACACACGAGTGCGCGCGCGCGCACGCACAAACACGTCACATACGCATGATCACACAATGGCAGAACTATGTATTTTAGGGGCAGACGAACAGTACATGCCAGAATAATCCGTCAGTTGCTTTGATGGTGGAGGGAAAAGGAGGCGAGGAAGACGGAGAATGCGATGGGAGGACTGCGTTAAGAGAGATCTAGAAAACAGCGTGACCAACCTCACCCCTGACGACAGGGAGAACAAGAGAACAGCAATATAAAACCAATCGTTGACACTACTACAATATTATATATATATATATATATATATATATATATATATATATATATATATATATATACATATATATATATATATATATATATATATATATATATATATGTATATATATATATATATATATATATATATATATATATATATATATATGTTCTAATGCTGACATCATCATGTTATGTGTCACCTTTAACTAAGACATTATTTTGAAACTATGTATAGTACTACATGAGTTTTTTACGGGTGATTTTTCTCTGCACTTTATACATGCACTAGTATAAATGCACCATATTATTATGTATACACATTTTAATTTTTTTTGGGCTACTTTCGAAGCAGTTGAACATTGGCGCAAAAAAGAATAGCACCTCTTTCTCCCGATATCACGAGCTGATCGAAAGCCAACAGCAGAAATGGTTTTGGAGAGACACAGGGTGTTTTGGGCGCAATTTTGGATGCAATTAGTGGTTTTGCCCCCGACCTACTGGATTACACAGGCGCATTGAAATCGCTCTATTAAATAAGCCTAAAAAGAAAAGCCGGTTCTTCTTAGTTTTTATCCAAATAAAAGGTGCAGCGTTGCAGTCTATTGAACTGGATGCATCTGAGTCTGAGATCTGTTTCTGGCGGCTGAGTTGATGGACGCGTTGATTTTGCGCCTAACACGTGGCGCCCCCTGGCTGATGGTGTAAACATGAAAGCGATCGGAAACGCCGCATCGATCGACGCAAACGATCGTAGTGGCGCTTTGACAAAGATTCAGTTGGTACGGCCATGGGAGACTTGCCAGAATGTGTGATGTTTGTTAATGCTGCCCGTTGTAATAGCGGCGACGATTGGTAAGTAGCACTTTTACTTGGATCGCTGACAATGCAAATGTCCGACTGTGGTAGCGATCTACCGTGCACGCCCCACATAACGCCTCCATTCGAGGAACGCGTAAATGCCGTCTGCGTGCATGTTTATTTGGGACAAGGCAACTTGGCCTGTGACGAATAACCCAACGGTGTGCCTTGTCGGGCGCGAACTGTTTTTTCTGCCATAACTTCTAGTCAATCAATCTTAGCAGCGCAATGTTGCGTCTCGAAATGAGAACGCCCTTAAAAAACCGACCGAGTCGCGAGTGAATGTCTCGCCAGGCCAGGCCAGGCCAGGCCAGCCGACGATTACGCAAAGTTCCAGCGGCGTCGCTGACCCGAGGCCAGTAGTGGTCACGCAAGGTAAAGGTCACTCGTGTTCAACTAGCACGTAAACAAGATTAGCGTGTCGTAAATTCGGTAAGGGTCTGCCTGTTTGGACCGGAGTGGCCGGTGCAAGAAACAAGCACATGTTCACGAACACGGATGACATCGTCTCGAAACTGAGCTTTGTTTTGTATTGAGAATTTGAGCGTCCGTTACTACTTGGATTCGGGGGTGTCCAGTAATACTTGTGAGTGTCTACTCTTCCGTTACGACGTTTAATTATCTTGGAATGTTGGCATGCGCATTTTATTTACCAATGTTATGTGGTTATTATTATAAAAATAAAAATTAGTAAATGTGATGTTTAATGTTATTTCCACCACTTAGCAACTTATATGACATCAGGTCCAGGACCAACTTGTGTTCGTTTTTGGACAGTAACACCAGTGGGAGCGTAGAGAATAAGATATCTGCTGAGTAAAGCTGCAGCTAGTTGTTATTTATGTCCTCAAGAACTTTTATTCCCCTGACGTTCGACTTTGTTGCGTTAAAACATATTTATTGCGAAGCTAATTATATGTCTTGACGCGTATACTAGTAACATGCATTTTAGCCTCTGTTTATTAATTTAACTTTCAACTAGATAGATAAATGTGAACATGAGCATCTCAGACATACCAGCAGAGCCAAGCATTTCTCAATGATTGTCAATGCACTGATAGTCAACAAATAGTAGAACATATTGTCAAAATTATAACCAGTGTTTCAGGACTCTTGATTGGAGAAGTTAGAGCCAGTAAACTGTTGTTCTCTGACATAGTATTGGAGTGTAGTAGTAATTTGAAGCCAGAATGAAGGTCCTTTCTTTAAGTAAAATTGAAAAAGAGTTCTGATCATGTTATAAAAATACTTTCTGTTAAAATACCTAATCTATTTATAAACTTCAGTGCTTCATCTCTGGATTGTCAGTCAATTCTGTATTATTACAAGAGCCAATTACAGCATGCCAGTATACCATTGAACCAGTTTTGAAAACTGTATTTTGAATCATCCAAACCGATGTTTCATTCCACGGTAAGCGACTAGTAATCCCTTTTGTCCATTCAGCAGCATTGTCCCACCCAGCTATAGTGCAGCTGCTGTCGCACCACTGGTACATAGCTATGCATTTCTCATATATTTTGTAAATATGCACCAGAAAAAAAAACGTACAGTATACCTTATAAAATGGTGCTTACTGTGTAATGTGTACCATATAGAACCAAACCATACATAGCTCAAGTTATTAGTAGTAAACAATTTAAGAATAATGTTTAAAAGCCATATATATTAAGGCTTGTGTTGGATATTTTCTAAAAATAATGTAACTACTGGTAGTCTTATTTTGTGCTAAATTTATTATTAATATATGGAATAAGGAATAAAACATTTATTATTATTTATTTAGATGGTTGAGTGGCTCATAGGTTGTAAGACTTTAGTACTGTCTAGTAGTAGGGTAATAAATTGTGTTCCCATGGTAACTATGTTTATTGTAAGTACCACTGTGTATGTTGTGCAATACATCTGACTATATATTATGGTACATTCACAATCAGTATGAATATTTGTATTCCGTTTAGTAGATTGTAATACATTTTTTTATTCATATATATATATATGTCTATATATATATATATATATATATATATATATATATATATATATATGTATAGATATATAATAATTATACTGGGCTAAAAATTCGTAAAATTGTGTACTTATCCAGTGGACAAGTAGAAGCAAAAAGTTCTCTTGTCTGTGCAACAATTGACTTGTCCCATGAGCAAATGCATTTCAAAACCTACTTCTCTGTAAGTAAATTTATTTCAGCCAATGTAAATAACTTTTGTAACACTAACATATGTAGCCCATATGCACTAGTATGATGAAGTCCGGTGGCAAACCCAGTTGTCACGGACAAGCGGATTTTCAAGCCCTGTATATCATTATAATATAATATAATATAATATAATATAATATAATATAATATAATATAATATAATATAATATAATATAATATAATATAATATAATATAATATAATATAATATATATATAATATTAGGTACTTCTTTAATTGAACTAAAAATGTATAGATATTGGTGGTAATTCCAACAGGGTGTTTGAAAAAAAATTCATATACTTGTTTTGTATTAAGTGTATTGTTAAAAAAAACCAAGGAAAAGCCACATTCATTCTCCTAAAGATCACCAATTCTTTTGAACTTTAAACATTTTAATAAAATGGAAAGTGCAAAATTGGGTTATGATCTTATGTAAATAATAGTTTATGTATATTTATATAATATATATCTTCAATAATCAATTTTTTTCGCGATCCACCTGTTTTGTGAAGAAACCATTTTGATAGTTGATACCATGTATAAAAAGGTGTGTGTGTTTTGAATTATAGATATACATCTGTATATACATATATGTGTAGATATATATATATATACTGTATAGAAGAGGTATTAATTCCCATAAAACTGTTCAACAAAAGCATATTATTATATTTCTGAAATATAATTATGAAATTATTGACATTTGTGGATAAATAAACGATAATCTGCTGGTTGCCCATTCAGTTATGTGTTCCTTAATATGAAGATTGTCTTTACAGGCGAGTCTCATAATAATTTTTGCATTATTAGTCCAAATAATGCCAAGTACACACCTACCAACTAATGCCAACTTCAATTGGCAGTCGCCGTTAAAAACTGTCCGTCTAAATTTCAATTTGTTCCACCGACTAGTGCCAACTTTTCCAGCACACAGCAGCCAACACACACCAACCGACTAGCGCCGACTGTTGGTGCTATGCGTGTCCTAAAAATTCATTATAAATATGTGTGTTTACCCCTTTGGTATTTACCACTTTGAGAGAATTTGCTGTTAACAGAGGAAGAAATTATGAGTTTGGGGGCGATGATGACCAATGACTTGGTACTTATAGGATATAAAACAATTTACCTCTTTCTAAAATTTTAGTTACCATGTTAGTACAATATGAAAGGAAAATATTTAAATAAAAAATTTGGACTGATTTGGCTTGAAAACTAATAAAAGACACTGGCTTAGCTTTATGTCGAGATCAGTCATGTGATCATGCCTTGCCTTCTTATTGGCCAAGTTACAGCCGACCGTCGTGTTATGAAGAAAAAAACAACCACGCACCAGCCAACTCGTCATTGGATATACACCGATTCGTCACAGCCGACAACGGATACGTCTATTACGTTATCTAACGCTAACTGCGGATTAGCATCGACTGTTGATTCAAAATTTAAATGAGCATTAGTCGGAATAAATCCTAAATTTCAATACACTCCTACTGTCTGCAGTAGGCTGACTGATTTTTCATCAACTAGTTGGTAGGTGTGAAAATCGGTAGGTGTGAAAATCGGTAGGTGTGAAAATCGGTAGGTGTGTGCCTAGCATAATACCATCACCTGTCAATTCAGGCCGGTGGTCACTTTCATTCAGTGATCCAGTTGTGAACAAGGGCCAAGGCTGGCTGATTTTAATAACATGGTTCTACTGTACATGATGGTACCTACTTTGCCATATTTTATTAATGGGGGCAAGAAACAAATTATGCATTAATTAGTAGTATTTAATATTACTCATGTGTACACATAAAATATCTATAAATCTTTTATAGCAAACTTTTATTTACCCAGTGTTTTTTTTCTAGAAATATTCTGCATTCAAATTTAATTACATACTAAAAGTAAAACATGATAAGTTCTGTACTATATGTCCTATATGCAGGCTGCGTGTGTAGATTTGTAAGGAATGCCTAGTAAGCCAGTCTATCTGAAATTGCCGGCTGGTAATCAGCACTGAAAAGTTGGAGTGTGTTTTCTACTTTGTCATGGACATAGAGAAAGCCTTCGCTATTGTTCGACATTGTCACGAGACAAGTCAGTCACAGGCGTGAGTTAGCTACTAGTTACCAGTGCACAAAGGCAGTGTCGAGATTGTCATGTTGGTCACGGCCTTTATGTGATGCACGGCAAATGTCCGCCACCCAGACCGATTCCTCATTCGTGGCAGCCATTTATGTGTTTTGTCTTGTGTGCCGCTAAGTCGTGCCATTCGTTTCAGCATAAAAACATCGAGAACAGCGCTTGACATATTTTCTGTACCAGTGTTCATAAATATTCGCCTTCGGTCGCTCTTGCAACTAGATGACAATTTGTATAGTGACATAAACAGCACACGACCAGGGACTATGACGTGTGTGTGTGCGTGCGCGTGTGATACTGTTGCTGGGTAATTAAGATTAAAAGAATCGTGGGAATATGACAAGCAAGTTGAGGAAGACATAGATCGTTTCTACCTGTGTTGCCAATTGCAGTACACTGCCACAGTGCATGGGGAAATGTTTTGTAATCCACTTGTTGAGATCTCAATAGTCTGGCAGGGTATATCGTTGAAAACAATCTGAGAGAGGCAGGAAGAGAGGGAGACAGCAACAGAGGTCAGCTGGGGTCAAAATATGTGACAAAGGAAGATGGAATAAAAATTGTGAATTTTTTTGAAAGGTAAAAGGACAAGGACACTAAAATCATAAAAAGGAAGGTAATTGGGAACTTAGGAGTAGAATGAGATGAACAGGATATTTAAAGAAGAATTAATCTGTGATTTATAAAGAGAAGAACAGAAAAGGGTGGGTGAAAAAGAAGAGGAAGATGAAAGTTAACATGTGGAGAAATAGAAATAGTCCAATATGCAAGGTTGAAAAAATGGTACAGAGAGTAATGTGAATTGTAATAAGTGGAGATGACTCATTAAGAGGGCAGAATATATATATATATATATATATATATATATATATAGATATATAGATATATAGATATATAGACACACACATTATATGACCCTCACACAATCAAAATAAACTGAAGACATTCAGAAACTGACTTGCGGTTCCCGTTGGCGACCAGCTTCCAGCAGAAAGTCCTATGTGAGAGATTTGTATGCGGATGCGATGATATATCTCAGTTCAGTCGGTCCTGTGACCTGGTTCTCTCTTTCGATGTTCTATTCCCTCGTAATAGTTGTATATCACAGTTATCTCTCTCTCCATCTGCCCATGTCGTCTCTCTTGTCAGATGGGCAAGTAGAAACCAATTTTATTATTCATCTGCATCTTTTCACCGATTTCCGGATAATTGTTTTATCATTTATTTAGTAGTAAATGATTTACCTCTCCCGAAACTTTTTTGTTTTCCCTGTATATTCGAAGACGTTTTATAATTGTTCAATTTAATTTTTTGATAGTTTTGTATGCTATTTTGTAATTCAACATTGATTAGTTGTTTTATTCACGTCTTTCGGAAAATTGCTTTTAGGGAAAGTATTTCATGAAACAGCTGTTGTGACATACATATGGTACAGGAATGCTTGTCCAGCTTTTGCATTGCTAAATATTTCATGATTATGTTACACAGCACTAACAACAATATCTACTACACATTGTGTTATTTGAGAACAGAGAAATTAACTGCACCTAGTCACTGTTGGGTTGGATAACGAGAATGCCTTGTATCGCACACACACGCACGCACGCACGCACGCACGCACGCACACACACACACACACACACATCTGTTTCTCAACAAATATCTCATGATTTCTATAAAAGAATAATTTTTGATTTGCATCAAGCTGTTTCTGTGGAGTTTTTTTGTGTTATTTGTAATCATTGCTTCTTCTTTATGTGTCACTTGGCTTTTCAGTGTGTAATTATATGTATGCATATATTCAGTGAATGCACACATGTCTGCCTTGTTGCATACAAAATACATGTACATGTATTAATATGGTAATGTTGTCTGGAGAAACTAACAAACATTGTAAAATTATCCTAGAAAACTATGCAAAATGGTTTTAGCAGAGGCTGCTAGCAGTAGCACAAAGTGAAAGGAACACTGTGTATGGAAACCTTGGCTATAGATCATTAGTTGTTTCAGATTTCGGGTACATTTCGGTTGTCATTGTGTTATATTAAGTATCACACGATACTGTCAAATGGGTTGATGGATGAACAGGCAGACTTTGTTGTGGCTGAGTTGTTAATTGCCATAGCTCGAGCTGTTAGTGAGAGGTGTTTGTGGTCAATGTAGATGTCATTCAGTACCCTGGACTGGTGCAACTGAAAACACCTCCAGGCTCCCCGGCTGTTCTCAGGCCAAGGGTGACAGTTGTAACACACCCGGATATACATCCCACACAATGTGTAGGTCTTGACTTCATTACTTTTACTTTGACCCACGTGCTGTCAATAATTTCAATAATTAGGCACATATAATAGAGCAATGCCAGGAGTGTACATATTTACATGTTCTTCCATCCTCTCTCATCCTGTACGGTACCATTCTCCATCCTTATCATCACACCATCTTCTCATCCTGCTATTCCCTCTTTTTCTATGATTTTCTCTCCTACAATCCTCTCCCATCCTACCATCCTGTTTCTTCATACTATCATCTCTCGTCCTACCATTTCATCTTGTCCTGTTGTCCTATCTCATCCTGTCTCGTTCTGCCATTCTCTCTTGTCAGGCAGTCCTCTCATCCTGTCTTGTCCTACCGTCCAGTTTCACTAGCACCCATGCTAGAAAGTCTGTTGATGCCATATCTGATCAGCATTGAACTACAAGTGTATAATGTGGTTGGCTTATACCAAATTAAGAAATTTGATAGACCAGTACCCCAGAGGTGCTGGTGTACTAGGTAGCTGTTTCATGTGGATGTACCAAGGAACTAACTGACCCAGTCCTCATTCTCCACTGATGGCTGCCATCTCACAGATGACACTGTCCCTACAAAGTTGGTTATGAGTCAACACCTGTCTGGCTCCTGGTGTCCAGCATTTCCACACAATAAAATATATATTTCCAGCTTTTGCAAATTCGTTTATTGCTCAATCTAGTGTTGTCAAAGTTTGCAGTAATTTGGAGATGACAAAAGTACTTTGCAGAAGAAATTATCTAAGACTACAGAATGATAAGGGTTGAAAAAAGTTTCACAAGATTAAAACAATCTTTTGCTTTATGTGCAATAAAAGTGCCAGCTTTCAGCATTGCTTAAAACACAGCAGATATGATTGCTACTTTTTGCTAAAATGTGATACCACTATACCGGAATTCCCAACAAATAACCACACAAAGATGTTCAAGCATTCCTGAAAGTTGTGTCACTTACAATATCATTGTTCTTTACAGATAATAGTTGCACCAGTTTTATGTAAGAATAGCTTTATTAGGCATGATCAATATTTTGTTTAGACATTATGTTTACATGAGCCATCCTGGTTCATAGTAGCATGAAATGCACTATTTACAAGCACGCAAGTAAAGCTGTTCCATGTCATAAATAATTAAAATTTGGCCAACAGAGAGGTCACTTTACTGCACAATTTGCCCACATCTAACAAGGTTTGCTGGTACAGGAGGCAACAGGAGGAATCTGTTCAGTTGCAACTAACAACTTTCAGCAAGTCACATGAACCATAGCAATAAATTGTGAAAGAAGTGGACCAAATCACTGCAAGTACATCATGATAAGTACCGAGATGTGGTGAAAGCCTGAGGCTCGTGTTAGTCCGACTGTGGTTGAACTGTGACTGTCACCAGTGACTCGACTTGGTCACCGTTAGAACGGCTGGTGTCACAGTTCATAGGTCTCCGTCATATTGGACCCAGAAGGACTTTGGAGCCAGAGCAGTGTTCTGGCAACAGTAAAATAATAATAATTTTTAACAGATAACATTTTGTTATGGTAGTTCTTAATGGCTAAACCAGTTGTGATATCGGTTTTTTTCTTCAGTTTGTAGACATTGTGTAGTTGTCCCCATTTTCTTTTTGACACTGTTCGCGAAAGGATTGGACTGACTGCGATGATACTTGACAAAGACATTTGTCTGGTTGACTGTAGATGTGAAGAACAGACTGGGTCATAGCAGGGTAACTTGTTATAAAAACATTTCTATTAAATCAACATGTCAGAAACCGTTGTGTTGCTTTATGCAGGAGCAAATTTTTGCCAGCCACACATGTTTTTTAGTGGACACATGGGTGTCAACTGTTTACAAATTTTAAATGTGTCTATTATCTGAAATGGACTATAAACACACATGTGACAACATTTACACTCACTTTTGACTTTCACTTTCATAACTGACAACATTGGTGTGTTGATGATTCCAAAACTCAGTGCACAACTGGTAGTGACTACACATGTATGATTTGGTCAACTTAAGAAACGATAGACATTAGTGTACTGCAGAATGGTTGCACATGAGTGATTGCATGGTATGTGTTCATTGTGTTGTTGGGTTTGTTAAGAGTCACAATGGGCCAATGTTGTATTGCATAACTAAATTGTTCTATGTACTGTAAAGTTGGTGATAGCATCACTTTAATAAATTAGTAGTCACTGAATGATAGATGAAAATTCATGCATGGTCTTTGAACCCGTCAGTGCTCTACCGACTAGTTACAAATAATTTATTACTTTGTTCCTCTAGTTTTTATTTAGATGTTTTATGTGGTGCACTAAATCTGACACACATTCGCCACGGGCTCGTATTTCTTTTTTACGGGCTTCCACGAATTGACCCAGTTGCCTAAAGTACTGCACAAGTGGTATACGTATCTCGTCTTCTTTTATTTACGTGTTCTTCCCATGAGCTGTCGTCCTGCTTAGCTACCGTGCCGCGGGCTTTGTGTGATTGCGGCGAGGTGCAAAAAAATACTGTCATCTCGTGAGGGATGTGTCCCGTTTGTGGCAGAGCGGCTTATAATGGAATATCGTCTGCCAACAATGCCCTTGCTTTTAGCTTTTCACTGATTATAATAGAAGCTATTACCGTCTGCCGTGTCCCATCCCGTATGTCATATATTTGCAGGCGAGAAAGATTGTTAATCTGGCATTTTCATAACGTCTGCATGCTGTGAACTTTGCACAAACTGTCTGAGCTGCCGAGAAATGTAATGATTGATGACGTCGCGAGTTCGACAGACAACACAACTCTAGAAATGTGGCACATTGCATGTCAACAGGCATCACTTCCCATTTCATATGATCTGTAGTTTGTCCCGGTTTTTTCAAACACCATCTAAATAAGATACATTTTTGTCTACTTTTTTTGCATATTTATACATTTGTTTATAAAACAGTTAATTTGTTTTGTATTCTGTTATGTAAGTTAAAACTAAAAAAAATGGGTATTCTGTTGTTCTAATATGTAAAAGTTATGTCAGTCGAATTTGTTTGATGATAATAATATGTATATATATTTATATATATATATATATATATATATAATTATATATAAAACAGTAATTAGTAATTTATGTTTTTAAAGTTCATATTTGTTAACTCTGATATGTTTTTTTAAATGACTTTATTGTTATTTATTACAATATCTCTTGGGAATATTACAGCAGGACAGTGTTGCCTCTGGTTCAAAACAGTTGCTGACTATTTATATTTACATCGAAGATCCGGACCATAGCTGAAAAAACCGTGATATGTGTGATTTGTAACTACATGTAATATTTACTCAAGCTAACAATGTTGTATAGTGGATCGTTTTACATTGACATTGGTACATAAAACATGGTGTTTTAAATGATTGTCATGTGGCGTAATTTCGTCTTTAAACGGATCATATCTGTTCTTGTCCTGTCTCCTACAGACAGCCAGATTTGTGTGTGTGTATGTGCACTGTGTGGCGCAGGTAGCTTCACGTTCATGTGAGGACGTACATGTCATGGGTCTGAATGTACACAGTGCATTGTAATCTTTCCACTTGCCTACACATCCCACTTGTTTAGCAACTCCCCAGCCACCAAACGGCCAATATCAGGTCCATCTCCTTTATAAATTGTCCCACCACTTATCAGCCGTATTCCTTACAATACGTACAGAAAGCAGTTATAAAAAATAACCTTCAGAGATTATGACCGTCTGCGTATAATGTGACACCAAGTGTTACATTCATGAGTCTACAGTGGGTAATTATCAGTTGATTTGTTATTGTGGGTCTCCCTGAACTGACACACTGACCCCAGAGCACATTGATCACTGTGGATGTTTTGAGGGTGATGTTGAAAACAGTCATCTGTACTGCAAAGCACCAACCTGTCACCACTCTTGTGTCCAGTTGCAGTACGTAGTAGGTCTGGTGATGGAATGATGTGAATACATGTCTCAAATCAACACACATCATTCCGTACCCAGTTTTATAACATTTTGCTCAATACTTCAGTAAAAATATGTCCTGTTTGTCATCAAAACATAATAGTATTAATATCGTGTATTATCTGTGGCTTAGCAATTTCTACATTCTGATGTCACATTTCAACTTGTGCACAATTAAGGTAATGTTTCATTCTTAAATGGAATTGAGCTAACATTGTCCAAATTCTGTTATTACTATTGTTATCATGTTATCATGAAATGGCACCTGCTTTTATATGTAGCACTAGAGGACCAGTTAGCATGTGAGTTGAAGTATTAATAAACATGTGGAGATAAATGTAGAAGTTTCTTTTGTCGTATTCATAGTCGTGATCCTGTTGCAATACAATGGCCATTGCTGTCCCACTTCCTGTTCAACAAAACTTACAGATGATACAGACATCTGTTATGCAGTCAAGTTGTTTGTGTGATGAAAACTGCTGTACTGTAGTAAGGTGATCAGTGACTAGTTCAACTACAGACTTATTAATTGTGTGTGTTTCTTATGAGCAGAAAACATTCAGTATCGGTGGGTTGACAAATGAACTTGTACATGCAATCTTGAGCATTCATCCTGTCATGATCCCGCTGACAGAGTTGACAACCACTGTGATTGGCCCAATTTGTTCGCAAACAAATGGAGTGTATAATGATAATTTCTTTTTGTCCATGTGCAACATTACTTATTGGCAAAACAAATGTTCAGTTGTCAGTTTTAACTTTCTGTTGATTGCAAGTGTCAGTATCAGTAACTGGTGTTTGTGACAATAATCGAGTGTTGTTTGTATGCTTCACGCAACAATTCCTTGTGCAGTAGATCTCCTAAATATTGATGGTTATTTTATATATTTAGACAGTCAAGATTTGTATATAGTGAATAAATTATATTCAGTGTGTAGCAAAATCAAATAAGCAAATTATTTTCTTCACCCGGTTTTAAAATGATTTCTGTAACATGTATATAACATACATATATATATATATATATATATATATATATATATATATATATATATATATATATATATATGTGTGTGTGTGTGTGTGTGGTGTGATAACTATTTAACAGTAAGTCTTAGCTAGAAATGAAATGGCAGACATTTTGTGTATTTGCCAGGGAAACAGCCACTATAAGAAAAATATGTTGGCGTGGACCAAGAGTAGTATATTACATGATTCAGAGAGATTATAGGTCACATTTATAATGCCAGATATGACTATCAGTTCTATTGATAAACAAACCTAATCGTACATTGATACGAGAATTGTCTACGGGAACTCAATCAGTTAAATCCCCCGACACTTTCCTGTCTCCGTAAGACTTAATAAACACATGAAAATCTGAATCAGCCAAACTGTTTATTTCTTATCACATTTTCATCAAATTTTATATTAAGTAGTCTCCGTGTGATAAACTTCTTAACATCAACTTTATTGGTTGGAACAATTGCAAAATTATAAATACCAGTATACTCCTACTTATGTAATGACTTTATATTTAGACATATATCAATAATGATATTATCAGTTGTCTAGAAACGTGCACAGTACATTATTTAATTGGATAGATACAAGTTGGTGTCTAAAAACATAAAATACAGAAACATATAAATATATTTTAATGTGTTCAAAACAATACATATTCCGTATATATTAAGTCATTACAGTAAATTCAACTGTTATTTTGTGGTCATTGGTTTAAAAAATTAGTTGAGTGCCTAGGTGTCATAAAAAACACCTCCGGAGGAAATCGAATTGGAAGTATAACAGATGGGATTGAAAAGTTTATCATGACGTACTTTGTTGTGCAAATTACGCTAAGGATTAATGTGATAAAATAATGGAATTGAGGGCGGCGAGCGAATGACGTTCGCACTACTGCCTTCATGCATTAGTCTCTTTACTCTGTGCTATCAGTCAATGGCACACAAGATTTTGTCTGCAACTGTTGTGTGCAAAAACCTGTTTGACATGGCAAAGCTATAAGTATTTTCACTAATCAAAATGTGTGGCAGTCAGCTTCAGTGATGCATTTGTCTGCCTGTGCACGGTGCAGTAGTGGCGTGTGGCAGTAAAAACGGTTTCTATGGCCTAAATGTTGACCGAGCTCTGCATGTCAATGCATTTATCTGTCACCTCATTGTAGCGAGAGGGAAAAAACAAGCTCGTCAATTCTGTGGAAATCAAACATGATAAATTTATTCTGCATTGTGTGTGACTGGCGTGGATGTGATCAATTATAACTTTCACACAATTGTAGGAAAATGCAAAAACTGCTGTTTTGCAGAGCAGGAAAAAGCCAATTTGTAAGCTAAATGTCTAAGGTCGGGAGGCATTCAGTGAAGTGTGACCCAGGACTATGGTGTTGGATAACCTCATCTGCATTTTTACCAGTAGGACTGGAAAAAGCATTCTAAAATTAGAGGTTGATAAATAAACTTGGTCACACTAGATGCGATTTGAGGTAAGTAAATCTCCATCTGTCTCATTAGATCTGTTAATGATTTTTGTGATACTGATAGCAAGTTTTTTTAATCGGTTGTTTTTACCCATATATATTGCTGCTGTTTCCCTGCTGGTCAGGTTTAGAAATCAAATGCAGCAATGTCCATATACATTTTGTTCACTTTTTGGTGGAAATACCAAAAAAGTGGTTAAAAATTTAAATTAAAAATTCCTAATTATTTGAGTCCCCTACTATATTTCCTTATATAAGATATATCAGGAGGTAAATTAATCAATAAAAATAACACTGAGTCTGACGGGATACTCTGTGTAACACAAGTTGATTAAATCACTGTGGGAATGTGGAAGTCTGCTCCGTAGTTCTGTTTTGCATTTTATATGAACTGATATTATTTCGGTTACTGGATCTGAATCAGAGTAGTCTGCACTGTAGCCTTATTTCCTTCCCAGTGGAATGTTTTTTAGCTCACAGCTGGCCAGACTTGGCTGTATTTATGACGCGTCTTGCAACTTGGTCACGTCTTGTCAGCGTCGACCGACTGCGTTCTTACTCTCTAAAATACAAGCATAGCAGTCGTTAAAAAACGGCGCTTGCAGATTGATAGATCACCTGTGTGGAGCCAGTGTGCTTTGAAAGCCAATATCGTGTCGTGTCAACTTTTCGCACTGGCGTCGTGTGGTGAGAGTGGAGGAGGAAAGAACACGGTGTAGCGTCTAGGCTGAAAGTTGAATAAACGCTTAAATCTTGTTGTCTTTGGAGGACGCTGCCGTGGAAGCCGTGGCCCATCAAAGAACACGACAAATCAATCCAGTGCATCATTAACAACGTCGTTCATACACGCTAATCTGACAGCTTTAGTCTCGACATATCGATTGCTAAAAAGCAAATATCAATTGTCATTTTCCGTAGGCACTCCGTCTTCGGTGTAATATATGTGGGTGTGCACGTGCGGCGAAGCGTGACGGACGGCTCCGGCGTTAAATCACCGAAATGGACTAAGGCAGCATTTACGACGCACTCGGGGAAAAAGAACGAGGCTAAATTTAGCGGCAAGAAAAAACATGCGCACTGGACGTAAATGACAGGCGGACTGCTCGTCAAGCATGTCTGCCAGTTGAGCAGTGCCTGTTTTGTCACGTGCACAGTGAAGCAGAACTGTTGATGGTTAGAGTTTCATGCACGTGTTGTAGTCTAAACAGTGGACACATTGATGGTGAGGAAATGATTGTGACATTGATCAGTTTGTAGACCTAAACACCTAACCTCAACCTTCCTTCTCATGCTAAGTTGCTGGTTATTCATCTTTGATAAACACGATCAAAGTTACAATTAGGCTTGTCATATTGAGTGTGTTTTGTTTTAAACATTTTCCTTCAGAAGTTTCCATCTCTGGTGCCAAATCTTCACGGATTTATCATTGACCTTTAAGTAGTAAAAACAGTGATGCTTTTATTTATTTTGATATTCCAGAGGTTTAATAAGCATTTTACTGTTTAAAGGTTCATACTAGATATTAAATGATTGTTCTAAAAAATCGTATTCACATATACATGTACTAAGAAATGTTGCAAATTGTCCCCCAGTCAGCTTCCCATAAACATTTTGTGTTACCCAGTACTTACATTTACAACAATTGTTGAAATCACGTACTGCCAAAAACTAGAACGGGAAACTGCATAGCTATGTAAGGAACGTTGTGTGAATTTATATTAGTATAAATTTACTAATTAACAGACATATGATCACCGGTTCTGGTATTGATCTCAGATGGGATCTTGTAATGAGATTGTTTGTGCTGTTAACTTGATTTGGTCAGTATCTGTTTAATGCGGTATTGTTACATGTGTTCTGTCTCTCTACCCACAGTTTGCCGGTGTTGGCGAATCAGGCACGTGTCGGGCATACACTGCGGACTTGAAGAGAGAACTGCGGCACTGTAAAGGTGGGCGGATCATGTCGTTGCGTTTCCGCTTCTTATTGCACTTCCGCAATAACATTGTTTGCAGTTCCATAATAACGTTTCCCCAGCACTTCTTCTGAGAAGACCAACATAATATAATCAGCGTGCCACTGTTTTCCCAATGGACATCACGTCGAACTTATTTAGTGATATTTTGTGATATTGGCACATTTAAAGAACCATGGTGAAGTTAAAAAGTAATAGAGTTTTCGTTGTCAGCACCTGACGGAATCAGTGCTTAACAGGAATTAGTTTGTAAACAATAGGTGATCTCATTTAAATTAGTTATTGTTGCCATAAGTCATGTTGGCCTAATGCCGGTGATATCGAAATAAAACAGCCATTTGTAATTGTAATGGAAAACCACAATAGCTTGCTTTGCGCGATGTAAATGTTGATGTAAGTCACTGCTGTGTTAATGTGTGCACTGGTGAGTGAGGGATATAGGAGGGCCATTTGAGGACACCACAAGTATGTTGTCAGTCCCTGCAGGGGTAGACCTGGTCAGATGTGAACGTTTGACCGTGTTATAAGTGTGTGCATACAAGAGATGTGTACATGGGCTGTGTGTGTGTGCATGTATGCATTATGTCATTGTAGAATGGATAATTTCCCTATATCTATATGATGCAATTTCTGCCTGTGTTTTGTCCAAGTGAAGCTCCATGTGTGCCTTTCTTTGGACATCTGGATGAGCACAGACGTGTCTGCTTTCTACACCATATTTTTCCTGGTATTTCCTATATTATAATGTGTTTGTGAGGATTCTGTTTCTGACCACCAATAGGGCATGTGACACTCATTTCATGTCCATATTTTGCAATACTTAACAAAAACATTCAGAACTGGTCCCCAAGTCATTGTCTGTAAGCATATTTAAAGTCAAAATTACTGCAATATTCAAAATAATAATTTATCCACGTAATAATCCCCACCTTCTAGATAGGTTTTTAGTGGGAGGCAACCTATGAAACTTACATCGGAGGTTTCTGCTGTCGCAGTTATGCCCATACATAGCTCATTTGTGTCGTTGGTGACCGGATCATGAATGAAAATGGCAAATAGCATACAAATTATAATATTATGTCAGAAGACAAGACTCCCATGCCCTATTGCAAGTGTGCACCTTGTAAGGATCTCTAATTTGAGTGAGCCGACTGAACTGAGAAGTATAAACTCCCCCTAGTGGATGGGGAGGGTGGGTGTGTGTAGTGTGTACCCGATATGTTTGATTGTGTACCCAGGACCTATGAATGACCTAACCATTCATTCACAGGACCGACTGACTAGTTAACACGTCGCCCACTAGACAAATCTCAAGCCCTGGTGTGATGTATACTACCTAAGGGGTACTTGAGCAGTAGTTCTCTGAATTAATTAGCTTGCCTGTGCCGAAACGGGTGAAGGTGCAGTAAAAGTTAGGTAGCCAAAGATAGTTAGTATTTAATTTTAGGGTAAATTGTTAGTTACTTGGAATATCCGGAGGGATCTTCCAGTTTATATTTATCACTGGTGGGGATGTCAAGGTCATAGGTTTCTCTTTATAGTCAGTCTGGTTTTTGTTCAGAAATCTGTATTCTAAGTTATCGTATAATTATAATTTTATTCATGCGGAAAGCAATGTTTTTGCTTTTTTCTCAACCCATATTGTTGTTGCTGCTTTGCCAGTTTAAATATGAAAATATTATGTTATCTGTGTGTGAATTAAAATGTGTGGACGTACATTTATGAGAAACTTCATGTTTGGGTTAACTACATTATCTAGACGGTAGCTAGGTTAAATGCTCCAAATAAAATGGCCATGGTTACAATTTGTTGAATTGTTTCCCCTATAAGGTTGTTTGTCTGATCCTAGTGCGCTGCCCCAGAGCGTGTCATAGACATCCCCCCAGACAGTGCGTGACAACAGTCACTGTTCTGGCCCAGTGAACAGTCTATGAATGATGGCTTGACATTTGCGTGTAAAGATTCACTATGGCTAATACTCATCCAGTTCATTTGAACACTTATCAGGACTCAGTTGTCTTATGGGATGGGATTAACTCATCAATAATCCTGTTTTGCAGATTTTTATTCCTGATATATGGTGATAGAGTTTCTGATTTTTTTTATAAGTTGTAATATTTCAGTATGACCAGTAAGCTGGTTGTCTGGCTGGGAACAGTGTCAAGGTCACTGATTGTCTATGTGCACTTGGATGCATTGTCAACAGTTGGATGCGGTGTAAGCTACTTCAACAATGTTTTGTTGCTTTTTTATGTTGTAAAGCTATGCATACACAGGTCATGCAACTTTGTAACTAATAGTAGGTGTGTAGCATGATGTTTATTTTATTATGACATTTGATAAACATAATAACATTATTACCTTGGTCCATCAGTTTTGTTCGTTTGGCTTTGTGTCGACAGGTCTAGGGATGAGGAGTGAACACAAACATATTACAAACAAACATATTACAAGCGGTGGAAATATGCCACCAAACAGAATGAAGTAACCCAGTTCCATTTTTCAATCTCCATGCCTTTAGATTGAGTAGTAGAGTACCCCCCGCCGCCCCGGGTAATTACTATTAGAATTAACATATTTATATTAATTGATGACTGTACAACAGAGGATATCCTATTTTTTAAGAAAAAAAGGTTTTGAAGAGCTGTAAATGATGTCATGGCCAAACAAACAGTGCATACTGCTATAACTGATAACAGCAGTAATTTGACCTTTACAACCAGGCAAACTATTGTAAAAAAATAGCGGTCTGTCAAATGTGGTCCATTATGCACATTTTGTTGCTCTCTCTGTCTCTGTCTCCCTGCCTCTAAGTTATATATCGTCTACCGTATTGAGTGATTGAGTTTATGTGGTAAAAATTATATACATGACAATGAAACATAGTTTAGATGCAAAAGCAAATAAAAGAATAAGCATATATATAATATTACTGAGGATATATATATATAATATATGATATATATATATATATGTATGTGTGTGTAACTGTATATATATATATATATATATATATATATATATATATATATATATATATACATACCTATATATACTTCATATGCTCAATTCCTTTCTACCAGCCCCGACCATGGATTATTAACCACTCCCTGTAAACAAATCATAACAGAAACTGTGATGAAAACGGGCCAGCTGGATTCTGCGCAATAACATGTTTATGAGAAATGTGTGAATGCAGGTAAAACGTGCATAGTCATTTTTGTTTGCCAGAGCAGTGGGCCGAGCAAGTAAACAACTTCCACTGCGAACTCGTGCTTGTCTTGTCCACTGCAATCTGCTGAGTCACGTGTGATTTGGTGTGGTCCAGTGAAAGACGGAAATGTAGCTTTGACCTCTCGTGGCCTCTCATATCTCTCCTTATTGACAAGTTCTTGTTAATTTCTCATTAGTACCTTCAGTAGAGGTGTGCCCAGTGGTGTTGACTTGACAGGGAAAGCTTTCGTTGACGTGATAATTGTGTTGTTTCTCAGTGAGGAAAAGTTAAGAAAACATGTTTTTAGCATTCACTTGTACATAATTTTAGAGTTTCTGCAGTAATTGTGAACTACTTTCAGAAAATAAGTTTTTAGAAATGACTTATGTTATATGAATCAGAACAGCAAAATGGTAAAATGCCATAAAGTACACTTTAAAGCCCTGCAAAACTGCAAGAAGTGCAAACCTATGAACAAATTGGAAGGTAACTAAAAATTCAAGAACATAACTACAAATTAAAGTTTACCAACATAGCAAGAAATCAGAAATTAGAAACAATCTATTTGACCTTTAACTGCAACATATACCCAGTATACAATGAAAACAAATTTGACATATACATTTTTTTTATCCACCAACTGTCGATCTTTATCACGTTTCCAATAAATATGTCCTAGAGTAAGTGATCATATTTACAACATGAAATAAATGTAATTAGTTTGTAATTCATAATTAAAACTCAAAACCCAACAAACTAGCAAGAAACACATAATTGACAAAATAGCAAGAAATCATAGCTCAAAAAAAGTGGCAAAAATTTAGATCTTGAAGATAAGAAGAATTTCTACCGTCCTTAAATGAGTAGCAGTGGTCAGTGGGAATTCAAAATTCTGGTGATGATCAGATGAACTCATTTGACCTCCATGTCCAACACAGGCAGGGTATTGTCTGTGTGTTACCACCATGTCTAAGCTATCATCTGGTAGCACGCTTAGGGGTGTTATTGTAAAAATGTAAGCAGCAGCTGAGGATGGAATAACCCCAAATGTATGAGGTGATCATTGGCGTCACGGTTGGTTGCACATTGTCACGGTTGACCGAACTAGCTGGTCTGGTAAACAAGTTTGATCTGCAGAGTCATGGGTGTTTACAGACACTGGTCAGGATCCGATAAGATATATAAATTAATAATGAACGAGCTCACCTAACACGTGCGAAGCTCTTGTTTTGGTAGTTAATATTTCTGTTAGTATAAGTGCTTTATTTCTATGACAGACCAAAACCGGATATGTGAATATCACATAGCTTGAGCTTGTAACTGTATTGAAGGTATGAAATTTGTCAGATTTAGTTGGTTGTCACGTGACACGTGGATTGAAATCGGCTTGCGTGTTGGCACTTCCTATTTTTGGAGGTAGCTTTCAACGTATCAACAGGTATCAGCAGGCCATTCATCTTCACTGTGATGTCAGAATGTGTAACGTGTGTGGAATACTCTTGGAAACTCGCGCTCGGATTTCTTATGTAGGTGGAGTATTGTACTGACACGTTTCTACTCTCCGGTAAGGATTATTATCAACACTACCTTTGTTCAAGTCTGAAAATGTCACATTTAGTTACAGTTAATTCAGTTTCCAGTTGACGTTGTGCTGGTTTTAAGTTATATGTGAAATTCTTTATGGACGGATAGTTTTATATTTTGTTTGATGCTGTTGGTAACAGGGTCGAATTAGAGTACATGTCAGTAATGATGGGTGTCTAAATAAACATTACAATGACGAGGATTAAATACATTTAAAATAAGTAAGTTAAGTAGCAGCAGAGTTATTCGATAGGAACTGGGGCACTCCCCACCGTTAGAACCAAATGTGGACAGATCTCGCTCAATCTCGGACGTCTCACTGTTTAGTATGGTATCTGTTTTAAGTTGTTATACCATCCGTGTGAGGGTGCTTAGAGCCCTTAGCTCAGATTTATTAACTCTGGTAACAAACCGTCTAATGTGTAGGCCAATTCTTTTTGTAAATGTTGAACATTTCCTTTTTTCGTAACTAATTTGTGTTGACTACTTATTTTGCAAGAAAAACTTTTTAGTTACATTTAAAAAATAAATGTCATTCTTTTTATGCTGTGATTCTAGTAAAGGAATCAACATGGCACACTCGTGCATGCTTGTACTCGTGTACCACATACCAGCATGTGCACTTTCCAGACCACTGTCTTGTTGCCAGAGTTTAATTGCGAAACGTAACTATATTTTTAACAGGATGTAGGTGATGAATGCTCACCTCGAGTGATGAAGATATTGTGATACATGGGAGTGGGTGGGTGCCGGTTGTTCCCGCCCCTTGGAGTATGTGTCCATTGATTCAGTCTACCACGATGCTGTGGTTGTCAATGATCTGTCACGCGACTGTCAGAAAAACTACGGTTTCTTTAAAAAAAACGTGAGTTTGTCAAGGCTGTCTGAGGATGTATTTTCACACAGATGAATCACGGTCTTGGGTTGCTGCGATGTTTTTGAGTGCGTGACACTGAGATTAACCAAACTTTTCACAGGTGCATATTTCTAGCCGAATACGAGTCGAGTAAGCACCTGCACTAATTATAGTATTCACAACTTTGTGAAACCGACGACCCTGAAGATAATGGATGCGAGTTAAATTGGATTATGTCAAAATGATGGTATGACAATGTGTGTGTGTTAAATATTTATTATTTAATGCAGTAGTTATTATTAATAATAGTAGAGATTACCCGGGCGCCTCTGGTGGAAAAATATTACAATCATACACTGATCAAGTGTTACCAGTAGATTTGACAGCATTAACCCAATTCAAAAAGTGACATGTTTACTGCTGTTTACTAGAATATAACCGTCAATTCAATATTTAAATGGGATTGTTTCACACATGCATGGTTTATTCACCAAATGAATTTAGATTTTTAATAATTAATGTTTAATGTTCAACATAGAATGCAGTCAAAACTTGTAAATGTACATTATTCATAAATAAATGATGTAAACTTAAGCGTGTCCACAATGTTGCCACAACGTCATCAGTGAGATTAATTTACCATAATTATACACATAGTAATATTTACATTGCGTCATGTAAGGGCTACAATGATGTAATAATGATAACGTTATATTAATAGTTACCACAACAGAAATATTGATAACAAAGTAATTTGTTAACAGTTTCAAAGTAGAGAATATCAGTTATCACTAGAAATGTTAGTAGCCGATGTTAATTACTGAAAATGCTGTAATATTCTGGCATCTCTCAGTAAGTTAAGTGAATGCAGAAATGGCCTATGCAGTTCCAAGGACTGGATTTCTGTGTCAAAAAGCTGGCCTTTGTTGTGCTAAAAATACTTCTTGCTCTAGTTACCACAGGCAGTACTGTGGCCGCAGTCAATCCCCGTAAGATACTTCTATTATTTAGACGTCTCCTTCATACAGACATAGTGGGTGGAGTGCAGTGTGGTAATGTTTCGGCTATACTGCCCGATATTGGAAGAAGGTAACGAGCAGAAATGGAAGGGGTAATTATTTGTAGTTTCCAAGATTCTTGTAAGAAATCGTGCTTAAATTCTGACTGATCACCTCTGTGTTGGACCCACTTCTCCCATACTCACTGGTTTATCCTGTCGGTTAGCATTTCTCTGATTCACACAGCTGAGCCTACTTTGTTCCATATTTTAAAATATAATGGTTTTAATACTAGAATAAATATATTGAAGGTATATTGCCCACCATATTGAATTCAGTAAGCTGAAAAAGCATTCTTCATTTGTAAGTTGTACTCACAAAATTTTAAAATTGGAAACAAAATATTAAAAAGTAAAACGATATGCATCTGCTGATGGAAGGTGTTGCCAGGACACATGGTCCCATGTGAATAACATTTTGAGTTGACAAGAAATGTGTGTAAGTCATTCTATCAGTACCTCAGGGCTCCCAAAAATGCTGATTTATCACATTTTGCCTATTTTCTAGAAAAATGCGGTAACCAAATTGACACTCCAAGAAATCTGTGTTTTGCTTTTATCATTTTTGGAACCTCCAGTATGCAAAGTGTTCTTCATGTTTTTTTCTCCACATTTTCACTCTTTCTACATGCAAGATTGCAGCTTACCAATTCTCCTACAATGTTTCTACAATGATTAGGAAATTGGCCTAAACAGCAGGGTGCCTGGTTAAAATTCAATCAGTATACTGCATAATCAAACATTCAATCACCACAAAGTAATATACTCAAATATTATATTTCCATGTGCAATCTCCACTAAATATGTCACCAGTTATTTCCATCATAACCCTTAATGATCTGTAACTGTGATTTACACAAAAAATATTTAATACGTAACTACAAACCCACAGTATAGACCAAAGGACTTCAGGGCCTCTTATATTTTTGCTAATGTTTCCTACATTGTGATAGGGATGCTTATCTTAGCGAGAGTTGTATCTACACCTGAATGTATGAACACTAGATATAATCAGAAGTAATTGGAGTTTTAATGTTGTTGAAACACTTCAAACTGACTCTTGATTAATCATTATATCAGCATCATGTTTCTGAATTGTATTTTCAAAGATCGCTCTAAACATTCATGTAGTTTTAAGAATCTTGTTGGAGGTATATTTCCAAGGCATCCCCTAAGTTGGTATGTTTTCAAGGAGATTTATTTCAAGGAGATTTATTTCAAGGAGATTTATTTCAAGGAGCTCTTTAATAGATGTACTTTCAACGAGTTATTGGGATGTGTCTTTCAAGGAGCTCTTTGATACAAGTAAAATGACACCCGTCAGACTAAGTTATGTCTGTAAACCTGTGAGTCTCATCTCCCCAAACTGGATGACCGCAGTACAGTTGTGGGTGTCCATTTGGGGCATGTGAAACTGACCATGTGAGTATCTATTGCAGCCAGCCCACTGCTGGTCAGCCACAGCTGTCATATGATGTCATCTAGAAAGTCACACCAGGCACATGCATTAGAGTTTTAGACAAATACAGCTGTACAGAGTTTCATATGCATCTTGCAAAAATTATGTACACATAAACTTTTTTACAGGAATTCTTTTTGTCCTATATACAGAATATCTATCTTTGCCCTGTACTATTAATCTTTATTATTTTATTATATATGTATATATATATATGTATATACATATACATATATATACATATATATACATATATATACATATATATACATATATATACATATATATACATATATATACATATATATACATATATATACATATATATACATATATATATAATATATGTGTTATCTACTGGTAGTTTTATTATATTATAAAACAGTAAAATTTGAATTAAAATCATCACATCCAACATGATTACGTCAAGTACAGTTTAAAACACAAAATGATCTATAGAAAATATCAAGAGAAACATATGGGGAGAATGCCATGTGTATAATTTTATATAAGACCATAACTAATTTTAGCTATCTGCACAGTCCCGTCCACCCATCATTTCGAAGGGTAGAAATAACCTTAAAAGGTCTTCCAAAACTATAGATTTTGTCAGTTATGCCTTGAAAATGTGCATTTGTAGTTTATTTCAGACCATAAAGCACATCTCAACCGGACTGTATGTATAGGAGTTAACACCACGTGTCCCCCAAAAATGTGTGACTGCCAAAAATGTTATCCTGCATAAAGCCCTGTAATATAACCAGACACTATCTTCCTAACGGTGAACTTATTTATTTTTGAGCAGCATATGAAACAATGAATGTCAGCGAGACAGTGTAGTGTTACTGGTGTATTGCAACAAGAAGATCCCAGTGCCGCTGCTATATCCGTTGCACCCAGATACAGACCAGCACAGCAGTGAAAAAGCACACGATAAAATAACTCGTCGTGGTAGACTTATTAGTGATGGACTGTGTCAGCTTAAGTCATTGTGGACTGAGGTACAGACTTATGTGTTGTGGTTACCACATGACGGCTGGCTGAATACTGGGTAAAGGTCAGTGATGACACAGACCCTGTCAGCGAACTCGTCAGCCGAGTAGGCTGTTTGATGGTGGCATATGCCAAAGATTTTGTTTAAAAAAAGGACGTGTCGTGTTATATAGGTCAGCATTATTTCATGTGTTCTTTTTAAGTTCGCGTGGAGTGATGACATCATGATTGATCGCTTGCTGTAACCACATTGGTTGACAATTCTGGTGTGTGATTTGGAGACTTCCTTTTCTGGAGAGTCGGTGACAAGTTACACGTCTTCGACTTCCCATTGTATAGACACCAGGCAGAATGGATCTCCCATATATTTGGTTCCTTTTTTCTGTTGCCGAGTGCCACACCCAACAATATATCAAAAGAGACATTTAATTTAATAGGATACTATAATGTGTTGGGTTTTTGCCGTCGTAATTGCTTCATTAATCCTAATTAAGTCACATCATTATGTACGCACATCTATGATGTTGGTTGATAGTGGGTTGAGACATCAAGTTATTAGTAAACAATAAGTACTTTGTGTCTGTGTAGACGCTGTTAGACTAAAGATACATTTTGGCAAACATAAGTGACACACACAACTACTGAGTCATATTATAAGTGCTTGAATTCTAAAATTACATTCACTAGGTGACCCAGTGTTGTATAGTACATATAGTTGTATAGTACGGGTGGTTGATTTGACGCAAGACCACAACATTAAGTCATGTCAGTTATTACTGTCTTAGACTCGTGATTTTACACGTGAACATTAATCACATGAACCAATCACAACAGCGGTCGAGGTAATACAACTATCGCTAATTGGTAATACATTATTTATCACCTGAGAGACACGGTGAAGTTTGCTTAAAGTGGTACAAGCATGCAATTGCAAAAGGTATGAAGTTATTAATAAATAATAATAGATGAAAAATTTGATCACACCTAAATATTTGGAAACCTGAGTGCGTTGACAGAGAAATGTCTCCTCGCTAGAATGCACTGTTTGTTGAACATACGTAATCCTTATAAAAGTTGTCTTTGTGTATTCTCAGGATTTAATACTTATTTAGTTATTGCTAAATGGAATTTAACACGAAAAACAAGACATGGTGTTGACACCAACAGTGTACATAGAAACACCACTTTGTTTGAAGAAGAACACTGTTCTGTGTTCATGTCTGTTCAGGGGTTCTTTGCATACACACAAACACCTCGCTGTCTGACACAGTAAAATGTTAAATCCATTCTGAAAGCAAGGTTTGTAATAATTTAAGATAGAATGGGTAGATATTGGGTGATTATTGGGGAATTGGAGGATGGAACATTTTATTTTCGTTTTGTAAAAAATGTAAAATCTGTAAAATTTGTAGATTTGTATCCTGTATAAACTGTGCCCTACAAATGTGTGTAAAAGCAGCCTGACCTATTCCTGGTTGTCACCTCTGAGTAGTGTCAATTATGCCCGCAAATGCATACTCCCTAATGTGTACACATCTCATCACTGTGAGTTATAATATCAGCCCACATTACCATTATCCCTACCAGTCCTCTCTCTCTCCCCACCTCCCCCTGTTATTCCCTCCACTCTGCCCCAAATACGCCTTCCTTTGTGCCTGGATCCCTCCTCTGTAGATTGAACCCATCGCGCCAATTTCCACTGCCCTCTCCCAAGCCTGGGCAACATGAATATCAATCATTATGTAGATCAGCACTGGTCAGTCAGTCGGCTGTACTGACCTCATGTCCAGTGTGTGGTCAGCACTCACCTTGGCTGACCAGTGGCGTGGCCGATCAGCTGTGTGGCAGTTAAGGTGGATAGGCCAAGGTCAGGTCGGCCAGTGGCCTGGGAGTGCGTAAATAGCCGGTGTTGTTTGTCTGACCAGTGCTTCGCGGGCTGCCACGTCAGTTGGATCAACGCACAAATATTTACTGAGGATATCACAGTTTGTCGCTCCTCACAGCAGCACTCGATAAACAGCATATTTTATTACTCAAAAACATGCATGCGGATCACAGAAAAATGTCTGGTTTACTGTAAAATGTGGGGTTTTTAAGTGCAAATTCTGCATGATTTTAGTACTTAATGGCATTACTGGTGATGTTAGAGTCGTTTGTGCTGCATTTCCCCCGGTGTTGATGGAGGTGGTAGATCCTGAAGATGTATCGCTGGCACTCTACATAGCTTGTAGTCTATGTTGGTATAGTTACTCACTAGATGCATTTTGCACATCATGTCACAGGAGGCACGATTAGCTAAGAATGGTATTATTTACACAAGATGCTTAAAAGGCACGTACAGTATACAGGGTACATGGCGATCTGTGAAGCTGAGCTGACTGACGACTACTATCTTGGTATCATCAACACAATTGTGTTGGACATACAATGGATGAACAAGGTCCCAAGTTAGATAAGTCAATACTCTTCCTAAAATATTATGGATTATAATTTAATTTTGTATTTACCCAATATATTGAACATGGAATTATTATAGTTAGTAAATGATAATACCTAATCATCTGTATTGATTATATTAATTTGGGTTGGTCGCATTGAGGTGAATATAATAATAATATAACAAAATAAACATGCACTTGTATAGGTTTTTATTTTTGATGTCACACGTTGAAAGTAGATTATTATAATTAGTCTGTAAGTCGTTATAAATGTGCCATGTTGTTATCTGCCAGATGTGCAATGTTCAGTTCTTGAGGCTGGCATGGACAGGTAATGTTGTGTGACGTAGCGTGGAGGTATGTGACATAGCGTGGAGCCATGTGGAATTGCACCCAGTAGTGTGGAGCATTTTAGAATATTCTGCTTGCAGCTGTTACATCACAAGGTGCTGATATTGTAGATTCAATCACCAGATCTAGAACAGAGTAGCAGAGCTTTTTCCATCCAGGACCTGTGCATCTCCATACCTCATGATTCAATTGTCACTTGTGTCTGAAATCAAAACGAAGCCTGGCACCACAAAGCAGCAATTACAGGTCTGTCTACAAAATGTTTATGTCAAGAAGCAGTAGTCACCTATTGAAGTGACGGTTGGACCTTGTTAAATGTCGTCTGATTAAGGAGACAGAGTGGCCTGATTAGTAGCTTGTGAGACCCGACACTCCGACTATTTTTGTGACTGGTTTTTGCCAGGATGGAGTTCATTCACTTGATGTCCTGAAGAGAAGCCGCATTGAGCAGTCGGTAATCATATCAGGTGTACATGCAAGAAAATGTTGCCTTGTCAGACTATTTGATTAACTTCGCTGTGAATGTTCGTGAAGACGTGAACACATCTTGCAGACTTGCTGTTGTAAATATTTTTATTTTACACACGTCAGTGAATAAAATACATTAGCATGACTGCAAATTAAATACTGTTCAAATAGTCTGGCAATGTGGTTTTGGAAGGAGAGTCACAATGCTATTAATACCTTACATGATGAATCCGATGAGTTGGGAGGGCTGTGGTCACCAACGCTTGTGACTGACTCTGTCACACAGCACATGAAAGAAGGATTTTATGAGCTGCCTTCACTTTGATCTGACATGTTGTGGTGTTCTGTCTGTTAGTTTGTGGCAAAAGCCAACCCATCTACAACACTGAAACCACTGCATAAACACCAGCCAACATCATGTTTTTCTAGATGTCATTTGATCAGACTGTTTTATGTGATTAGTCTTGACCACGTAAGGCCGTAAAGACAGTACTTCTAAACCAGACATGTCTACATCAAATCTGTATTAATGGTAAGAAAAAGTGAATATTAATTTGTATTAAATAAGTAATCATAATAATCGATTTATCACATTTATTATGGATAGCCACTTGTTTGTAGAATTGGCATTCTTTCTTGTGAATTTTTAACATGTGCAGTAGTTTGTATGTGGATCTATGATAATGAAAAATATACTTTATTGCCACTGGATATGGACAGCCAAGATGTAGAATATGTTTTAAGCAGCTGTGTATATTTATAAGAAATATATTAATATATATATATATATTATATATATATATATATATATATATATATATATATAATAATGAGCCCAACATGTTCCCAAAATCGTTTGCCAATCTATACAATTTCATATTAAGCTGACTTATTACTAACAATAACACATCAAATAAGTTTGTTTATTTAAGTGATATTTACTTGCACTGACGAGATGAGAGGTTTGCATCTTTCAACAATCTCATCAAGTCGATAGAACTATATAACGGACTAAGTTTTTAAAACTGTTTACTTTGACCTTTTTCCTACTCGACATGTCGCAATCCTTGCCAGTGCCTGGGTGCATGTTTTATATCAGATATCAGTGCCCAATAAAACACATGTGGACCATCTAAATAAATAGCATCAAGAGATTTATGACGTAATGGTAAGAACTGTGGTCTAAAACTGGGCCATGTAAAGAAATGTGGGCGCAGAAGGAGATGACATGAATACAGTGTGGGGCGTTGTGGGGTGGGGTGGGGTGGGGTGGGTGTGTTAAAAACATTCTCAGTCAGCTAATAGAGCTACCTGGTCCGGATTTGTGAACTTGAACAGTCAATTTTTTGTAATACTTGCAGTTGAACAATGTCACTGTGTTTGGTGTGCCAACTATGTGCATGTGTGAATGCACATGTGTGTTCTAGTCTGTTGTTTGATAGTGATAGGCATGTTGGTGGTGCTGTACGGTGCGGCCATGCATGCTCAGCCGTCTGGCGTGTGCATTGTGCACCGTACCTGTGAGTGTGTCATTGCATATCGTGAATCTTTTCCAGAAATTAGCTCCGGACCGATGTTATGAGTTCATTGCCCACAGGCAGTTTCCAAGAGATGTGTGGTTTTTATTCGAGTCAGTGTCTGCCTGGCCCAGAGTACAATGTGTGCATGAAACACTGGAGCTGCACTGTCCCTGTCTGTCCCTCAAGGATCTCCACATTAGATTTGGTGGCTATTAACCGTGCTGGTAATACCATCAGCAGCTGACGGGTGCCAGGCAATCTGTATGGGTGTCAGCGTGTTACGAAATCTTCTGTCGAGCTGACTAATGTATAATTGAATCAGATGATGCCTACAAAAATGTGCACTGTCGATGGGGAAGTACTGAAATGTTTAAGTTAGAGACATTGAAAGATCGACAGAAGTTATAATGACTAACCATTACTGGCTGGGTATTCTGTGGTGCAATCTGTGGTTTCTTTTTCTGTCTTGGTAAGTTGAGAGACATAGAGAGAGACACAGAGAGACAGAGAGAGAGAGAGAGAGACACACACACACACAGACAGAGAGACAGAGAGACAGAGAGACAGAGAGACAGAGAGACAGAGAGACAGAGAGACAGAGAGACAGAGAGACAGAGAGACAGAGACAGAGAGAATGAGTTCAGATAAGTGCAAATTATTAGACCATAGAGGCGCATAATGATAATGTGCCAAATTATAGCTTATTTATGTCATGCAATTTTGCATATTGCACAAACACAAAAGACACATTTGTAATTGAATTTGCCGTGGAAAGAGCACAATTACAGTCCGCCGTATAGTGGAAACCATATGGCGGAGCTCCATGTGTGTGACATGTCCTGCTACAGGGTTCAAATCTCCCGGACAATGGCTTGACCACGTCTCTCTGGCCGCCACAGAACAGAAGCATAGAATACATGCCCAGTGATTTGTATGTTGCTGAAACCATAAGGCCTTGTCCTCAGTCCATGACCTGTCCAACGTAGCTGTAGGATTTAATTAACAGTGCATTATGGCTACTCTGTGGCGTGGCGTATCCTCGCTGTAAATAGTGAGTGACCAGTAAATAGTGAGTGACACAGTAAATAGTGAGTGACCAGTAAATAGTGAGTGACCAGTAAATAGTGAGTGACCAGTAAATAGTGAGTGACGCAGTAAATAGTGAGTGACCAGTAAATAGTGAGTGACCAGTAAATAGTGAGTGATGCAGTAAATAGTGAGTGACGCAGTAAATAGTGAGTGACCAGTAAATAGTGAGTGACATAGTAAATAGTGAGTGACATAGTAAATAGTGAGTGACGCAGTAAATAGTGAGTGACCAGTAAATAGTGAGTGACATAGTAAATAGTGAGTGACGCAGTAAATAGTGAGTGACGCAGTAAATAGTGAGTGACGCAGTAAATAGTGACTGATGCAGTAAATAGTGAGTGATGCAGTAAATAGTGAGTGACGCAGTAAATAGTGAGTGACGCAGTAAATAGTGAGTGACGCAGTAAATAGTGAGTGATGCAGTAAATAGTGAGTGATGCAGTAAATAGTGAGTGATGCAGTAAATAGTGAGTGATGCAGTAAATAGTGAGTGACGCAGTAAATAGTGAGTGATGCAGTAAATAGTGAGTGATGCAGTAAATAGTGAGTGATGCAGTAAATAGTGAGTGACGCAGTAAATAGTGAGTGACGCAGTAAATAGTGACCGATGCAGTAAATAGTGACCGATGCAGTAAATAGTGACCGATGCAGTAAATAGTGAGTGATGCAGTAAATAGTGACCGATGCAGTAAATAGTGAGTGATGCAGTAAATAGTGAGTGATGCAGTAAATAGTGAGTGACGCAGTAAATAGTGAGTGACGCAGTAAATAGTGAGTGACGCAGTAAATAGTGACTGATGCAGTAAATAGTGACCGATGCAGTAAATAGTGAGTGATGCAGTAAATAGTGACTGACGCAGTAAATAGTGAGTGACGCAGTAAATAGTGAGTGATGCAGTAAATAGTGAGTGATGCAGTAAATAGTGACCGATGCAGTAAATAGTGAGTGATGCAGTAAATAGTGAGTGATGCAGTAAATAGTGAGTGATGCAGTAAATAGTGAGTGATGCAGTAAATAGTGAGTGACGCAGTAAATAGTGAGTGACGCAGTAAATAGTGAGTGACGCAGTAAATAGTGAGTGATGCAGTAAATAGTGAGTGATGCAGTAAATAGTGAGTGATGCAGTAAATAGTGACCGATGCAGTAAATAGTGACCGATGCAGTAAATAGTGAGTGATGCAGTAAATAGTGAGTGATGCAGTAAATAGTGAGTGATGCAGTAAATAGTGAGTGATGCAGTAAATAGTGAGTGACGCAGTAAATAGTGAGTGACGCAGTAAATAGTGAGTGACGCAGTAAATAGTGAGTGATGCAGTAAATAGTGAGTGATGCAGTAAATAGTGAGTGATGCAGTAAATAGTGAGTGATGCAGTAAATAGTGAGTGATGCAGTAAATAGTGACTGATGCAGTAAATAGTGAGTGATGCAGTAAATAGTGACCGATGCAGTAAATGGTGAGTGACGCAGTAAATAGTGAGTGACCAGTAAATAGTGAGTGACCAGTAAATAGTGAGTGATGCAGTAAATAGTGAGTGACCAGTAAATAGTGAGTGACGCAGTAAATAGTGAGTGACCAGTAAATAGTGAGTGACGACTGGACAGATTGATAGATATTGTGTGACCACTCTTTGTTGTGGTGTTGACTGCTGGACGGTGGTCAGTGCTGCAGTCAGGTGACACTGACCATCTCTGACATTGATTGGCTCCCACAGCACTCACCGTGAACAGGTAGCACAGGTGATAAGTCAACACAGTCACTCGTCATACATGCAACATAACCCATTAGCTCTCGCATTTATGCAACACCACCATAAACCTGGATTTACGTACCAATAACGAACAGCTAATATCCGTCTGAAAATAACGGCGTTTTATGGAATATCAATGGGGCCCTTGCAGGCACAACGTCTAGTATAATATGTAATAATAATTTTGTTTAATAAACCTCACCAATAAACCTATAAATGGTAACGCCGCCACACTTGAGTTGGCTAACAATGGGGTGGGCGGGTGTTATTTATTGACCAGTGGACTCGTGACGTCATTGTGTGAACCGTTTGATCTCTGGCCAAAGGTAGCGTGTGCCCGTTGGTTGCGTACCTGTGCGGTGACATGGTAAACCAGTATGAGCTGTTGATGCGACCAGCCCCTGTACATACATACAGTGGGTCAAAGGCTGCGTTTAATGGTTTACGAACGACCTTGAAATGGTGTTTGTTGCGCCAGCTAGTATTATGCGGCAAATCCGACAATAGCACACGGCGCGAAGATGAAGCGACCGGCAGATCAGTTGACAATGGATTTGGCACTGGCTGTTTGTATTGTGGGCACATTGACACCATGCTCACGTGCATAATGTGCATTTGTATTCCCTGTCAATCAGGAGCGGTGTTACTGCATGTCATTATGTGTGCGTGCATGCGTGCATGCATGCATGTTGCTGATTGCATATATAGAGGGGGGTAGACATTACTGCCTCCCAAGGCAGTTCAGTACCGACAGTTGCAATTAGGCCCTGGTAGAAATCGGTTAGAACAATTGTGCTAACATCAGAGGTAGCTTCGTCTTTCTTTCTGTACCTAGTCCTCATATTTGCCCATTCATTTGTGCACCTGACTATGTCTGTTTTAAATACATGTATTAGTAATTATCCTGGCATTATGTAAAGAAAGAAAACCCTACGTATGTGCCATTGTTTCAAAGTTTATTTTATGACATTTGTGTCATTTCGAACATCACACATCTGGCAGACCCACCATTGTTCAGCTGTTGTCATGCAAGACTTGTTAGATGACAGATTCATTACAATCAGCCACGTGTGATGGTGACAAATGTAACCGAGCAATTAGGATGACAACCAGTGCCAGAGACAAAGCATAATGGCTGCGATAGAAGCTAGTGATGAAGAAACAGAACAAACATTAATTTACCAGTATTATTCAACAAGAAGAAGATAATTTATAAGAAGTTTTATATGTCGTCAGTGTTATCAGTGTGTTTGGGAGTCCAGATTTGGACGTATACAATAGAATGTGTCATTAATAGCATAAAGTGTGGTTTTTATAGTAAATCCATGTGACCTAGCGTAAGAAACATCCTACTTCTGGCATCCTGAAGTCGGCAGAAAAGATTAAAACATATGCATTATATGTAGTTCACAATTATGTTTACATTGCAAAAATGAATGTGACAAAACATGATTTCAGCAGACGTATGTTTCATTTTCACAGATGTGAAAAATTGAAAATAAAACTTTGAACATGTAAAAATAAAACTTACTTTGAATATTTTACCTGCTGTAGGATCTCTGACATTATTGGAGGAGTTTGAACTCTGAAAGTGACATGCTTACTCATTCTTTTGTCGTACCAACTGTAAGGGTCACGCTTGACTTGATGGCTTTCAAAGTGATGTTTTTACTACTGTGACATTTGTAGGCGGCATTGCATAACTCCACTGGGTGTAGACAAGTCCAATCTCAGATGTTATCTGGGTACACTTTTTTGTGGCCTTGACTGTGCGTTGTCGTATTTCTTTGGCAAGTGGGGTGGTGTGTCTGCTGGAGGGCTCGCCATTTCACAGTGGACAAAAGTGGTTCTTAGGGTGCTGTGGCTTTGGTTATTCACATGTTTGTTATACTGTAAGACATTTTAAAATCTTTCTGAAAAATCTTATTTCAAATGCAAGTATTCTTCTGGACGCAGCTTTCAGGGTTCAGTTTTCAGTCATGTTGGTGACCCAATATTAATTATATTAATGAAAAAATGTGACCATGAGTACCATCAAAGCAATAATTTCAGCAATTTTTTAATTTATATCTTCCCTTGCAAATATTTGTCAACGTTGTATTTATACATACTCTTGCTACTGGCATTTATCAGCAGACACTTTATTCCTATAATTTAAAGATCTGTCTGAGGAATATATTTGATATTTATTCTACAAATTGCCGGTCAATAAATACGGTCCATTTAACAGTTGAGTATGTGATGCTGGTATAAACACACAGACATGTGTTGAAGACTTGCTGACATCTTTGTTGCATTTGCAGGGTGCCGAATTGCTGACTGCTGATAAATGCACCTACGTCGCACCCACGCTTGTGACGAGCCAAGATGCAGTCGTTGTCGCCCTCTGCGCCCGGGGATACGCTCCCGTGCCGCATCCCAAAGAAGAAGTTCCTGCATGAAATGCGCCTGTCGACGGACGCCAAATCGTCCGGCTCGGACGTGTCTAGTCCCACCGACGGCCTCAGTCCGCAGGATCAGTTGTCCGACTGTAGTCCTCTGTTCTCCGCACGAATCGCCGACAACATCATTGGGTCGCCGGACTCGAACTTCCTCGACAAAATCCAGGACCTGGTGTCGCGAAGTTCAGGCTTGGAGGAGGCAGCGGCCGGGAAGACGTCTACCGCCTTCAACTTTGACTTTGTCAATGACACGGCGAGTGCCCGGCCGAGAGGGTGGAGCGATAAGTTTGTTGATTTAGATTTCTATAACCGGACTAAGGACGGCCGAGAGAACGGCGGCCACGGCGAGTTTGGCAAAGACTTCCGCCAGCAGTCGGAGCTGTGCAAGTTGGAGCAGTTCGCCGACGTGTGTAGTTCACAGACGGGTACAACATCGAAGCAGCGCAACACATTCCCGCGCCGGGGCGAGTGCCAGCCGGAAGACTTGACGATGAGCAAGCCGTGCGACTACACGACGGCGCCACTGCTGCCGGCCGGGCCACACTGGCCCAACAGTGGCCCGCCCTACTACTGCGACATGCCTCCTAATCCGCCCCAGTACATCAGTGGGGGTGGCGGTGGGGGTATGCTGAATGGGCGAGAGCTACAGTTTGATATGGTCAGCAGTAAGGCGTGTGTGTCGCCGCCATACTCTCAGCCCCCACAACATGTCATGCCCCAGGGCGCTGACTTCCAACCCTACCTCAATATGGACCCTACCCCGTCCCGGACGTTTGCGCAGCAGTCCAGCTGTAGTCCTGGCACCCCGCCCGGACTACACTACCCCAGCAGTAGTCACACAGTCACCTCGCCAGGGGGCACCACGTGGCAGTCGATGACGTCGCAGTTCTCGCCCAATCGGCAGGTGTCGTCGACAACGCCCGCGGGTGGCGGCAGGCAGCTGTTCGGTGGCGCCACCTGTGGAGGTACGATGAAGCCGGAGAAGGACGGAATGACGAGTACGATCACGACGTCGGGCCGTAACAAGGGCAGTGGACGCGCCAACGAGCCCAAGTTCGAGTGCCAGGTGTGCGGAGACGTGGCTGCGGGCTTCCACTGCGGGGCCTACGTCTGCGAGGCTTGCAAGGTCAGACTCTTCCACCTCTTCTTCCTGTCAACCCTCATGGGACAATCTTGATGCTACCCTTGCCTCTCCAGTCTTCTTCTTCTGTCTCTCATCTGTTCCATTTCACCTGCCATCTGTCTTTTCATATTAGTTTTTCTTTCTCACCTATTCTTTACCACCTCAAGCTGTCTTTCCTTCAGTTAGTAATGTCAAAATGCATGCTTTATGTTTCTTTGCGACCCCCAGGGTCGTGACACAAAATTGGGTCACCATGCCATTTTCAGTGGGTCACCGAAAATTTTCCAGTGATATCCACATTTTTATTGTGGGTTGCTTGACTGTTTGAGGGAAATTATCAGTATGCATGCCAAATATTGCATGAATTTGAAACTTTATACCACACAGCATTTCAACATCATGTTATATTATACGTAAATTATTCATCGCTCATCCATCTTGTGTCACCAACTCATGTTATATTTTTGTTGTACCTGTACTCAGTGTTTACAAGTCTTCAAAACATGTACACTTTCATAAACATAGATTGCTTTAATAATCATGCCCACTGTTTCTGTCAGATTCTCAGCTTCTTTGTTTTCACCAGTATGAACTCAATTTGTGCACATAACAATATATCCTTCAAGTGTCATTGTAGTCACACACCCTCCTCAACTCTGTCTGCTTTAGTTGTTCTCCATGTGCATGTGTGGTCCATGCTAGTCCTCTGAGTTCAGCAAGAATTTCTGTTATCAATTGTCTTTTATTTTTTATGTTAATATCACAAATATTCCAATTTATTTTTTAAATGTTGAATATTTATCACTAGCAAGTGAACTGAATACTTGAGTAGCCAGGCTAGATATGCACCCGGGATTTGGGTCACAGTCAAAATGGGTTAATACCTGCCGCCGTTTCTTAAGCACACTCATATATTCAGCATTTTTTTGGTGATGCAAATGCCAAACGTTCACGTGCGTGATGAGATTGCATGCTAACACTGAAGTACACATAATGGCACGTGAAATTAGTACTCTCTTGCAACACAACCCTCTAATGCCCCAGGCACTTGTCATGTAGTTAATTTTTTCTTTCTGTGTAGTTGTCCATGATGGAGTCTTGACGAGCACTGTAAGCTACAAGGTCTCTGAGTGTCACAAATCTCACTTTGAATTTCCCGGTCCAGGACAATAAAGTTTTATTGTATTGTATTGTGTTGTGTTGTGTTGTGTTGTGTTGTGTTGTGTTGTGTTGTGTTGTGTTGTGTTGTGTTGTGTTGTATTGTATTGTATTGTATTGTATTGTATTGTATTGTATTGTA
This sequence comes from Oasisia sp. SBJ-2009, assembly GCA_964017155.1. NCBI lineage: Eukaryota > Metazoa > Annelida > Polychaeta > Sabellida > Siboglinidae > Oasisia > Oasisia sp. SBJ-2009. The sequence continues at coordinate 48,040,986 of OZ024862.1, forward strand.
TTGTATTGTATTGTATGATGACGATTATGACTACCTGTTACTGTGACGTAAGTAGTCTGGGAGACATCTGTATGACACATTCCATCCCCTGAAATTTTAAGCTGCATATGTGGGATTGTTGACATCTTTATATATTTGTTTAACAATATTCCAATGAATGTATCTTACACTATCTGATTGAGACATTTATGCTATCTCACTGAGATAAGAGTAAAACTGTGAAAATCCATTTTTAAACCGTGACCTAAAACTGCCTGTATTCTGTGCACCTGGTGACAAGGTATGCCAGAGTATCAGTGACAGACAATGAGTACTCACTCACCACTGTATGCTGTCTGTCGTTCTCAGAAGTTCTACCTGCGCTGCTTGAAGCACGGCAACAGCATGAACTACACGTGTCCCAAGGACCAGCGGTGTGTCATCACCAAGGAGACCCGGTCACACTGTCAGTTCTGTCGCCTTCAGAAGTGTCTCCAACTGCAGATGTATAAGCCAGGTGAGTTGTACTTGTTGAGGATGTCACAGTGGCAGCCCCAGGAACACAAGCAGTGCCAGTGTCATGTAGAATATGGACTCCATGGAAAATGGACCCCTATAGAATATTGACCAAATTCTATTATATAATATGGACCCACCCCATAAAATGTTGACCCGGGTGGGGTCCATATCCTATACGTCTCAGAATATGGACCCCCCCATAGAAAATGGACTCCGGGTGGTGTTAAATATTGATATATTCCTGATGTAACTTAGAAACTGAGCCATACCTGTGATTCCAATTCCCAGAGTTTAATTTGGCTTCTCATGCAACTACGAGCTCTTAGTAGTTTATGTTAGCACTGTTGCTAAATGGCGTATCCATGACAACAACAGATGGTCTCAAAATCGGCAATGAAGATATGTAAATAATAACACTTTTTAATAAAGCAGAAATCACAGAAGTAGTGCCATGCCAAAAAAAGGATCTGAGCTTGATTACACTTTGACAAATATTTACATTAAAATAGTTTATGAAAGATGAAAACAAAATAAACAACGTGCAACTGATGGAACATCCTGCCCATATCTGACATCGACCGTCTGGTGGATAATGGTGCCATTTGGGAAGGGTTGGTTTTTGGAGATTTTGTTATGGTTGTGGATTAACTGGATTTGGTGGGTTAATCATTGGTAGTGGTGGTGGGTCTGATAGTGATACTGGTGATTATACCGGTAATAGCAGTAATGGTTGTCACTGTAGTTGTGGCATTGGTGAACTAGTGATTATTGCAGAGCTTGTGGTCATTGCTGTGATTGTTGCAGTTGAGTGAGTGGTAATTGTGGTTGTGGTGGTGATGGTGACTAGTTGATTCTGTAGAGTCTGTTGTGATGGTGGATGTGGTGATAGGTTTTGGTTTTGAAGGTGGTAATGGTTGTAGTTATGATGGTAATTGTGGTGTTGGTGTTAATGGTTGTGGTTAAGGTAGTGGTGGTAGTGGTGGTGGTTGTGGTGATGATAATGGTGGTGGTAGTAAATGGTGATGGCTATCGTTGTGGTGGTCATTGTGGAAATGGTTGCGGTGGTGATTGTGGAAACGGTGTTTTGTGTGGCCAGCCGAGTTGTTTACCCGCTTAGAAGTCATAATATGCGACTCACTTTCCCCCCAACAATAGCCACTCTGAACTGCTGACTGGTCCCCATCCGACTGATCAATCCTGATTCATATCACAAACTGGACCTGTCACGCCTCACCGACCAGATAGCAGGAGGATGTGACAAACAACCCAGGCCAGTCAGACCAGTCAGACCCTGCTGTGTGCAACAGATACTGGCCACACAATGGCTCCACTTGATGCCTCGGGAAGGATTAACAGCAGACAAAACGCCTGAAGTGAAGCCAGTGCGATAGATCAGTGTTGAGCCCAGGCACACAAGTGGTGGCCTACAATGATGTGAAGTTCATATACTACTGCAGAAGTGAAAAGAGAATATGTTGAATTATATACTGGAGCTTTGGTCGTCAGTATGGGACTGTCGTAGCATTCATGTCACGGGGATCTTCATACAGATTATATTTAAACATTTAAAATCAAACCGCCCTGTATATAAAATTAAAACCGCTCTAAATATAAACTGTATATTGTGAAATTGAGTATATAATTTACTGTTTGATGTTGTGTTAATAACTGCATAGAATGATATGTAGTGCAGAGTTCACATGATGGAAACACTACAATAGTTTGTCTGCTGTCGTAGGACGAGATGACGGGAAACAGCTGAAGGTTGACTTCAAGTCGATTCCGTGCAAGGTGTGCACAGCACCCTCCTCAGGCTTCCACTTCGGCGCCATCACGTGTGAGGGGTGTAAGGTGAGAGGTTATCATCACCCTGGACACCCAGGCGATTATAATGATAATATCCGTCCCGATAACGTACAACGTGCAGTATACTGGTAAACACCATGAATGGAATACCTGCAGCAGTGAGCTCGTAAACATGATTCACTGCACGTGCACACAAATAATGCTGACTGTTTTGTCTGGTTAGCACTAATTATAGCATGCATGACAGATTGGTATCGAGGAGAGAGGGAGAGGGAGAGGGAGAGGGAGGAGGAGAGGGAGGAGGAGAGGGAGAGGGAGAGGGAGAGGGAGAGCATAGGGATTTAGTACTGAAATGAGAGAGACATGTTTGAAGGGAGGTTTATGTAAATTAAATTTGTACAGACAACATTATGCACTTCCATATCACTCACCACTGATGTTGATAGGGAGTAAACATGAAAACAATAAAAAAAACTTGAATACGTACTTAGGTGACAACTGATTAATGATGTCTTCAATGCTACGGATAATCGGGTGAATGTTTAAGAGTAGATTATGTTACACTCTACAGAACATGCGTCATGTTTTCCATTTATTCCAATAAGTTTTGGATTAATATTAACTAAAATTAATTTAACAGTCTGTGTGATGGTATCAGCAAAACTAAGTATATTATGTGTGTAAGTTAAATAAAAGTGTATTAGCCAAATAGGCCTGATATAAGACATATAAAATTATGGTACTTAGCTATTGTTGTCTAACACCAAGTTTTGTGGAGCAGGGATTCTTCCGGAGAATGATCAAAGAGCAGCAGCACCGTAAGTTTGTGTGCAATAGCAACGGCAACTGTCCCGTGAACGCATCGAATCGAACGGCATGCAAGCGTTGTCGCTACATCAAATGTCTTCAGGTTGGCATGACGTTAGAAGGTACGTGTAGGAGCAACATCAGTGCTGGATACATGCAACAAGTACACGAGTTAACTGAGCAAACTCACGCTGCAACTGCTCCCATTCACTCAATAAACAGTACAATCAACAAAGTACAAATGATTTTTCGTTAACGTTTTTGTTTGTTCAAAACATCGCAAACAGACACAACCCATGACAATGTGATAGTTTTACTGCAATTTCTCTTTGTGACATTATCATTAATTTTTATGTGTCAACCCTAACACAATGCTTTATATCAAATGACATATGCCTATTGTAGTGCACTAACATTGGTGCTAAGCTTAAATGAATAATAAATTGAAAAAAGAAAACATGTCTGCAACCAACATTAAAATTACAAAGTCAGAGTTGTGCAGTAAAATTGGTGCTAGACACAGTAAAAGAAAAGCGCTGGGCTTAAATTTTTTTAGCCAATTTGGCTAAAGGTAAGAAATTTCTTTAGTCAAATGAGATTTTCTGTAGCCATTTTAGACGTTAATTTTGATTATGCAAACATAATTAATAGGACATCTTTCAGTTATTATAGGCCAAAGAACACTTATAATTAATGTATTAAAAATTAAATTAACAGTATAGCAAAAGTTGAAAGGGAAAAACAAGGCCAAATAATTCAGAACAATCTACTCTACTCTACTCTTGTTGCTCTGCAATGATTTTTGTTCATGAAAGCCAGTGAATCAATGACATTTTGTCGAACTCAAATGAATGCCAACTGTATGCGTGCGCACATCTAAGCGAGGGAGTTTCCGCTAAGGGGGAGAACTCTGTTAAAAAATATTTTTGTCGTCTGCTCAATTGGCGATCATACTTCTGAATGACCTGATGAAGAGAAGTAAAACTTCTTCAGCGGTGGCATCATTGTTATGTCCTGAGCAAAAATCTTTGCGTCATGATGTGCATTTTGTGTGTCGTTTATGCACATATGTGCGTAATGGGAACACTGAAAAATCGTCTGATGTTTTATCATACCTCATGAGTGATCAGTTATACAATATGTGTGTGAGACAGTTGACATGTGTTAGCGGATGAGGTCAGCTGTTGATCAAACATGTTCACATGTGTTAGATGGTGAGGTCAGCTGTTGATCAAGCCCAAGCCTAACTACTCTGTTCAATTTTGCAGGCACACGTCTTGGCCGCCAGTCAAACTCTGTCAAACGCACAACATTGATTCAGTACCGACTACCCGACGCTGCGCCGCTCTCTCGGAACGGCGCCTTTGATGACGGCGCGTCCGATGAACCCGTCATCAAGAAAGAAATCGTAGACCTCGACGGTGACTCTTGCTGCGTCCCGACACGAACAATATCCTCAAACAACGACGAACTCATGGTGCTGACATCAACCGGCGAAGTGGCACCATCTGCTGGCGAGATCACGTACTTATCGCCGCAGCACGACACGATGGACGATGACATCATTCGAGGGATCTGTGACGCGACGGACAATCTCATGTTCCGCGGTCAAACAGACTGCATCAGTTCGGCTGTCATCTCGACTCTCAACTCGCTACTGCCGCCGTCGAGCAAACAGTTCGACAATCTCTTCAGCAGCAGCTCAGTGCTGCCACCTGGGGGCATTGTGCCGTCCAGCGATGCGTTGTTGCCGCCGGTGGGTAAGATTAATTCGTGTGGCATCGACACCGTTGTGGCGGTACCGGACGCCGTGTATACCACCATCGGCATGACCAGCGCGGCTGACGTCACGGCGGGGTGTAGCGCAGCGATATACGGTGGCGCCGCCAGTGGTGTCCCTAACATCCGCCAGCCAGGGATGCCGATTTTGACAAAGGAGAACCTTTCTTCCATACCTCGTCCACTGCCCGAATATGCCCCACCGTTGGAGCAGCCGAGGGACATGGCGGGTGGACCACCCACGTTGTCCAAGGCCGAGAACGCCAATTACACGGACGTTCCTAGCTCAGTGCAGATGTCACCACAAATGCTATTATCACCCGATCTCATCAACGACCGAGAGAAGCTCGCAGAACAACTTGTCTTGTCCTACCGGGACCTGGGCTCCATCATGATTAGGGTAGGCGCATAAAATGCAACATCTACATCCACAATTTATATTCCAATAGTCATAATAATAGTAACACTTCTATGTTGCCTGTATCCATGAAAATTCAAACTCAGAAACACATCAAACAAAATCATTAAGCTTAATCATGTTTGATTAGATGTGTAGTACATGTACTATGTATGCTTTAAAATTTGTATTGTTCTTTAGTAAACTTCACGAGAGAAATTAAGTGCACTTGCCATGTATCACCAACTGTAGACGGCTATCCCGGAGTGTTGACAGCGTTTCTGGACCAATTTATCGAAAGACAAATGTGTAGTCCATAAACAAGCAGGAAAAACTTCCCAGGAGGTTCACTCCTGGAAAGTATGAACAAATATGAGTACTAAAATATTGTGTAATCTATGATGATAAGCTGGAAGATGATATATAAACTTAGATATGTGACTTTCTTTCGGTAATCACTTTTTTTTTCAGCCATATTTACAAAAAGCTTTCAAGAGCTATCAATTGTACATGTAACTAGTCATCCTAAAGATTTGCACAAACAGCCCTGTCTGTACTGCATGTTTTTAAACAGCTTGGTGCATTATGAGAGAGTCGGTGATATTTACCACAATGTGGAAGAGCAACCAATGTATGTCCGAAGTATAACATCTTGCATGTACATCATGTATAAATATCTTGCATGTACATCATGTACAAACATCTTGCATGTACATCATGTACAAACATCTTGCATGTACATCAAACATTTTCTCGCTGAATGACAATAAACTCAAATAAATAGGCAACCAAGTAAAATTTTTGTTTTACAAACTTCATTCAACTTTTTGAGAGACACGGACGAAAGAAACGCCGAACTTGTGTTGATCTTGTGGCGACCTTGTTGCAGTCTCCGGAGCAGGAGGCATGTACACGGTCGGAGGACGATCTCGCCAGCATCTGGAACATTGCAGCCCAGTCGTTCTTCCACCATGTCAAGTGTCTACTTAAGTTCATCAAGAAAGTGCCAGGTAGGAACGACTGAACGTATGAATGAACAAAGGAACGAAGGCTGGTTCAAACTAGTGAATAGACGATCTGATCTTATCATTCACCTATCCATCATCATGAGACTTTTTGCCCATTAACCATTTCAGTCTGATGTGCAGTGACCACAGTGTACTGCATTCCCAGCGAGCGTGCAGCAGAATTGGCAACCTCATTTCAAGTCAAGATTTGAGGACAAAATATGAATGTTAGGAATACGGAATTAGGTGTTATATATTTTCGGAAAGTACGATAATCAATGAGTAATATGAGCTGTACTGTATTATGTTGACAACATGGTACACAGCTCTCACTCCAGGTTCACACTGTCATCATCACTGGCGTCCAAGTATAGATAAAAAGACTTCCGTTGCTAAGTTTGCTAATATCGTTGTAGTTTCAAATGTCATCATCCGAAATAGTTTCTTCACCTACACTTTCAAATAAACGATACAAAACGTACAATGGCAAATCACTCGTTGAAATACTGCCTTGTGCACTTGTGAATTGCTAAAATCTCTGTAGACTATAATTGAGTGATAATAAACTAGATAATTTATTCAGCTTGGCCACCATATACAACTAGTGGCTCCACATAGTGGATACTTATGAGTTAAAACGCTTTGAATAGCAAACATTGCCAAAGCCTGAATAGGGGCCTGCCACACAGAAGTGTCGCAAGCAGTGCAGGCACTAGGTGGGCATGTCATACTGAAGTGGTTAAAACATCCAGAAAGTAATATAAAATGGGTACCACGCAGAATGTAGGTCTAGCCATTCTGTTGTATGAGTGGTCAAATTATGACAAAGCATAAGCCAGATTTTTAAAGCGATAACTATGTACGAGAATGTTTATCTACCATGTGTCATTTCACCCTAGTAATGTAATGGACATAAATTACCATTATCAGTGTTGTTGGAAAGACAAAAATAACAGTTCATAAACATAGTCTTATTGTGACACACACACACGCACACGCACACGCACACGCACACGCACACGCACACGCACACGCACACACACACACCATAATGTAATGGTTCCATACATGTTTGGCAGAACAGTGGAAGCTATGGATGACATACTTTCAGTTATTTTCTGTGCCTAAATGGCATCCAGTACTTTATTGGCCAATATAGTTCCCAATGTTTGGAACTTATTTTGGAATATGAAGGAAATATTTTTGGTTAAGAAACAAACGTTCTCGTTTTTCTTGCTCAGTGCCGCTACTAAAATTATTGCATTATTTTCAAGATTTGTAAATTAGCCTATCAAGCACTCTCATCTACACAATCAGCATATCTAAATTCGATGCAAATTCCAGCAAGAAATTTCAGACAGCTACGCTCAAGCAGTAGTAACCCTCTTTACATTACTCGGGTGAAAACGAAAGCTGGGACCCGAGCTTTCTCGGTTGCCGCACCAACTATGTGGAATTCGCTTCCTGCCAGTGTTAAATCAGAAGGTGATATAGTTTCATTCTGCGGACATGTAAAAACCTATCTCTTTAATGCTGCCTAGCCTCCTTAGCTTCCTAGCATCTTCATCCATCCATTGACGACTCGCACATTATTTTATGATTACAAGTTTGCTTAATCCTTTGGTTTTGTCGCGCCACTGAGCTTGATCTTATTAAACAACAAGTTATCATTGTGCAGTAAATCATTAAAAGGAGTTTGTATTATGATCCAAACAAATAAACCCAGAGAGTGGCTGTGGAATATTATAGATGGAAATATAGTGAGGGCAGAGATTGAGAGAACTGGCAATTTAGTGACAACTGTAACCAACCCTAAAAATAACAGTATTACAGGTGCAAAATATAGTGAGGACAAAAATGAGAGATGAAAAATTAGTTACAAATGTAACCAATCCAGAAAATAACAATATTATGGGTGCAAAACATTGTGAGGAGAGGGCATGAGAAGATTTAGAATTAAGTGACAAAATGAATGTTGCTAATCTGGAAAATAACAAATATTCAACAGAATTGCGTCACCGCATTCACAGCTGGGATGGAATCGTACTCGTCATCATATCTGAAGACAATTTGACCGATTGCTGCTCGTTATAACTTGTCACGTTTTAAATTAGGGAATGTAAGTGAGAGACTAGTCAGTGTGTACGAGAAAACAGCAGTTTTTGATACCGAATGATCGAAGGAAAACAAAAAGAATGGGATTTGTGACTGGCAGACAACAAATGACATGGATATAGTATTTCTTGTTAATGATCCTGTCTCATTGTCTCATTGTGTCTTCTTATAGACACAACATGAAAAGTTACAGGATGTCTAAAAAAAATCGTTATTGAATGACTTGAACAGCTGGTATGGATGACTAATTGTGGATGATGTTGCAAAATGTAATGAATTCATGGCAACAATTCAGAACTAGTGATTCCCTCTGGAGGTCTACTTGAAGCAGATGTTCAGATCTCAGTTGATTGAAGCCTATTTAAGTTTACCAGTGTCAATTTCATTAGGACCAAAACAAATTCTATAAAATACTCCGTTTGGCCTCAGGTGAATAATTCTTTTTTACATATCCTCTACTTTGTAAATGCAGCTTAATAAATAAGTCATGTCATAAATAATTCAGATAGAGTAACCAACTCCTAGCAGCTAACATTATTGCAGCTGTGGGGACTGTGTCATTTGAAATGTGTTTGTTTTGTTCTTTAACAAAGTGTGTTTTCCATATTATATTAATAGTTATTTAGGAATGTGGTATGTGTGGACATGACATAATTGTACGAATGTTCATTCTTGGGCAATTCCACGGTAACGGAATTACAATTCACAATATTTTTTGGTTTAAAATGGTTATATTTTCCCATTCAGCATATATCTACAAAAGAAACTTACACATGGTTTGAAGTCCACACTACACCCTATAAGTACCAGTGGTACCTGTTAAGAAATGTAAAATAATTACAAAATTATGGCTGTTTTTATTTTGGTAACGGAATTACTCAGAGAATTTGAACATCAATTTTTATTATATGTCATGACATATCGTCTGAGATCTGCAATCTACCAGGGCCAACAACTAGCATTAATAAATAGACATATAACAGGACCTTGTATTGGATAGAATTTTACTCATGACATATGTACTGTTTTTTATAGTGAACCGTTACCGTTACTTTAATCGGTAACGGAATTACATGCAATAGTAACGGAATTACGAGTCTGACTATTTTTAGAATAAAACATCAAATAATAATTGATGCTCATTTGTTCTTTTCTGCAAGATTACAGAACACCATAACTTCATGTTCTACTAAAAATAACAATTGTACTGGCCAATAATTGTACACACAGTATAGCGATGTATTTCACATTTAACTCAAAATCAGTCGAAAGCAGTTATTGAACTCCAGTCCATCTGTGGGTCAGGGAGGATGTTAATGTTACAATCTTTATCAGTAGAGGCAGTCAATATATCTTCAACATCAGACCACATAAATTTACATAGTTCAATACACTTCAAGTAATTTGTCACCTTAATTTAAAAAACCCGGGAAGACCCTTTTTTGCTTTTTTTTTACAACCATCCACTTTAAGTCCAGACATTTTGGCAAGGTCTTTTCTGTATTCTCAAGTTTGATTACCCATGCTGTTGTCTTCTTTGTCATCTTCATTATTTCAGTGTTTTAATTTTGAAGAAGTTCCTGGATTATTATTTGACATGGTTTTGAATAACAGTCACAAACAATGTAATCGACTACCTTCTGACTGCTTAATGTTGGGAATTAGACTGATTTCATTCCAGTCATATGAACTTTATCATTTTTAATTCAACCATGGCTTAGTTGATCAATGCATCCATGTAAAATATTCTGACAGGTCCTGGCAGCAACTTTGTTAAACTTATTGGATGTGATCACGCGATATCTTAATACCACCGACAATCGCGATATCTTAATACCACCGACAATCAATTTGGGTTTAAGAAGGGACACTCTACTGACCACTGTATATTTGCTTTAAAAAATGTTATTCAATACTATAAAAGTAACAATAGCCCGGTGTATTCATGCTTTTTAGACGCGTCAAAAGCATTCGACAGAGTCAACCATTGGACGCTTTTTAGAAAATTGCTTAACCGAGGTGTGCCTGTTATACTTGTACGTATTCTGTTGTATTGGTACAGAACCCAAACATTCTGTGTCAAATGGGGTTGTACAACATCAGAGTTTTTTAATGTTTCGAATGGTGTTCGACAAGGTGGGATTTTGTCCCCATATTTATTTATCGTATACATTGATGATCTGAGCAATATGCTAAATAGTGCTGGTACAGGTTGTCATATACACAACTACTACACTAACCATGTGTTCTATGCCGATGACATATGTGTTATTGCTCCCAGTCCTAGTGGGCTTCAGGGTTTGCTGAACATATGTGCAAAGTTTGGCTTTGAAAATGATGTTGCATATAACCCTATCAAGTCATTATGTATGGTCTTCAAACCACGTGGTTTTAACCTGAAATGTCCAGATATGTATATGAACCTAAACAAGCTTGCATATGTCAAAGAAGCAAAATATTTAGGTGTGATAATATGCAATGACCTGAAAGATGACGGAGATATTTTAAGACATCTACGTAATTTTTATGCTAGGTCAAATAGCATTATCAGAAAATTTCACCACTGTTCCGTGGGTGTTAGACTACATCTGTTTCATGCGTATTGTTGTACAACTTATTGTTGCCAATTATGGGTTAACTTTAATAAGGGCTCTTATTTGAAAGCTAAAGTTGCCTACAACAATATGCATAGACGGATTTTGGGATATAGCCGACGGGACAGCGCGAGTGGCATGTTTGCTAATAATGGTATTGATACATTTGACGCCCTATTGCGTAAGAACATTTATGGTTTTAAAAGACGCATTTTTAACATAAATAATGACTTGATTAGGGTTATGTACAATTGCTTTGAAATAGTAAATGGCCCAATGTGGATTAGCTGGGCCAATTCATTGTACACAATAAATCTGTAAGATAGTCATCATGTCTAGCATATAACTTTATTATTTATTTATTATATACATATATTTTTAAAGTCAATAAGTTGTTTATATAACTTACTTTTCAAAAAGGTGTTTATTTACATGAACTAATTGCATATTTATTTTACAATCACATCCTGTATATTGCTCATTATTTTATCTGTTTTTCTACAATTTTACATTTATCTAACTTATAACCTTATTTTTTTTTATCTAATAATTTTTTAACATATTGGATCTTTAACAGGCTATTTAGATGTTTTAATGTATGTACCAATTGTATATGGGTTTTTACCTGAAATAAATGTATTCGTATTCGTATTCGATATCACTCCAGAGAACAATAGGAGTCATAGTCTTGGACAATAAACCTTAGCCATGTGGTAAAGAAATACTGTGTAGAATTTCTTTGAAGTCCATGAACACATTCTGCAATTGATCTTTGATAGATAATCTGGCCTATCTTGTAGATTTATATGGATCCCTGCTGCCATTCTGTGTAGTATCACGTTTTTTATAGATAGTACATGTTACAAAAAGTGCATGTTTCTGAATCCATGGACAGTTTTCACAAAGTCCAAAGATTCCATTTATATTTAACTGAAACATTGTCCCAGTGCCTGTGCTGACCTCTAATGTACTTAGGTCCCATTATTAGTTTCTTATTATGATTTATAGTGCAAGAGAAAAAAACTTGTAATTCTGTTATTGTAATTCCGTTACCAAAATGTAATTCCGTTACCATGATTCCCGCAAGATGAGAAAAGACACACATAAATTGTGTACTCTCACCTATTCGTGGGTGTATCTAATAAGAGAATTTTAAGTAACTGTTAATTTTGATCATTTGTTGGCTCTCAGGAAAACTTTATGTACTTTTTCGGTAACGGAATTACATAATCAATATATGAAAATGTGTGACTACCCATATCAAAATACAGCTTATGCAGTACAAGTTGCTTTCTGAATTTTGAACACGTACAGTATGAACTTTGAAAATCTATAAAACAAAGGTAAATTAGTTAAAAGTTAATGGTAAGATGGGAGGGGTTTCTGTTGGCCCTTGTTTTTCCATTAGTTTGACTGCTAAGAATTCACTCCATTAGAAACGCAATTAAAAAAAATGGTGAACTGAGGGCACAATTTTTTTACTTGGGCCTGAATTTTACGTATGTTTTACATCAGTGGTACAACTTTTACACTGTTTCAACAAGATTTAATTTTTAGCAGTCTGGGCTCTCCAATATGGAATTGCCCTCTTGTGCTAATTGTTCATACATATCTAATGCAAGAATGATTGTACATTTTTCTGTTAAACGTTTATACGCCCACTGTACAAATTAATATGTTGTGTGTTTTTGTGCTAAATGTTTCTGTCTGTCCATTGCACAAATGACCATGTTTTTATTTAGTAAAGTATTTACTTCTCAAGAAACCTTTATATTTTCTCTGCATATTTCGGGTCAATTTCAGCTGTGAGATGCAGCCGAAATACATGGAGAAAACAAAAACGTTTCTTGATAGGTAAACAATTTACTAAACAACACGAACCAAGAAACCACATCACTACATTTGAAGACCATATTTTTGTGTAAATTGTTTGTTCGCGTCCACTGTACGTGTGACCTCAGTTTGTGCTGTTGTTTGTACACGTGCATGAACTGATGATGTACACCACACAACCATCACCCCTCCCAATGCAGGCTTCCGCCAGCTGCCTATGGGTGACCAGATCAAGCTGGTGCAGGAGGCGGCCTACCCCCTCAGTCTGCTCTACCACGCCCAGTACTACAACCTGGACACGGGCGAGTACCACTGGTTCAACAACACAAACGAGGAGCGCGACTTTGTCCTCAGCTATTTCCCTCGCTTCATCAAGCTGGGCCAGCACTTCGAGCACAGCGGCTACCTGTGTCAACTCCTGCAGCTGACAGAGGTCGAGTACGCCTTCCTCTCCGTCATCGTCCTTCTTGAGCCAGGTAGGTCGAGTATGCCTTCCTCTCTTGTCATCATCCTTCTTAAGCCAGGTAGGTAGAGTACACCTTCCTCTCCATCATCATCCTTCTTGAGCCAGGTAGGTAGAGTACGCCTTCCTCTCTGTCATCATCCTTCTTGAGCCAGGTAGGTCGAGTACGCCTTCCTCTCTGTCATCATCCTTCTTGAGCCAGGTAGGTCGAGTACGCCTTCCTTTCTGTCATCATCCTTCTTGAGCCAGGTAGGTCGAGTACGCCTTCCTCTCTGTCATCATCCTTCTTGAGCCAGGTAGGTCGAGTACGCCTTCCTCTCTGTCATCATCCTTCTTGAGCCAGGTAGGTCGAGTACGCCTTCCTCTCTGTCATCATCCTTCTTGAGCCAGGTAGGTAGAGTACGCCTTCCTCTCTGTCATCATCCTTCTTGAGCCAGGTAGGTCGAGTACGCCTTCCTTTCTGTCATCATCCTTCTTGAGCCAGGTAGGTCGAGTACGCCTTCCTCTCTGTCATCATCCTTCTTGAGTAAACTTGGGAGTCACCAGTCATAGAGGCTGAATACTGCAGGGCTTTATGCAGGATAAAATTATTGCCAGTTACACATGTTTTGATGGACATAATGGATGTTAACTGTTAAGCTAGTTTACAAACTTTCAAATGTGCCTGATGACCTGAAATGGGCTACAAACACACATGACACCATTTATACTCATAAATGATAATTGTATATATTAGAACAAAATTTACTATAATAAATGCATATAACAAATAAATAAGGAAGTAGCAAATTGAGAGTAAATAAATTACGTATTTTGCTAATTTAAGAAAAGAAAAGGAAAAGTTTATTAAATAAAGTTCCCTGCTAGGACAATATGGGATAAATGTGTTACTTTACTTGGCATCCAACATTCAAAAGTACTTGGTCAGTTAATACTAAAATTCAAATCATCAATTAACATCAGCACTTAGTTAAGCTATGATAATACGATAATAGTAGTAGACAAGATTAGTTTAAGTGTTTCAAATAGCGCACAGTCATCACTAAACTATAATATTACCTTTTAGATATTTTATGACTGTTTATCATAATTTTCATTGATAGAAAATAGTATTGGTTGAAGTTATAGTAATGGCCATTCACCAGCAGACAAGAATACTTGGTGAACTACAGGCCAGTCGTCACATGAGGGTACCTGTGTAAGTCATCGACCTCTCGTCTCTGTTCCAGACACATATAACCTCGAGGCCCCGGGTCAAGTGAGCACTCTACGAGAACAGCTGCTTGACGCATTCTTCGACTACAGCTACGGTACGTCTAGTCCCTGCCATAAAATAGATTCCAGTTCATCTTTATTTCCATAATGCTGCTCACAAACCATCCAAGAATGGCATTTGTGTCTGGGCTGGTTCTCATTGCTTTTCCTTGAGAACACCCATGCCATCCAAGGGCTGAGTTGTGCAGCCAGGCATGTAGTAGTAAGCTGTATGTTATACCTTTACTGCTGTCTGGTCTGGAAATTGCAGAAGTTCATGTAACATATTAGAGGCATTTTGGCAAGAGGTTCACACATAACATTTCAATATAATGTGAAGGATGCTGAATCCAGTATCCTTTTCTGTAAAAAAAAAATGGTGTCCCTAGCCAATCACTATATCATATAGTTGTTGTCTTTCCAAAAGTGCCTCTGTTATATTTTCGCCAAACTTGTCCTGGGGACTGTTTCACTAAATGTTTACCCCGTGTGTGACACTGAAATAGTTTCCTCATTAATGATCGGTCCTTAAGGATCACGTCAGTGATAAACATTTTGGTCTGATCTGTTTAAGGATGGGTTTTCTTTAAGAGCACTTTATCGTAGTAATACAGTGCCCTGATGCCCGACTGTGATGTGTTTGTAGACAACCTTGGCGTGGATTCGAACCGCCCCGGGACGCTGCTGCTGCGAGTGGGTGAGCTGCGGCGGGCGTGTGTGGAGCACATGGAGATCGCAATCTGCTCACAGAAGGACAACCCTGAGGTGGACTTCAGTGAGCTGTGGAAGGAGATGTTTCTCAACCTGGCGGGCGAAGGCTTCAAACCACGAGGCGTGTGCAAGAAACGACTACAGATGGACCTCGCCGCTCTGGGGCAGGTCGCTGGGACACAATCTATGAACGCCCTGCAGGGGATACCCGAGGCCTTCTTGGGGGCGTGCCAGGGCCCGGATATGGGGCCGTGTCAAGGCGTGGATGCAGGGCCGTGCCAAGGCCCGGTTATGGGGCCGTGCCAAGACCCGGGCGTGGCTCCGCCGCGTGTAAACGAATCACTGCGGCCCAGAGACCCGAACACCTAGTGGTGGCTGCAGGAAGCTTGCGGATACCTCTCTTGATGGCAGCTGTGTGACGGTCACACATCGCTGCTGATTGACACTCGCACCGGCTGACTGGTGTTGGTGCCTCGTTTCGATGGCACAACACACACCAGCCAACTAGTGGTGGTTGTACCTCATTTGCTGCTATAGAATCACACACGGTGCTAATAATATGTTTAGAAGATTCTCATGTCGCATTTTACTGTACTGACCAGACGTTCCTCCACTCTGCTGACCGCTGGAGCGTGACGGGGTCATTCCAGTCCACACCACTGTCAGTGGGGTCCTCCTTTTTAATGTCTGTGTATTCCATTGGCGTTCATTCACCAATCTTCTAAGTTTGGGTGTATTGCACCAACAAAAAGGCCAGGGAAATGATCTACAGTTCTTCCTCATATCAGCAGCGTGTCAGATAGCACGTGACCTCCTGCAGTCATTCAGCCACGACTCGCAGGATATGTAAGTGCGAAGATTACCGACACCTCACACCTTCCTGCCTGGAGCCAGCATTTTCACTACGTTACAAAATCGGCATCGCATGTTTTGTTTTGTTACAAGTATGATCTCTGAGTGGCGTGTACCTTGTTGATCTACGACAACCCTGCCATGTGCTGATGGTGTTACAGTCACAGGTTGTGCCTTCCCAACATTAGCAGGTCCAGGGGAAGGGGACAAGTCCCAGAGAGTTCACAGTGCTGTCCTGTCCATGGCCGTGTCAGACTGACGCGTCGATGGATGCGACAGAATGCTTCTATTTGATGTTATCAGACACCAAGAATTGTGCTTATTTGTACCAATCGTTATGTTTTATACTTTGTCTGTTTGATGTTATGGGCGCCCGTAGTCTTGCTATGTACCAAGGCAGCCATAGAGGCGCACAGATTCATATTTTATTATGGAATTATACATGTAGCACACAGAGGAGATTGTGATACAGCATATTCCGTCGATTTGTCGGCACAACCGCTAGTGCTACGCAATCACACATGGTCAGCCGTCTCATAGAATTAAACATTTTCAAATAAGAACTCTGGTGTAGTTCATCGTCGAGATTTGCAGTTCATGTCAGGATCAGTTAGGTAGTCGGTGGAAACTTCATGGATATGCACATGGACGTTGCTTTTACCCAGACACTTTCGTATTCTCCGTTTTTAAGATGTAACATTTTTGTGCCATAAACCATTTCGGTATGGATTTTACTTGTAATTGCTCGATGCACTTCTAATGTTTTGAATGGACTCTGTTTCTATTCGACATGTGGTCATTATAGAATACAGCACCAAATCAATGATGTTCGATTTGGGATTACGAGTGTTTAGTGAAGTACCTTAGTAATGTTCAGTCGGTACAAACAGCAGCAATAGACAAGCTTGGTTTATCTTTTTATTATGCAGAATGTTGAAAATGAAAAGGCCGTCCAGCTGAACTGTACAACTTTAAAATGGCCACTGTATTAACATTAGCTCATCCTCCAGCAAAATGTTAACTTATTTTGGGCAGCAGTGTAAATTTTGAAACATTTTTGGAAGATATATATTTTGTGTAGGTGAAATACGCTACCATAGAAGGTCGTTTGCAATGATATACCAACACTGTACTGGGAATATAGGCCATGAATTGGGCTCGAGTTTGATGTCCATGTCACAAGGGTATTTCTGGTAAGTCACTTAGTCCACCATAAGTTATGTGTGCTTAATTTGCATAGTTCACCAAAATATGACGGAGAGAGTATTCTCAATCATGATCAGTTTCACCATAAATATTGATTCCGCTTATATTTTGGCCAAGTCCTAATTATTTCATGAATCATCACTGCAGTATGTTTTGGTATAATCGAAAAGACTTGACTTCTTTACCTATCCTAGACACATCATTGTCATTGATTCAGTTTATCTTGTTTTTCTAAATGCATTCTTGCACAAATTCTTTATTTATTATTCATGTATTATCAGTGCATTGGACTAATTCAGGAAGTTCGAAGCATTTCTAAATATATATATATATATGTCATACTATCTATAGGTTTACCTCTTGCAATAAAATGTAAATTCCTCAGAAATAGCAGTTGCTTCCTGGTGCAGATATTTTCTTAGTTACTTGCATAATGTAACAGTTGTTTTACTCAACAGAGACATTACCTCTAGTTTCTGGTCTTGCATTGAACCAATAACCTCACATTGAACTAGTGAATTTGAAGCAGAATGTTAATCGTTTGGCTGCAATGACATGTGGGAGATAGCAGGACCTGCGACTAGGCATTACATCAAAGTGCAGTTTCATCAGTGTCTTGTTAATAATTCATTTTAATCATCTGATGGCGTTTTGTCATGCACTGTACAATTAGTTGAATGCAACAAAGCAGGGAGTCACGGGGATATGTAACGGCTGTAGTGTTGTTGCAGTTTTATATACAAGACTATCACCAACAATTAGACACATCCTAGGTAATGCTAACATACAGCAAATGGTTTATGTGTCCGACCAACCTTCGTAGAGCAAATGTGCCATCTCTATTAGGTTCACGTTTTTTGGCAATTACCTAGATGGCAGAGCTGGGATTCGTAGATAAAACAATTGCAGTGGTCACACTGTACATATTGTAATTTTTTATCAAATGTATGACTTTGTCCACATTGGATTATGTGGAATATTGTAAATGTTGTGGGTCTGTTTATTAGATGTGTGTTTTATAGAGGTGCTTATTGTAAAGAATGGCCACGTCGTTGGCGAGAAAAGTTGGCATGCTTTGTTTGTATGCATGTTTACATTTCATGTTGGAGGGCATTTTGTAACATTTGTGCGAGAGCAAATGTTGCTGTACACCAAGGCAGCTTTGTTTATTTGTTGTCCAGGTAAATGGCTCAGGTACACAATGCATTGCAATCGTTTACCCACCATCCAGGTAAAGTAGTTCAGGTACCAAGCATTTTGTAGTAGGGTCGCCTGTAGTTCATGTGAACCAGTTCAGGTAGAACCGCCAATTTGTTTATTTATATGGTTCGTTGCTTGGGAAATTGGCTGCCAACCAGTGCCAGTTCAACTTTGCTGAATAGAAATTTTTTGATTTCTTTCATGTTCATTGATAATTGTTGTTTGGTCGATGACCGCGAAACTAAGATTGTGCTCTTCAATATTCATGTTGGGTATCGAGCTGTGCATCGTACATGTAGTGTCAGAAGTAGGTAGTGCTTCTTGAACATTTGTGTAACTCAGGGACTATGTAATTAAAACTATTGAAATGACCTCAGCAGATATGGCTGTTTTGTGTTGCTAGTTTCATCAGTAAGTAGACAGTTCTGTCAACTGTGACCTAGAAGGCACAGGAAACTGCCTAGAGACGGCACAACACATTCAGTGATATTAATCAACCCAGTCCCTTTGCCAGGATTCTACAAGTTTCCAGTTTACCTCATCAGTGATATTAATCAACCCAGTCCCTTTGCCAGGATTCTACAATTATCCAGTTTACCTGCTCTCATTAGTCATTGGGCCAAAGGTCCATCAGGTGTATGCCATGTCGCTCTGCATCTACAATGCACCGTTAGCTCCGATACCTCAGAAGCCATATTCAGCCCATGTTCTCTAATAATGTTAACATATTTACCTTAGTGTACTGCCATTGTGCACGAGAAATCTACATTCGATTGAATCATTCTATAAGGGCCCACAAACTGGTATATTATTTTCATGTTTTACCAATTTATTTCTCAAAACAGCCGCAATAACTTTTATCTACTTTTGCATAAGCATAACAAGTGGCATAAACATTACAAGTGGTTGTGCCACTGTTCACAAGAAATCTGTATTTCGTTGAATCATTCCAAGGTTACCCCCGGGCCCCTAAAGTGCTAAATGTTCCTACTAGTTCTGTTCTGTTGTACGTGTCCTGCAGCTACAATTACAAGGGCCACAGTTGTTCATTTGTAACAGATAGTGCCTTAGACTTAGTGGACATTGCCCTAAAGTCACTGGCCTGTGAACTGGACAGCCTCGGCTCACTGCCTGCAGGCTACGGTTGACCTGGTGTCAAACTGAATGTTTCCTTATGGGCGGCAACCAACATGTAATGCGAATTCCTACTGCACTGCCACAGGCAGAACTTGAAGTCTTGACAACTCTTGAGTCTTGATAACCATCAACACAACATAAATATACCTAATTAATTGTTAGTGCAAAAATATAATAATTGTAGATAAACATTATTATGTTTTTTATTTATATTATAAATCCCAAGTAAGAACTAATTTAACTAAGGGTTCGGCAAGTAAGTACAGTATATATCGCCCGCAACGTCCGGCGACGGTCTGGAACGTACATCCGATCTAGAATGTCGTTCCACGTACGCGCATGCGCGCCGAACTGGCGTTACCTCCGGCAACTTTGACCCCGTGCCAGAATGTCGAGACCCACGCGGCGACTGTGTTACATAGCGACAATCTACTTTTTCACTACGTTGCACACTACAGTTCCGTGCACGCACGTATTCTCGCCATTTCTCTCCACGATGCAGAGACGAGTCGATAGTGAGTTTAAATTCTACATGGACTGCAAAAAGCAGTACCTCATGACCAAAATGCACTTGGCAAGTGACAAGTGTATGCGAAAACACACTGTAACACAGACTGTCACAGTGTATATTACAGTTTATGGCTGCACCTCGAACAACCATGACAACTGATCTGTCAAGTAAAATGTCAAATCGTGGATTGATTACACGTATGCTGCATACAATTGCCCCGTGATCAAACATGCATTGAAATTACTGTCATTTATCTAAAACAAAACCACGATGTGCACTCATTTTCACGCGTACGCCTATACATTAACATACAAAGCACAACAAACCCATGACTCGACCCTAGTCCCTGGCGGCACCAAAACAGTCCATGACCAAGGAGGCGGCTCTGGTCAACTAGGACTACGTGCAGGAGGCGGTAAGAATCTCTTTGGTTAAAAGATCCGCCGAAAGAGGGTACGTAGTTTAAAGATATGAACATACAACGTCAGAACTGTACTAAGAGATGAACACATATAAGAACTCGAAGCAGACTTTAGGGTAACTAGGTTGGTATGGGATGTAATCAAGATCCTACATGTAGAAACTGTGGAAAAAAATCTGGAATTGAAGATGTACAAGTCGAAGACAAAGGTGATGATAAAAAACGACACACCAATATATGTCAACGACACTCAGATAGAGAACGTTGACAGCTACATCTACCTGGGACAAAGATACAGCACCAGAGACAAAAATCAAGACAAGGACATTCAAAGAAGAATCACGGCTGGATGGACAACATTCGCCAAGCACCACGACATCAACAAGGGTGACACTTGAAGAGACAAGTCTACAATTCATGCGTACTTCCAGCAATGACATACGGCGTGGACAGATGGACACTCACCACCTAAGCAAAGAGCAAGCTAGCAGCCGCGCAACACAGATGGAAAGGAGAATGTTAAATATCACATATCGGAACAGAAAAACAAACATCTGGATAAGGGTAAAGACAAAGGTCACAGACGTACTTGAACAAGTCAGAAGACGGAAGTGGACCTGGGCAGGGCACGTCAGCAGGGTACGAGAGAACCGATGGACACTGCGTATCATCACCTGGAAACCTTATGAAATGAAGCGACCTAGCGAAAGACCGGCGAGACGTTGGAGAGACGAACTAGGCGACTACTGGAAAGGTGTCATCTGGCAGAGGATAGCGCAAGATAGGCAGATGTGGAAGCAGCATGCTGAGGCCTTCGCCCATCCACGGGACACTATGGCTGCACAATAACAATGATGATGACATTAATGTTCACATTAGACTCCGTAGGTGGCGCCAATTTTAGACAGTTATGTGATTATAGATCAAACTTGATATTCCATAAGTAAGTTTACCTTACGACTAATAAAATATAAACAGTTACTTGGGGTATATATATATACTGATATGTTGTTGTAGCAACTACCCCACTGTCTTCTCATACCCCATTGTCACGTCCTACCCCACTGTCTTCTTCTTTTACCCAACTCTCTTATCATACCGTCTCTTCCGTCTAAGGTGACAACTGGTGGAATCATCACGTACGATACAGACAGATTTGCGAACACTTGCCAGGGAATGGCTGAATGACAACGTATGTTGTTATTATCGTCAAAAACAGTTTCTGCATGCATGTTCCACACACTTTCTGAAGTTACATTATATTCACACCACCATACACACACACACACACACACACACACACACACACACACACACACACACACACACACACACACACACACACACACACACACACACACACACACACACACACACACACACACACACACATTGCTTTCATCTTCCTAAATGAAGTTTTTTGCGAGTTATATATTGCAAAGGCCACTGCTAAAGCTGTTCGTCAATGCCGATTTATTCGCATATAAAAATACCGAACACTGATAACATATGATACGCTGCGTACTTGAACTGGTTAGGCGTGGCTGCACAACGGTGCCCCGGGTGACGATCTGTGGTGATCTTAATGACTCGCATACTGCGATCGGAGATTTAGTTGTTGGTCTTAGCTCTTCAGGCGAGCAGTTTGTTTCATTTCGAGAAGACGTTGGCGTTGTGTCGAGTGGACATTTATTTCTCAAAGTAATTACCGGTAAGTTAACACGGTGTTTGGAAGAGCATTTACATCCGTAACCTTTTTTGTTTATCTTGACACGTAAACACCCCTGAATCTACTTCATAGAGTGGTGTTCAGATAAAATTGGTTGATTGTATCTTGAACACTAATGTGCGGTTTTTTTTGCAGACGTGTGAGCGTAACTGTAACAAATAATAAGAAATAATATCCCATTGTATTTTCATTGAATTTTCATGGAATTCTGTAAATAATATTTTTTCTTTCACTTCTCATATGTCTGTTTATTGTGTCGGTCCGTTGGTCCGTCGGCCTGTCTGTCCGCCGGTGTGTAGGTCGGTGGGTCGGTGGGTATATCGGTGGATTGGTTGGTCGGTTGGTCGGTTGGTCGGTTGGTCGGTTGGTCGGTTGGTCGGTTGGTCGGTTGGTCGGTTGGTCGGTTGGTCGGTTGGTCGGTTGGTCGGTTGGTCGGTGGATTGGTGGATTGGTGGGTTGGTCGGCCTGTCGGTCAGTTGGTCTGTCGATCTGTCAATCTCTTGATCTGTCGGTCTGTTGATCAATTATACATACACACACATACATATATACACACATGTACACAAGTACACACACACATATACACATATGTATACACACACATACACACACCACACACACGCATGCACGGACGCGCACACACACACTTATTATTATTAATGTGAACTGTAAAGCGCCATAGAGCACCGTGTGATTATGGCGCTATATAAATATTGTATTTTATTATTATTATTATTTACAATATGCATACGGATGCACGGACGCGCGCACACACGCACAACTTCGGGCATAGTTTGATCACAGCTTCTGAGTTATTGATTCATAAAATTACCCTCGCGAAATAACAAAGAAAGTGAAACTTCTGATCAAGTGAGGTTATAGGTCGTTTTTAGTTTTTCGTTTTCAAAAGTGAAGTAAGAAAAACGAAAAACGAATTCGTTTTTCTTTTTTCGTTTTTCGTTTTTGCATTTAGGATGCTTCGGTCGCATTGCCACTTCGGGTGGCCGGTAAAGGGACACGAATGTAATTGAATAAACAAATTGCAAAAAAACTTGTAAGAATAATATTTTCAAATAAATATAGCTCCCATATAGAATTAATGTTTAAGCAAAAGTTGAATACCAACTTATTGTAATTATATTATGATTTTATTATAAATATAAACATAAAACATTACCCGCATACTTTCAAAATTGGCAGATAACACAAATCAGAAATATGCATACTCATTTCACACTAGCACACAGCAGAACATAATATACATTTGTAAAAAAAGATATTTAAAATAGTATGCCTCTCACAATAAACAATACCTATATTTGTTTAATCAAAACATAACCAATCACAATTTAAAAAAGACTGATATATTATGTAAAGCAGCATATTACACACGGATGCAAACATAATTCTACTGTTATAAATTACTACATATGCAAAATAATAATGAATTAACACTAACTCTAGCAACACATTAAGCCATAAACGTATTATATTTTTACCACATAACCTCTACTTACAATATGCGTAAAGTAGCAAATGTTAATAAACAATACTCAGGAATATACATGCTCCTAAATAAAATTGGGCTATCCGTAATGGTCCATCAATGGAATTCAATGATTACATAAAAAATTGCTAATTTAAAAACTCAAAGTGGCCCCTAAGATAGTGACTATTTATTAGTCATAATAGGGGCAAGTCAAATATTTTACAAACTAAATTTAAAATAACTATTGCATAGTTGCAGTTATAAAATAAATACATCTACTCTCGATTTATCCATCTTTCGATCTATCATATATAAGGTTGAGTAAAGTTTATTAAATTGTTGAAACATAAAGAACAGCGCCGAAACGACCAATATTTACCTGTAGGTACTTAGATATACCACTTCGCCGATGCAATTTCTGCGAGTTTGTTTTCAAAACGCTGCCACCGACCGAAGTATCCCGCCGAAACTACTAATTTTTACCGGCCACCCGAAGTGGCAGTGCGACCGAAGCACCCTAAATGCAAAAACGAAAAACTAATTCGTTTTTCGTTTTTCTTATTTCACTTTTGAAAACGAAAAACGAATTCGTTTTTCTTACTTCACTTTTGAAAACGAAAAACGAAAAAGGAATTCGTTTTTCGTTCGCAAATTTGAAAACGAAAAACGAAAAACGAATTCGTTATCCGTTTTTCGTTCGCAAATTTGAAAACGAAAAAGGAAAAAACGGTATATACACGGACCGGCTTAATAATGTCACTGAGGAGTAAATTAGAACAAACATGGTATGAGTAGTATAGGGATACTCCTTGGCTCATCAATACATACACACACACACACACACACACACACACACACACACACACACACACACACACACACACACACACACACACACACACACACACACACACAAACGCACGCACGCACGCACGCACGCACGCACGCACACACACACACACACACACACACACACAAACACACAAACACACACACACACACACACTCGCACGCACGCACGCACGCACGCACGCACGCTCGCACGCACGCACACACACACACACACAGATTGCTTTCATCTTCCTAAATGAAGTTTTTTGCGAGTTATATATTGCAAAGGCCACTGCTAAAGCTGTTGGTCAATGCCGATTTACTCGCATATAAAAATACCGAACATTGATAACATAATATGATACGCTGCACACTTGAACTGGTTAGGCGTGGCTGCACAACGGTGCCCCGGGTGACGATCTGTGGTGATCTTAATGACTCGCATACTGCGATCGGAGATTTAGTTGTTGGTCTTAGCTCTTCAGGCGAGCAGTTTGTTCCATTTCGAGAAGACGTTGGCGTTGTGTCGAGTGGACATTTATTTCTCAAAGTAATTACCGGTAAGTTAACACGGTGTTTGGAAGAGCATTTACATCCGTAACCTTTTTTGTTTAACTTGGCACGTAAACACCCCTGAATCTACTTCATAGAGATATGTGGTGTTTAGATAAAATTGGTTGATTAATTGATTGTATCTTAAACAAGAATGTGCGTTTTTTTGCAGACGTATGAGCGTAACTGTAACAAATTATAAGAAATAATATCCCATTGTATTTTAGTTAAATATTCATGGAATTCTATAAATAATATTGTTTCTTTCACTTCTCATATGTCTGTTTATTAAGTTGGTGCGTCGGTCCGTCGGTCCGTCGGTCCGTTGGCCTGTCTGTCCGTCGGTGTATAGGTCGGTGGGTCGGTGCGTAGGTCGGTGGATTGGTTGGTCGTTTGGTGGGTGGGTCGGTGGATTGGTGGGTTGGTCGGCCTGTCGGTCAGTCGGTCAGTCGGTCAGTCGATCTGTCGATCTGTCAATCTCTTGATCTGTCGGTCTGTTGATCAACTATACATACACACATGCACACATACATATATACACACATGCATACATACATATATACACACATGCACACAATAAATATATACACACATGCACACATACATATATACACACATGCACACATACATATATACATACATGCACATATACATTCAGTATATACACACATGCACATATACGTATAGACACACACATGGACACATATACACATACACAAGTACATACACACATATATAAACATATGTATACACATCACACACACGCACGGACGCGCCCACACACGCACACACACCTTCACAGCTTCTGAGTTATTGATTCAAAAAATTACCCTCGCGAAATAACAAAGAAATTAAAACTCCCGATCAAGTGACGTTATAAAAGCTCAATAATGTCACTGAGGGGTGAGTTAGAACAAACATGATGTGAGTAGTATAGGGACACTCCTTGGCACACACATGCACGCACGCACGCACGCACGCACGCACGCACGCACGCATGCACGCACGCACGCACACACACACGCGCACGCACGCACGCACGCACGCACACACACACACACACACACACACACACACACACACACACACACACACACACACACACACACACACACATTGCTTTCAACCTACTTAAATGAAGTTTTTGCGAGTTGTATTTTGCAAAGACCACTGCCAAAGCTGTTTGCCAATTACGA
>OZ024862.1:48069873-48147373 GCA_964017155.1 Oasisia sp. SBJ-2009
ACTGCAATAGCACCCGCTAGTTGCACTGTTGTGTTGCGTCGTTGTCTCTCAGAGCGATCTTCCGCTGGATCACGATGAAAGACCTGAACGTACTAGAGTTTACGGAAGGCCTGGGGAAGGACACGCCCTTGGGACTACTGAGAGGGATCAAGTACGTCACTGAGAGATACGACACGCTCTTCATGCGACTGTGCAGGTAGGACGATAAGAAGATTTTTTTTTGAAGAATACTTAAAATGGCTATATATTGTTCAAGACAGGAGGCGAGTTGTACCACTTTTCTTTGAACTCTTTGAATGATTTTGAGCATTCCCAGGGGAAAGGATATTTTTCCAATACAAAATGTCATTTCCTTAACGGCGGCTTTGTTTTTAGGTGGAAATATACAAAAGTGTGAGGATTCCTCAAAACCGCAAACATTGTCTTGTTATAATAACGATATCACATAATAACTCTCATCTCTCAAGATACATCCCATCCTGCCCATGACCTATTTGAACCTCTCCCATCTAGTCGCCGATTCAGATCCATAAAAACCAGGACCAACCGCTTTAGTACTAGCTTTTTCCCCTTAGCCGTTCAAGCCCTGTCAAAACAAAAGTGATTTTCTCCCACCCGCAGTATTTTAGTATCGAGAAGTTTTCAAAAGCGTCCAATTTCTAAAATTGATGGTTTTATGGTGACCTTGTTTGACCTCGGATTAACGCTTACTGCACCATTTGGCAACTCTACGACAGGCCTAATCATGATGGCGAGATGCCACTAACTAGATGAGGTGACGAGGCATTTGGCGACCTTAACAGGGTGATAGTTGCACAAATCGAGGAAAACGACAAAGTCCGATCCGTCTACGGGGGATCAGTTTTGAGAATCGAGAGAAACGGCCAAGTTCGACGCGCCGGTCGGTCTTCTCCGGCGTATTCCACGCACGGAGTGTAACTACGACTCTCTCGACGAAACCAACAGACCGTGCGCGTCGTCTTGCCAACTTTTGGAAACAAATCGAGGAAAACGACAAAGTCCGATCCGTCTACGGGGGATCAGTTGGGGAAGCGTAAATGTCTGTTTACATTCTTTTCAACAGAATTCCGTGCCGACCGCTGGGTAAACGGCGGGAGTAATAACGAACCACTAACTAGATGAGGTGTCAAGACATTTGGCGACCTTAACAGGGTGATATTTGCACAAATCGAGGAAAACGACAAAGTCCGATCCGTCTACGGGGGATCAGTTTTGAGAATCGAGAGAAACGGCCAAGTTCGACGCGCCGGTCGGTCTTCTCGGGCGTGTGCCACGCAAGGGGTGTAACTACGACTCTCTCGACGAAACCAACTGACCGTGCGCGTCGTCTTGCCAACTTTTGGAAACAAATCGAGGAAAACGACAAAGTCCGATCCGTCTACGGGGGATCAGTTGGGGAAGTCTGTTTACATTCTTTTCAACAGAATTCCGTGGCGACCGCTGGGTAAACGGCGGGTGTAATAATGAACCACTAACTAGATGAGGTGACGAGGCATTTGGCGACCTTAACAGGGTGATAGTTGCACAAATCGAGGAAAACGACAAAGTCCGATCCGTCTACGGGGGATCAGTTTTGAGAATCGAGAGAAACGGCCAAGTTCGACGCGCCGGTCGGTCTTCTCGGGCGTATTCCACGCACGGAGTGTAACTACGACTCTCTCGACGAAACCAACAGACCGTGCGCGTCGTCTTGCCAACTTTTGGAAACAAATCGAGGAAAACGACAAAGTCCGATCCGTCTACGGGGGATCAGTTGGGGAAGTCTGTTTACTTTCTTTTCAACAGAATTCCGTGGCGACCGCTGGGTAAACGGCGGGTGTAATAATGAACCACTAACTAGATGAGGTGACGAGGCATTTGGCGACCTTAACAGGGTGATAGTTGCACAAATCGAGGAAAACGACAAAGTCCGATCCGTCTACGGGGGATCAGTTGGGGAAGTCTGTTTACATTCTTTTTAACAGAATTCCGTGGCGACCGCTGGGTAAACGGCGGGAGTAATAATGAACCACTAACTAGATGAGGTGACGAGGCATTTGGCGACCTTAACAGGGTGATAGTTGCACAAATCGAGGAAAACGACAAAGTCCGATCCGTCTACGGGGGATCAGTTTTGAGAATCGAGAGAAACGGCCAAGTTCGACGCGCCGGTCGGTCTTCTCGGGCGTATTCCACGCACGGAGTGTAACTACGACTCTCTCGACGAAACCAACTGACCGTGCGCGTCGTCTTGCCAACTTTTGGAAACAAATCGAGGAAAACGACAAAGTCCGATCCGTCTACGGGGGATCAGTTGGGGAAGTCTGTTTACATTCTTTTCAACAGAATTCCGTGCCGACCGCTGGGTAAACGGCGGGAGTAACAAGGAACCACTAACTAGATGAGGTGACGAGGCATTTGGCGACCTTAACAGGGTGATAGTTGCACAAATCGAGGAAAACGACAAAGTCCGATCCGTCTACGGGGGATCAGTTTTGAGAATCGAGAGAAACGGCCAAGTTCGACGCGCCGGTCGGTCTTCTCGGGCGTATTCCACGCACGGAGTGTAACTACGACTCTCTCGACGAAACCAACTGACCGTGCGCGTCGTCTTGCCAACTTTTGGAAACAAATCGAGGAAAACGACAAAGTCCGATCCGTCTACGGGGGATCAGTTGGGGAAGCGTAAATGTCTGTTTACATTCTTTTCAACATAATTCCGTGCCGACCGCTGGGTAAACGGCGGGAGTAATAATGAACCACTAACTAGATGAGGTGTCAAGACATTTGGCGACCTTAACTGGGTGATAGTTGCACAAATCGAGCAAAACGACAAAGTCCGATCCGTCTACGGGGGATCAGTTGGGGAAGTCTGTTTACATTCTTTTTAACATAATTCCGTGGCGACCGCTGGGTAAACGGCGGGAGTAATAATGAACCACTAACTAGATGAGGTGACGAGGCATTTGGCGACCTTAACAGGGTGATAGTTGCACAAATCGAGGAAAACGACAAAGTCCGATCCGTCTACGGGGGATCAGTTTTGAGAATCGAGAGAAACGGCCAAGTTCGACGCGCCGGTCGGTCTTCTCGGGCGTATTCCACGCACGGAGTGTAAATACGACTCTCTCGACGAAACCAACTGACCGTGCGCGTCGTCTTGCCAACTTTTGGAAACAAATCGAGGAAAACGACAAAGTCCGATCCGTCTACGGGGGATCAGTTGGGGAAGCGTAAATGTCTGTTTACATTCTTTTCAACATAATTCCGTGCCGACCGCTAGGTAAACGGCGGGAGTAATAATGAACCACTAACTAGATGAGGTGTCAAGACATTTGGCGACCTTAACTGGGTGATAGTTGCACAAATCGAGCAAAACGACAAAGTCCGATCCGTCTACGGGGGATCAGTTTTGAGAATCGAGAGAAACGGCCAAGTTCGACGCGCCGGTCGGTCTTCTCGGGCGTGTGCCACGCAAGGGGTGTAACTACGACTCTCTCGACGAAACCAACTGACCGTGCGCGTCGTCTTGCCAACTTTTGGAAACAAATCGAGGAAAACGACAAAGTCCGATCCGTCTACGGGGGATCAGTTTTGAGTATCGAGAGAAACGGCCAAGTTCGACGCGCCGGTCGGTCTTCTCGGGCGTGTGCCACGCAAGGGGTGTAACTACGACTCTCTCGACGAAACCAACTGACCGTGCGCGTCGTCTTGCCAACTTTTGGAAACAAATCGAGGAAAACGACAAAGTCCGATCCGTCTACGGGGGATCAGTTGGGGAAGTCTGTTTACATTCTTTTCAACAGAATTCCGTGGCGACCGCTGGGTAAACGGCGGGTGTAATAATGAACCACTAACTAGATGAGGTGACGAGGCATTTGGCGACCTTAACAGGGTGATAGTTGCACAAATCGAGGAAAACGACAAAGTCCGATCCGTCTACGGGGGATCAGTTGGGGAAGTCTGTTTACATTCTTTTTAACAGAATTCCGTGGCGACCGCTGGGTAAACGGTGGGAGTAATAATGAACCACTAACTAGATGAGGTGACGAGGCATTTGGCGACCTTAACAGGGTGATAGTTGCACAAATCGAGGAAAACGACAAAGTCCGATCCGTCTACGGGGGATCAGTTGGGGAAGCGTAAATGTCTGTTTACATTCTTTTCAACATAATTCCGTGCCGACCGCTGGGTAAACAGCGGGAGTAATAACGAACCACTAACTAGATGAGGTGTCAAGACATTTGGCGACCTTAACAGGGTGATAGTTGCACAAATCGAGCAAAACGACAAAGTCCGATCCGTCTACGGGGGATCAGTTTTGAGAATCGAGAGAAACGGCCAAGTTCGACGCGCCGGTCGGTCTTCTCGGGCGTGTGCCACGCAATGGGTGTAACTACGACTCTCTCGACGAAACCAACTGACCGTGCGCGTCGTCTTGCCAACTTTTGGAAACAAATCGAGGAAAACGACAAAGTCCGATCCCTCTACGGGGGATCAGTTGGGGAAGTCTGTTTACATTCTTTTCAACATCATTCCGTGGCGACCGCTGGGTAAACGGCGGGAGTAATAATGAACCACTAACTAGATGAGGTGACGAGGCATTTGGCGACCTTAACAGGGTGATAGTTGCACAAATCGAGGAAAACGACAAAGTCCGATCCGTCTACGGGGGATCAGTTTTGAGAATCGAGAGAAACGGCCAAGTTCGACGCGCCGGTCGGTCTTCTCGGGCGTATTCCACGCACGGAGTGTAACTACGACTCTCTCGACGAAACCAACTGACCGTGCGCGTCGTCTTGCCAACTTTTGGAAACAAATCGAGGAAAACGACAAAGTCCGATCCGTCTACGGGGGATCAGTTGGGGAAGTCTGTTTACATTCTTTTCAACAGAATTCCGTGCCGACCGCTGGGTAAACGGCGGGAGTAACAAGGAACCACTAACTAGATGAGGTGACGAGGCATTTGGCGACCTTAACAGGGTGATAGTTGCACAAATCGAGGAAAACGACAAAGTCCGATCCGTCTACGGGGGATCAGTTTTGAGAATCGAGAGAAACGGCCAAGTTCGACGCGCCGGTCGGTCTTCTCGGGCGTATTCCACGCACGGAGTGTAACTACGACTCTCTCGACGAAACCAACAGACCGTGCGCGTCGAGAGAGTCGTAGTTACACCCCTTGCGTGGCACACGCCCGAGAAGACCGACCGGCGCGTCGAACTTGGCCGTTTCTCTCGATTCTCAAAACTGATCCCCCGTAGACGGATCGGACTTTGTCGTTTTGCTCGATTTGTGCAACTATCACCCAGTTAAGGTCGCCAAATGTCTTGACACCTCATCTAGTTAGTGGTTCATTATTACTCCCGCCGTTTACCTAGCGGTCGGCACGGAATTATGTTGAAAAGAATGTAAACAGACATTTACGCTTCCCCAACTGATCCCCCGTAGACGGATCGGACTTTGTCGTTTTCCTCGATTTGTTTCCAAAAGTTGGCAAGACGACGCGCACGGTCAGTTGGTTTCGTCGAGAGAGTCGTATTTACACTCCGTGCGTGGCATACGCCCGAGAAGACCGACCGGCGCGTCGAACTTGGCCGTTTCTCTCGATTCTCAAAACTGATCCCCCGTAGACGGATCGGACTTTGTCGTTTTCCTCGATTTGTGCAACTATCACCCTGTTAAGGTCGCCAAATGCCTCGTCACCTCATCTAGTTAGTGGTTCATTATTACTCCCGCCGTTTACCCAGCGGTCGCCACGGAATGATGTTGAAAAGAATGTAAACAGACTTCCCCAACTGATCCCCCGTAGAGGGATCGGACTTTGTCGTTTTCCTCGATTTGTTTCCAAAAGTTGGCAAGACGACGCGCACGGTCAGTTGGTTTCGTCGAGAGAGTCGTAGTTACACCCATTGCGTGGCACACGCCCGAGAAGACCGACCGGCGCGTCGAACTTGGCCGTTTCTCTCGATTCTCAAAACTGATCCCCCGTAGACGGATCGGACTTTGTCGTTTTGCTCGATTTGTGCAACTATCACCCTGTTAAGGTCGCCAAATGTCTTGACACCTCATCTAGTTAGTGGTTCGTTATTACTCCCGCTGTTTACCCAGCGGTCGGCACGGAATTATGTTGAAAAGAATGTAAACAGACATTTACGCTTCCCCAACTGATCCCCCGTAGACGGATCGGACTTTGTCGTTTTCCTCGATTTGTGCAACTATCACCCTGTTAAGGTCGCCAAATGCCTCGTCACCTCATCTAGTTAGTGGTTCATTATTACTCCCACCGTTTACCCAGCGGTCGCCACGGAATTCTGTTAAAAAGAATGTAAACAGACTTCCCCAACTGATCCCCCGTAGACGGATCGGACTTTGTCGTTTTCCTCGATTTGTGCAACTATCACCCTGTTAAGGTCGCCAAATGCCTCGTCACCTCATCTAGTTAGTGGTTCATTATTACACCCGCCGTTTACCCAGCGGTCGCCACGGAATTCTGTTGAAAAGAATGTAAACAGACTTCCCCAACTGATCCCCCGTAGACGGATCGGACTTTGTCGTTTTCCTCGATTTGTTTCCAAAAGTTGGCAAGACGACGCGCACGGTCAGTTGGTTTCGTCGAGAGAGTCGTAGTTACACCCCTTGCGTGGCACACGCCCGAGAAGACCGACCGGCGCGTCGAACTTGGCCGTTTCTCTCGATACTCAAAACTGATCCCCCGTAGACGGATCGGACTTTGTCGTTTTCCTCGATTTGTTTCCAAAAGTTGGCAAGACGACGCGCACGGTCAGTTGGTTTCGTCGAGAGAGTCGTAGTTACACCCCTTGCGTGGCACACGCCCGAGAAGACCGACCGGCGCGTCGAACTTGGCCGTTTCTCTCGATTCTCAAAACTGATCCCCCGTAGACGGATCGGACTTTGTCGTTTTGCTCGATTTGTGCAACTATCACCCAGTTAAGGTCGCCAAATGTCTTGACACCTCATCTAGTTAGTGGTTCATTATTACTCCCGCCGTTTACCTAGCGGTCGGCACGGAATTATGTTGAAAAGAATGTAAACAGACATTTACGCTTCCCCAACTGATCCCCCGTAGACGGATCGGACTTTGTCGTTTTCCTCGATTTGTTTCCAAAAGTTGGCAAGACGACGCGCACGGTCAGTTGGTTTCGTCGAGAGAGTCGTATTTACACTCCGTGCGTGGAATACGCCCGAGAAGACCGACCGGCGCGTCGAACTTGGCCGTTTCTCTCGATTCTCAAAACTGATCCCCCGTAGACGGATCGGACTTTGTCGTTTTCCTCGATTTGTGCAACTATCACCCTGTTAAGGTCGCCAAATGCCTCGTCACCTCATCTAGTTAGTGGTTCATTATTACTCCCGCCGTTTACCCAGCGGTCGCCACGGAATTATGTTAAAAAGAATGTAAACAGACTTCCCCAACTGATCCCCCGTAGACGGATCGGACTTTGTCGTTTTGCTCGATTTGTGCAACTATCACCCAGTTAAGGTCGCCAAATGTCTTGACACCTCATCTAGTTAGTGGTTCATTATTACTCCCGCCGTTTACCCAGCGGTCGGCACGGAATTATGTTGAAAAGAATGTAAACAGACATTTACGCTTCCCCAACTGATCCCCCGTAGACGGATCGGACTTTGTCGTTTTCCTCGATTTGTTTCCAAAAGTTGGCAAGACGACGCGCACGGTCAGTTGGTTTCGTCGAGAGAGTCGTATTTACACTCCGTGCGTGGAATACGCCCGAGAAGACCGACCGGCGCGTCGAACTTGGCCGTTTCTCTCGATTCTCAAAACTGATCGCCCGTAGACGGATCGGACTTTGTCGTTTTCCTCGATTTGTGCAACTATCACCCTGTTAAGGTCGCCAAATGCCTCGTCACCTCATCTAGTTAGTGGTTCATTATTACTCCCGCCGTTTACCCAGCGGTCGCCACGGAATTCTGTTAAAAAGAATGTAAACAGACTTCCCCAACTGATCCCCCGTAGACGGATTGGACTTTGTCGTTTTCCTCGATTTGTGCAACTATCACCCTGTTAAGGTCGCCAAATGCCTCGTCACCTCATCTAGTTAGTGGTTCATTATTACACCCGCCGTTTACCCAGCGGTCGCCACGGAATTCTGTTGAAAAGAAAGTAAACAGACTTCCCCAACTGATCCCCCGTAGACGGATCGGACTTTGTCGTTTTCCTCGATTTGTTTCCAAAAGTTGGCAAGACGACGCGCACGGTCAGTTGGTTTCGTCGAGAGAGTCGTAGTTACACCCCTTGCGTGGCACACGCCCGAGAAGACCGACCGGCGCGTCGAACTTGGCCGTTTCTCTCGATTCTCAAAACTGATCCCCCGTAGACGGATCGGACTTTGTCGTTTTGCTCGATTTGTGCAACTATCACCCAGTTAAGGTCGCCAAATGTCTTGACACCTCATCTAGTTAGTGGTTCATTATTACTCCCGCCGTTTACCTAGCGGTCGGCACGGAATTATGTTGAAAAGAATGTAAACAGACATTTACGCTTCCCCAACTGATCCCCCGTAGACGGATCGGACTTTGTCGTTTTCCTCGATTTGTTTCCAAAAGTTGGCAAGACGACGCGCACGGTCAGTTGGTTTCGTCGAGAGAGTCGTATTTACACTCCGTGCGTGGAATACGCCCGAGAAGACCGACCGGCGCGTCGAACTTGGCCGTTTCTCTCGATTCTCAAAACTGATCCCCCGTAGACGGATCGGACTTTGTCGTTTTCCTCGATTTGTGCAACTATCACCCTGTTAAGGTCGCCAAATGCCTCGTCACCTCATCTAGTTAGTGGTTCATTATTACTCCCGCCGTTTACCCAGCGGTCGCCACGGAATTATGTTAAAAAGAATGTAAACAGACTTCCCCAACTGATCCCCCGTAGACGGATCGGACTTTGTCGTTTTGCTCGATTTGTGCAACTATCACCCAGTTAAGGTCGCCAAATGTCTTGACACCTCATCTAGTTAGTGGTTCATTATTACTCCCGCCGTTTACCCAGCGGTCGGCACGGAATTATGTTGAAAAGAATGTAAACAGACATTTACGCTTCCCCAACTGATCCCCCGTAGACGGATCGGACTTTGTCGTTTTCCTCGATTTGTTTCCAAAAGTTGGCAAGACGACGCGCACGGTCAGTTGGTTTCGTCGAGAGAGTCGTATTTACACTCCGTGCGTGGAATACGCCCGAGAAGACCGACCGGCGCGTCGAACTTGGCCGTTTCTCTCGATTCTCAAAACTGATCCCCCGTAGACGGATCGGACTTTGTCGTTTTCCTCGATTTGTGCAACTATCACCCTGTTAAGGTCGCCAAATGCCTCGTCACCTCATCTAGTTAGTGGTTCATTATTACTCCCGCCGTTTACCCAGCGGTCGCCACGGAATTATGTTAAAAAGAATGTAAACAGACTTCCCCAACTGATCCCCCGTAGACGGATCGGACTTTGTCGTTTTGCTCGATTTGTGCAACTATCACCCAGTTAAGGTCGCCAAATGTCTTGACACCTCATCTAGTTAGTGGTTCATTATTACTCCCGCCGTTTACCCAGCGGTCGGCACGGAATTATGTTGAAAAGAATGTAAACAGACATTTACGCTTCCCCAACTGATCCCCCGTAGACGGATCGGACTTTGTCGTTTTCCTCGATTTGTTTCCAAAAGTTGGCAAGACGACGCGCACGGTCAGTTGGTTTCGTCGAGAGAGTCGTATTTACACTCCGTGCGTGGAATACGCCCGAGAAGACCGACCGGCGCGTCGAACTTGGCCGTTTCTCTCGATTCTCAAAACTGATCCCCCGTAGACGGATCGGACTTTGTCGTTTTCCTCGATTTGTGCAACTATCACCCTGTTAAGGTCGCCAAATGCCTCGTCACCTCATCTAGTTAGTGGTTCATTATTACTCCCGCCGTTTACCCAGCGATCGCCACGGAATTATGTTAAAAAGAATGTAAACAGACTTCCCCAACTGATCCCCCGTAGACGGATCGGACTTTGTCGTTTTGCTCGATTTGTGCAACTATCACCCAGTTAAGGTCGCCAAATGTCTTGACACCTCATCTAGTTAGTGGTTCATTATTACTCCCGCCGTTTACCCAGCGGTCGGCACGGAATTATGTTGAAAAGAATGTAAACAGACATTTACGCTTCCCCAACTGATCCCCCGTAGACGGATCGGACTTTGTCGTTTTCCTCGATTTGTTTCCAAAAGTTGGCAAGACGACGCGCACGGTCAGTTGGTTTCGTCGAGAGAGTCGTATTTACACTCCGTGCGTGGAATACGCCCGAGAAGACCGACCGGCGCGTCGAACTTGGCCGTTTCTCTCGATTCTCAAAACTGATCGCCCGTAGACGGATCGGACTTTGTCGTTTTCCTCGATTTGTGCAACTATCACCCTGTTAAGGTCGCCAAATGCCTCGTCACCTCATCTAGTTAGTGGTTCATTATTACTCCCGCCGTTTACCCAGCGGTCGCCACGGAATTCTGTTAAAAAGAATGTAAACAGACTTCCCCAACTGATCCCCCGTAGACGGATTGGACTTTGTCGTTTTCCTCGATTTGTGCAACTATCACCCTGTTAAGGTCGCCAAATGCCTCGTCACCTCATCTAGTTAGTGGTTCATTATTACACCCGCCGTTTACCCAGCGGTCGCCACGGAATTCTGTTGAAAAGAAAGTAAACAGACTTCCCCAACTGATCCCCCGTAGACGGATCGGACTTTGTCGTTTTCCTCGATTTGTTTCCAAAAGTTGGCAAGACGACGCGCACGGTCAGTTGGTTTCGTCGAGAGAGTCGTAGTTACACCCCTTGCGTGGCACACGCCCGAGAAGACCGACCGGCGCGTCGAACTTGGCCGTTTCTCTCGATTCTCAAAACTGATCCCCCGTAGACGGATCGGACTTTGTCGTTTTGCTCGATTTGTGCAACTATCACCCAGTTAAGGTCGCCAAATGTCTTGACACCTCATCTAGTTAGTGGTTCATTATTACTCCCGCCGTTTACCTAGCGGTCGGCACGGAATTATGTTGAAAAGAATGTAAACAGACATTTACGCTTCCCCAACTGATCCCCCGTAGACGGATCGGACTTTGTCGTTTTCCTCGATTTGTTTCCAAAAGTTGGCAAGACGACGCGCACGGTCAGTTGGTTTCGTCGAGAGAGTCGTATTTACACTCCGTGCGTGGAATACGCCCGAGAAGACCGACCGGCGCGTCGAACTTGGCCGTTTCTCTCGATTCTCAAAACTGATCCCCCGTAGACGGATCGGACTTTGTCGTTTTCCTCGATTTGTGCAACTATCACCCTGATAAGGTCGCCAAATGCCTCGTCACCTCATCTAGTTAGTGGTTCATTATTACTCCCGCCGTTTACCCAGCGGTCGCCACGGAATTATGTTAAAAAGAATGTAAACAGACTTCCCCAACTGATCCCCCGTAGACGGATCGGACTTTGTCGTTTTGCTCGATTTGTGCAACTATCACCCAGTTAAGGTCGCCAAATGTCTTGACACCTCATCTAGTTAGTGGTTCATTATTACTCCCGCCGTTTACCCAGCGGTCGGCACGGAATTATGTTGAAAAGAATGTAAACAGACATTTACGCTTCCCCAACTGATCCCCCGTAGACGGATCGGACTTTGTCGTTTTCCTCGATTTGTTTCCAAAAGTTGGCAAGACGACGCGCACGGTCAGTTGGTTTCGTCGAGAGAGTCGTATTTACACTCCGTGCGTGGAATACGCCCGAGAAGACCGACCGGCGCGTCGAACTTGGCCGTTTCTCTCGATTCTCAAAACTGATCCCCCGTAGACGGATCGGACTTTGTCGTTTTCCTCGATTTGTGCAACTATCACCCTGTTAAGGTCGCCAAATGCCTCGTCACCTCATCTAGTTAGTGGTTCATTATTACTCCCGCCGTTTACCCAGCGGTCGCCACGGAATTCTGTTAAAAAGAATGTAAACAGACTTCCCCAACTGATCCCCCGTAGACGGATCGGACTTTGTCGTTTTCCTCGATTTGTGCAACTATCACCCTGTTAAGGTCGCCAAATGCCTCGTCACCTCATCTAGTTAGTGGTTCATTATTACACCCGCCGTTTACCCAGCGGTCGCCACGGAATTCTGTTGAAAAGAATGTAAACAGACATTTACGCTTCCCCAACTGATCCCCCGTAGACGGATCGGACTTTGTCGTTTTCCTCGATTTGTTTCCAAAAGTTGGCAAGACGACGCGCACGGTCTGTTGGTTTCGTCGAGAGAGTCGTAGTTACACTCCGTGCGTGGAATACGCCGGAGAAGACCGACCGGCGCGTCGAACTTGGCCGTTTCTCTCGATTCTCAAAACTGATCCCCCGTAGACGGATCGGACTTTGTCGTTTTCCTCGATTTGTGCAACTATCACCCTGTTAAGGTCGCCAAATGCCTCGTCACCTCATCTAGTTAGTGGTTCATTATTACTCCCGCCGTTTACCCAGCGGTCGCCACGGAATTCTGTTAAAAAGAATGTAAACAGACTTCCCCAACTGATCCCCCGTAGACGGATCGGACTTTGTCGTTTTCCTCGATTTGTGCAACTATCACCCTGTTAAGGTCGCCAAATGCCTCGTCACCTCATCTAGTTAGTGGTTCATTATTACACCCGCCGTTTACCCAGCGGTCGCCACGGAATTCTGTTGAAAAGAATGTAAACAGACTTCCCCAACTGATCCCCCGTAGACGGATCGGACTTTGTCGTTTTCCTCGATTTGTGCAACTATCACCCTGTTAAGGTCGCCAAATGCCTCGTCACCTCATCTAGTTAGTGGTTCATTATTACTCCCGCCGTTTACCCAGCGGTCGCCACGGAATTATGTTAAAAAGAATGTAAACAGACTTCCCCAACTGATCCCCCGTAGACGGATCGGACTTTGTCGTTTTGCTCGATTTGTGCAACTATCACCCAGTTAAGGTCGCCAAATGTCTTGACACCTCATCTAGTTAGTGGTTCATTATTACTCCCGCCGTTTACCCAGCGGTCGGCACGGAATTATGTTGAAAAGAATGTAAACAGACATTTACGCTTCCCCAACTGATCCCCCGTAGACGGATCGGACTTTGTCGTTTTCCTCGATTTGTTTCCAAAAGTTGGCAAGACGACGCGCACGGTCAGTTGGTTTCGTCGAGAGAGTCGTATTTACACTCCGTGCGTGGCATACGCCCGAGAAGACCGACCGGCGCGTCGAACTTGGCCGTTTCTCTCGATTCTCAAAACTGATCCCCCGTAGACGGATCGGACTTTGTCGTTTTCCTCGATTTGTGCAACTATCACCCTGTTAAGGTCGCCAAATGCCTCGTCACCTCATCTAGTTAGTGGTTCATTATTACTCCCGCCGTTTACCCAGCGATCGCCACGGAATTATGTTAAAAAGAATGTAAACAGACTTCCCCAACTGATCCCCCGTAGACGGATCGGACTTTGTCGTTTTGCTCGATTTGTGCAACTATCACCCAGTTAAGGTCGCCAAATGTCTTGACACCTCATCTAGTTAGTGGTTCATTATTACTCCCGCCGTTTACCCAGCGGTCGGCACGGAATTATGTTGAAAAGAATGTAAACAGACATTTACGCTTCCCCAACTGATCCCCCGTAGACGGATCGGACTTTGTCGTTTTCCTCGATTTGTTTCCAAAAGTTGGCAAGACGACGCGCACGGTCAGTTGGTTTCGTCGAGAGAGTCGTATTTACACTCCGTGCGTGGAATACGCCCGAGAAGACCGACCGGCGCGTCGAACTTGGCCGTTTCTCTCGATTCTCAAAACTGATCGCCCGTAGACGGATCGGACTTTGTCGTTTTCCTCGATTTGTGCAACTATCACCCTGTTAAGGTCGCCAAATGCCTCGTCACCTCATCTAGTTAGTGGTTCATTATTACTCCCGCCGTTTACCCAGCGGTCGCCACGGAATTCTGTTAAAAAGAATGTAAACAGACTTCCCCAACTGATCCCCCGTAGACGGATTGGACTTTGTCGTTTTCCTCGATTTGTGCAACTATCACCCTGTTAAGGTCGCCAAATGCCTCGTCACCTCATCTAGTTAGTGGTTCATTATTACACCCGCCGTTTACCCAGCGGTCGCCACGGAATTCTGTTGAAAAGAAAGTAAACAGACTTCCCCAACTGATCCCCCGTAGACGGATCGGACTTTGTCGTTTTCCTCGATTTGTTTCCAAAAGTTGGCAAGACGACGCGCACGGTCAGTTGGTTTCGTCGAGAGAGTCGTAGTTACACCCCTTGCGTGGCACACGCCCGAGAAGACCGACCGGCGCGTCGAACTTGGCCGTTTCTCTCGATTCTCAAAACTGATCCCCCGTAGACGGATCGGACTTTGTCGTTTTGCTCGATTTGTGCAACTATCACCCAGTTAAGGTCGCCAAATGTCTTGACACCTCATCTAGTTAGTGGTTCATTATTACTCCCGCCGTTTACCTAGCGGTCGGCACGGAATTATGTTGAAAAGAATGTAAACAGACATTTACGCTTCCCCAACTGATCCCCCGTAGACGGATCGGACTTTGTCGTTTTCCTCGATTTGTTTCCAAAAGTTGGCAAGACGACGCGCACGGTCAGTTGGTTTCGTCGAGAGAGTCGTATTTACACTCCGTGCGTGGAATACGCCCGAGAAGACCGACCGGCGCGTCGAACTTGGCCGTTTCTCTCGATTCTCAAAACTGATCCCCCGTAGACGGATCGGACTTTGTCGTTTTCCTCGATTTGTGCAACTATCACCCTGTTAAGGTCGCCAAATGCCTCGTCACCTCATCTAGTTAGTGGTTCATTATTACTCCCGCCGTTTACCCAGCGGTCGCCACGGAATTATGTTAAAGGAACGCAAAACCGAAAAGTTACATGCTATGCACGTGAAAGAGTAAATAAAAACAAACTATTTTGAACGGTAATCACATTTTTAATGTCAATGGTTTATTAGTAAAAAAAATCTGAACACCTTTTCTATCAAAGTTTGTAAGTTGCGCCATTTTGACTGATGTGTGACGTCAATAATGCTCGCAGTCTGGCAATTCTGTATTTAAAAATAATCGCTAGGTGGCGCTGTGTACATCCGATTCGTGTAGGCGAACCGACCTGATTTTCGTTCAGAAATAGCTGAATTTCGATTGCAACGATAAGGGCCAACATTTTCAAGATAGAACTGAACGCGCTGGTAAACCTGGTAAAGAAGACCCGCCGGAAGCCGAAATGCAGAGGCGAGTAACAAGCCGAGGCGACATTGAGTGATCGACAAGTGGTCGAAACTCGCCGAAACTTCGAAAGGCGAATGTATGCTGTTACTGTGGATACCCGTTACTGTAACTGTATTGTTAGGAGGAAGACTCAAAAATCTGTCGGTGAAGGTAAGCATTTATGTGTCTAATATGAGAAATGTTGCCCTAAATGTTCATTATGAAATCTGGGCTGGATGTTAATTTAAGTAATTAAAATATCAACGCCAACGGAGTCGATGGTGGGTCAGTGACACTGTCACTGACAGATATGCTGATGGCCACCTCGCATTCGGTGCCATGTATTATTCTCCAAGTCAGTGGTGTAGTGTCGGATATGTTATACACAACTTGAAGTTACCCAATTTGAAACACATCATATCACATATGGGGTCATGGCTCTCCGATTTATCTCAGCCTGACACAGACTGACAGAGTGACAGGCTCGGTCCTTCGCCCATGTTTTCAGGAATCAATTTCCAAATTGCCCACAAATCATTGAAATGTGGAAAAAATGCAGATTAATTGTTGTTTTTTCAAATACTGGACATTATTATATTAACAGCAGCGACTGTGGCATGTTTTTTGTATTATTGACATAGCATGACCTGTGCGACTAAAAAACAGATGTGTGTCAATATTGATTGTTCTTTTAATAGGCGTGGTATATTTAAAGCGAGGGTTTGGAGCCTAATTCTGGAGGGCTAAATAAAGAAAGAAAATCACCACCCATGTTCTTTATGAAATCAACTTCATGCTGAATAATAAAGTTGTTTTTAGCTGAATATATGTCTCTATTAAAAATAACCATTTTGAACTGGGTAAAAGTAACACAACTAGCAGAACAAATATTCTAAACTATAACATATGTGGATATATTTATGTATATTCTGTGGTGGTCTTAATTGCAATGTAACTTTGTTGTCGTGTCAAGGTAACCATAATAGTAGCTGTGATGTTCTATATTGTGCTAATAATATTTCTTATTCATGAAAAACTCATTTATACATCTGGTTCTGTTTCAGATGTGCCATGATATATTACAAATGGCCATGGATTTTATAGCAGACAGTGCTTCCAAATGTCACATATATCTGCCAACAAAGATGTAAGTATAATATTATGTTCATGTATTTATAACAACAGTGAAATGTGTTGCTCACAATTTATTGACAATGAAAATAACATTAGAGTAACCAGAACACCAAACATTTTATATAATACAAATGACATTTCATACAATGAAAACACCACACATTATTCCATAGTAGAAATATACCCAAAAAATTAGGTTTAACAGTAAATGATGTAGGATCATTCTAGAACATTTCGAGTAGCATGGCCAGTTGTCCACTATGTGAGAATTGAAAAAAGTTCCAGTGATTTTATAAAAACAGAACATGTATTCTATTGTATTTTCTACAATGATAATGGATTGAGTTACCTCCATTTTCATATGTCACCTGTCAACACAGTTCTTATATAGTGCAGTATCCAATCCTCAGACATGGGGTCAAATACATTTGTATTTGAAAGTATTTAAATAGTTTTAAGTAACGTAATTGATGTTTAGTAATTAAATGTATTTGGATTCCTCAAGAGTATTTGTATTTAAATAAATGTCAACGTATTTGACCCCATGTCTGCTCAGCATTGTCCAAAGTGCTTTACACTTTACTCCCTGGCATACCTATTCAGTTAAACACCATCTCATGACTGTGGGAAGCATCCAGCCAAGCTGTAATTAATGAATCAAGACGGTTCGTGTTACAAATATCCACCACTGTCAATAGCCAGTTACTTGTTTACACAGCCGAGTGAATTGGAGCAATGACGGGTGAACAGACTTGCCCAAGGTTCGACACAGCAGCACATGGTTTCGTTCTCGTAGTTGAGAGTCTGAAGCCAAGTCCAAAGCCTTAAACCACTGTGCCACTATACATAGTTGATATATTTATTTAAGCCTTATTTTATTTCAGGAGTCCAAGTCGGCCATATACAGAGAATTTTACCCGGTGGATCCATGACAGGCTTGGTCGAAGGGTACAGAGAGTCATACCAGTGTATACCGGCCATAAGATCGAACTTCTGTGCTCTCAGCAGAGAACAAGATCTAGGATAACACTTGGCACTTGTTGACTGCTGCCCTTGCGAATTATCAGTTGATTTGTGAATAAGCAGTTGGATTGTCAATGAACAAATCAACTGACTCTTGACACCAGCAGACCTTCTTTCATTAGCTAGGGCATATCTGAACCAAGGATTGCAATTCTGACATGGACAGTCGTTGTGGGCAGCGGCCAGAGTTCTGACAAAGATGTAATTCACCATTCACTCATTCTTCCCACCACAGTGTGGTGGATCTGCAGGTAAACATACAGCTGTAGTGTCTTCTGCAGCTCCAATTACTTGCGTCTTGACCAGAAAACAGCCATGTTGTCAAGGTTCGCTAGGACGTGGCCGGACGTTCTTGCTAGAGCCATGGTTCCATCCTATAAATAAACAGGACATGCTGTACTGCTAAATATTTGTGTCATGTTGTATCTTATATACAGTGGCTTGTTATCAAGTGTGGTTGTCTTTAATAAAAAAAAAT
Organism: Oasisia sp. SBJ-2009; assembly: GCA_964017155.1. NCBI lineage: Eukaryota > Metazoa > Annelida > Polychaeta > Sabellida > Siboglinidae > Oasisia > Oasisia sp. SBJ-2009. Next base: position 48,087,743 of record OZ024862.1, read on the forward strand.
TTTATAATGACATTTAAGTGCTTCAGATTCTATTATCCAATAAACACAAACGTTGGCACCTCAAAATATCAATCGAACAGGAATATCTATGACAATGTATATTTTAACTGGCAAAATGTCATATTGACACATCACGTCAATGTGCATGGTGGATCATCTGACTTACTTGCTAAACTATTGGATTAAATTATTATTGAATTAGGTTAGTGATTTGCACTCTTATTGTGGGGAAGAAACTGGTACCAAATGTTTACCGACTGATCTTGTGGGATATCTACAAATCCTCGTTGACTCGTTCCATCTAGTATATTATGCTAGTCTGTTATTGGGGTGTGTTAATGTTTCTTCTTGTTTGCTGAGTGTGTCCCAATATTTCAAGAAACTCTACCTACCAATAAAGGCAATATTGCAAATTTGCAAAGTAATTTTTACAGTACATAAGTTATGTCTCATCATAGCTAATTATTCATCCTTTACTGTAAGCCTGTAACATGTCCTAGTATCAATGTATTAGTATCTGAACTGACACAGCACACAGAATTTGTAATTGTGTGTTTCGCTGAACGAATAACATGATTGAAAACAACATTCGCAATGCCAGTTTGTGATGTTTGAATAATATATTTACTGAAAAATATTGCAGGCATGCTGGCACATTCACAGTGGTCAACCTGACAATAGGAACTGCGTAACTATGAAAGGCAGTATTTTTGAAAACTTATTTAGTGAATATTGTAAAACCTTAATTTATTCTTTAGACCTATTTATTTTAATGTTTTAAAGTATTTATTAAAATATTTTATTAAAGTAATTTTTAAGTTTATTCAAATAATCAAAGAAAATATGTTTTAATGTCTTAACATATTTAATTTACCTTTATAGATACATTTCAAATAAATTATTCTCTACTTTTTTAATTAATTTTTTATTTATGCTAATGTTTTAAATTATATATTATTTCAATCTATTTTAACAAATATATTTTGCATGTTTTATGTACCTATTTCAATCTGTATTGATTGCCCAGAGAATGAAATAAACCAACCAAAATCTAGGTGCTATATTATCGTTCATGCGAATTGATGGGGACATCTATGATCTGGCTTGCATTCAGCTGTGTTTTAATGTTACGGTCATGTTTAACACATGTAGCTTTACCTTATTTATATGCCTCTGTTCATGCAAACGTGATACCATTCAATGTAGGATAAAATAAAACTAATAATAATGAATAACAATATCGAACGGTTTAACTCGCTTGGACTTGGTCCTAGACCTAGTTAGCGGCTCCATGATCCCATGTCATGTACATACCTTCTAGAACGTTAACTGTGGTGGATGTTTATAAAATATATCAGTATGTACATAAGTCATAACGACAGACATCGCAATGTGTCTAATGGTACAAGATTTAAATAATTTAGACACAGAAGACTTAATATTTACTAACCTTCTTGCGCGCGCTGACTTGGCTACGGCGATGGAAGGTTTCGACCGGTAACCCGTTTCAACGACTATCGTTGGTGATTAAATATCGCGCCAATATCGTTTGCACAGCTCTAAATTTCAAAACTCGACGTCGCCAACGTTTCTGCGGATCTTGACCCACTATATACGATGAGAAACATCCCATTTGAAGCAAGGTTCTTCGAACGGATGTTCTTCTTCGAAGTTCGGGTATCTGACAACATTGTGTTTACAACGGCGATAAGCATTATTATGCGTCATCGGACACGTGACTTTAAGGCCGGTTCTGCGTGCTGAATGGTTATACAACAGGAAGAGGCGGACCGGGGCGCGTTAATGGCCGCCTCTACGGAGCCGAGGATTTCAGTGAAATTATCCACTTTGAAATTATTTTACTAATAAACCACTGTCGTTAAAAATGTGATTACCGTTCAGAATGGTTGCTTTGTATTAGCTCTTTCACGTGCATATCACGTAATATTTCCCTTTTGGCTTCCTTTAAAAAGAATGTAAACAGACTTCCCCAACTGATCCCCCGTAGACGGATCGGACTTTGTCGTTTTGCTCGATTTGTGCAACTATCACCCAGTTAAGGTCGCCAAATGTCTTGACACCTCATCTAGTTAGTGGTTCATTATTACTCCCGCCGTTTACCCAGCGGTCGGCACGGAATTATGTTGAAAAGAATGTAAACAGACATTTACGCTTCCCCAACTGATCCCCCGTAGACGGATCGGACTTTGTCGTTTTCCTCGATTTGTTTCCAAAAGTTGGCAAGACGACGCGCACGGTCAGTTGGTTTCGTCGAGAGAGTCGTATTTACACTCCGTGCGTGGAATACGCCCGAGAAGACCGACCGGCGCGTCGAACTTGGCCGTTTCTCTCGATTCTCAAAACTGATCCCCCGTAGACGGATCGGACTTTGTCGTTTTCCTCGATTTGTGCAACTATCACCCTGTTAAGGTCGCCAAATGCCTCGTCACCTCATCTAGTTAGTGGTTCATTATTACTCCCGCCGTTTACCCAGCGGTCGCCACGGAATTCTGTTAAAAAGAATGTAAACAGACTTCCCCAACTGATCCCCCGTAGACGGATCGGACTTTGTCGTTTTCCTCGATTTGTGCAACTATCACCCTGTTAAGGTCGCCAAATGCCTCGTCACCTCATCTAGTTAGTGGTTCATTATTACACCCGCCGTTTACCCAGCGGTCGCCACGGAATTCTGTTGAAAAGAATGTAAACAGACATTTACGCTTCCCCAACTGATCCCCCGTAGACGGATCGGACTTTGTCGTTTTCCTCGATTTGTTTCCAAAAGTTGGCAAGACGACGCGCACGGTCTGTTGGTTTCGTAGAGAGAGTCGTAGTTACACTCCGTGCGTGGAATACGCCGGAGAAGACCGACCGGCGCGTCGAACTTGGCCGTTTCTCTCGATTCTCAAAACTGATCCCCCGTAGACGGATCGGACTTTGTCGTTTTCCTCGATTTGTGCAACTATCACCCTGTTAAGGTCGCCAAATGCCTCGTCACCTCATCTAGTTAGTGGTTCATTATTACTCCCGCCGTTTACCCAGCGGTCGCCACGGAATTCTGTTAAAAAGAATGTAAACAGACTTCCCCAACTGATCCCCCGTAGACGGATCGGACTTTGTCGTTTTCCTCGATTTGTGCAACTATCACCCTGTTAAGGTCGCCAAATGCCTCGTCACCTCATCTAGTTAGTGGTTCATTATTACACCCGCCGTTTACCCAGCGGTCGCCACGGAATTCTGTTGAAAAGAATGTAAACAGACTTCCCCAACTGATCCCCCGTAGACGGATCGGACTTTGTCGTTTTCCTCGATTTGTGCAACTATCACCCTGTTAAGGTCGCCAAATGCCTCGTCACCTCATCTAGTTAGTGGTTCATTATTACTCCCGCCGTTTACCCAGCGGTCGCCACGGAATTATGTTAAAAAGAATGTAAACAGACTTCCCCAACTGATCCCCCGTAGACGGATCGGACTTTGTCGTTTTGCTCGATTTGTGCAACTATCACCCAGTTAAGGTCGCCAAATGTCTTGACACCTCATCTAGTTAGTGGTTCATTATTACTCCCGCCGTTTACCCAGCGGTCGGCACGGAATTATGTTGAAAAGAATGTAAACAGACATTTACGCTTCCCCAACTGATCCCCCGTAGACGGATCGGACTTTGTCGTTTTCCTCGATTTGTTTCCAAAAGTTGGCAAGACGACGCGCACGGTCAGTTGGTTTCGTCGAGAGAGTCGTATATACACTCCGTGCGTGGAATACGCCCGAGAAGACCGACCGGCGCGTCGAACTTGGCCGTTTCTCTCGATTCTCAAAACTGATCACCCGTAGACGGATCGGACTTTGTCGTTTTCCTCGATTTGTGCAACTATCACCCTGTTAAGGTCGCCAAATGCCTCGTCACCTCATCTAGTTAGTGGTTCATTATTACACCCGCCGTTTACCCAGCGGTCGCCACGGAATTCTGTTGAAAAGAATGTAAACAGACTTCCCCAACTGATCCCCCGTAGACGGATCGGACTTTGTCGTTTTCCTCGATTTGTTTCCAAAAGTTGGCAAGACGACGCGCACGGTCTGTTGGTTTCGTCGAGAGAGTCGTAGTTACACTCCGTGCGTGGAATACGCCGGAGAAGACCGACCGGCGCGTCGAACTTGGCCGTTTCTCTCGATTCTCAAAACTGATCCCCCGTAGACGGATCGGACTTTGTCGTTTTCCTCGATTTGTGCAACTATCACCCTGTTAAGGTCGCCAAATGCCTCGTCACCTCATCTAGTTAGTGGTTCATTATTACTCCCGCCGTTTACCCAGCGGTCGCCACGGAATTCTGTTAAAAAGAATGTAAACAGACTTCCCCAACTGATCCCCCGTAGACGGATCGGACTTTGTCGTTTTCCTCGATTTGTGCAACTATCACCCTGTTAAGGTCGCCAAATGCCTCGTCACCTCATCTAGTTAGTGGTTCATTATTACACCCGCCGTTTACCCAGCGGTCGCCACGGAATTCTGTTGAAAAGAATGTAAACAGACTTCCCCAACTGATCCCCCGTAGACGGATCGGACTTTGTCGTTTTCCTCGATTTGTTTCCAAAAGTTGGCAAGACGACGCGCACGGTCAGTTGGTTTCGTCGAGAGAGTCGTAGTTACACCCCTTGCGTGGCACACGCCCGAGAAGACCGACCGGCGCGTCGAACTTGGCCGTTTCTCTCGATTCTCAAAACTGATCCCCCGTAGACGGATCGGACTTTGTCGTTTTGCTCGATTTGTGCAACTATCACCCAGTTAAGGTCGCCAAATGTCTTGACACCTCATCTAGTTAGTGGTTCATTATTACTCCCGCCGTTTACCTAGCGGTCGGCACGGAATTATGTTGAAAAGAATGTAAACAGACATTTACGCTTCCCCAACTGATCCCCCGTAGACGGATCGGACTTTGTCGTTTTCCTCGATTTGTTTCCAAAAGTTGGCAAGACGACGCGCACGGTCAGTTGGTTTCGTCGAGAGAGTCGTATTTACACTCCGTGCGTGGAATACGCCCGAGAAGACCGACCGGCGCGTCGAACTTGGCCGTTTCTCTCGATTCTCAAAACTGATCCCCCGTAGACGGATCGGACTTTGTCGTTTTCCTCGATTTGTGCAACTATCACCCTGTTAAGGTCGCCAAATGCCTCGTCACCTCATCTAGTTAGTGGTTCATTATTACTCCCGCCGTTTACCCAGCGGTCGCCACGGAATTATGTTAAAAAGAATGTAAACAGACTTCCCCAACTGATCCCCCGTAGACGGATCGGACTTTGTCGTTTTGCTCGATTTGTGCAACTATCACCCAGTTAAGGTCGCCAAATGTCTTGACACCTCATCTAGTTAGTGGTTCATTATTACTCCCGCCGTTTACCCAGCGGTCGGCACGGAATTATGTTGAAAAGAATGTAAACAGACATTTACGCTTCCCCAACTGATCCCCCGTAGACGGATCGGACTTTGTCGTTTTCCTCGATTTGTTTCCAAAAGTTGGCAAGACGACGCGCACGGTCAGTTGGTTTCGTCGAGAGAGTCGTATTTACACTCCGTGCGTGGAATACGCCCGAGAAGACCGACCGGCGCGTCGAACTTGGCCGTTTCTCTCGATTCTCAAAACTGATCCCCCGTAGACGGATCGGACTTTGTCGTTTTCCTCGATTTGTGCAACTATCACCCTGTTAAGGTCGCCAAATGCCTCGTCACCTCATCTAGTTAGTGGTTCATTATTACTCCCGCCGTTTACCCAGCGGTCGCCACGGAATTCTGTTAAAAAGAATGTAAACAGACTTCCCCAACTGATCCCCCGTAGACGGATCGGACTTTGTCGTTTTCCTCGATTTGTGCAACTATCACCCTGTTAAGGTCGCCAAATGCCTCGTCACCTCATCTAGTTAGTGGTTCATTATTACACCCGCCGTTTACCCAGCGGTCGCCACGGAATTCTGTTGAAAAGAAAGTAAACAGACTTCCCCAACTGATCCCCCGTAGACGGATCGGACTTTGTCGTTTTCCTCGATTTGTTTCCAAAAGTTGGCAAGACGACGCGCACGGTCTGTTGGTTTCGTCGAGAGAGTCGTAGTTACACTCCGTGCGTGGAATACGCCCGAGAAGACCGACCGGCGCGTCGAACTTGGCCGTTTCTCTCGATTCTCAAAACTGATCCCCCGTAGACGGATCGGACTTTGTCGTTTTCCTCGATTTGTGCAACTATCACCCTGTTAAGGTCGCCAAATGCCTCGTCACCTCGTCTAGTTAGTGGTTCATTATTACTCCCGCCGTTTACCCAGCGGTCGCCACGGAATTCTGTTAAAAAGAATGTAAACAGACTTCCCCAACTGATCCCCCGTAGACGGATCGGACTTTGTCGTTTTCCTCGATTTGTGCAACTATCACCCTGTTAAGGTCGCCAAATGCCTCGTCACCTCATCTAGTTAGTGGTTCATTATTACACCCGCCGTTTACCCAGCGGTCGCCACGGAATTCTGTTGAAAAGAATGTAAACAGACTTCCCCAACTGATCCCCCGTAGACGGATCGGACTTTGTCGTTTTCCTCGATTTGTTTCCAAAAGTTGGCAAGACGACGCGCACGGTCAGTTGGTTTCGTCGAGAGAGTCGTAGTTACACCCCTTGCGTGGCACACGCCCGAGAAGACCGACCGGCGCGTCGAACTTGGCCGTTTCTCTCGATTCTCAAAACTGATCCCCCGTAGACGGATCGGACTTTGTCGTTTTGCTCGATTTGTGCAACTATCACCCAGTTAAGGTCGCCAAATGTCTTGACACCTCATCTAGTTAGTGGTTCATTATTACTCCCGCCGTTTACCTAGCGGTCGGCACGGAATTATGTTGAAAAGAATGTAAACAGACATTTACGCTTCCCCAACTGATCCCCCGTAGACGGATCGGACTTTGTCGTTTTCCTCGATTTGTTTCCAAAAGTTGGCAAGACGACGCGCACGGTCAGTTGGTTTCGTCGAGAGAGTCGTATTTACACTCCGTGCGTGGAATACGCCCGAGAAGACCGACCGGCGCGTCGAACTTGGCCGTTTCTCTCGATTCTCAAAACTGATCCCCCGTAGACGGATCGGACTTTGTCGTTTTCCTCGATTTGTGCAACTATCACCCTGTTAAGGTCGCCAAATGCCTCGTCACCTCATCTAGTTAGTGGTTCATTATTACTCCCGCCGTTTACCCAGCGGTCGCCACGGAATTATGTTAAAAAGAATGTAAACAGACTTCCCCAACTGATCCCCCGTAGACGGATCGGACTTTGTCGTTTTGCTCGATTTGTGCAACTATCACCCAGTTAAGGTCGCCAAATGTCTTGACACCTCATCTAGTTAGTGGTTCATTATTACTCCCGCCGTTTACCCAGCGGTCGGCACGGAATTATGTTGAAAAGAATGTAAACAGACATTTACGCTTCCCCAACTGATCCCCCGTAGACGGATCGGACTTTGTCGTTTTCCTCGATTTGTTTCCAAAAGTTGGCAAGACGACGCGCACGGTCAGTTGGTTTCGTCGAGAGAGTCGTATTTACACTCCGTGCGTGGAATACGCCCGAGAAGACCGACCGGCGCGTCGAACTTGGCCGTTTCTCTCGATTCTCAAAACTGATCCCCCGTAGACGGATCGGACTTTGTCGTTTTCCTCGATTTGTGCAACTATCACCCTGTTAAGGTCGCCAAATGCCTCGTCACCTCATCTAGTTAGTGGTTCATTATTACTCCCGCCGTTTACCCAGCGGTCGCCACGGAATTCTGTTAAAAAGAATGTAAACAGACTTCCCCAACTGATCCCCCGTAGACGGATCGGACTTTGTCGTTTTCCTCGATTTGTGCAACTATCACCCTGTTAAGGTCGCCAAATGCCTCGTCACCTCATCTAGTTAGTGGTTCATTATTACACCCGCCGTTTACCCAGCGGTCGCCACGGAATTCTGTTGAAAAGAATGTAAACAGACATTTACGCTTCCCCAACTGATCCCCCGTAGACGGATCGGACTTTGTCGTTTTCCTCGATTTGTTTCCAAAAGTTGGCAAGACGACGCGCACGGTCTGTTGGTTTCGTCGAGAGAGTCGTAGTTACACTCCGTGCGTGGAATACGCCGGAGAAGACCGACCGGCGCGTCGAACTTGGCCGTTTCTCTCGATTCTCAAAACTGATCCCCCGTAGACGGATCGGACTTTGTCGTTTTCCTCGATTTGTGCAACTATCACCCTGTTAAGGTCGCCAAATGCCTCGTCACCTCATCTAGTTAGTGGTTCATTATTACTCCCGCCGTTTACCCAGCGGTCGCCACGGAATTCTGTTAAAAAGAATGTAAACAGACTTCCCCAACTGATCCCCCGTAGACGGATCGGACTTTGTCGTTTTCCTCGATTTGTGCAACTATCACCCTGTTAAGGTCGCCAAATGCCTCGTCACCTCATCTAGTTAGTGGTTCATTATTACACCCGCCGTTTACCCAGCGGTCGCCACGGAATTCTGTTGAAAAGAATGTAAACAGACTTCCCCAACTGATCCCCCGTAGACGGATCGGACTTTGTCGTTTTCCTCGATTTGTTTCCAAAAGTTGGCAAGACGACGCGCACGGTCAGTTGGTTTCGTCGAGAGAGTCGTAGTTACACCCCTTGCGTGGCACACGCCCGAGAAGACCGACCGGCGCGTCGAACTTGGCCGTTTCTCTCGATTCTCAAAACTGATCCCCCGTAGACGGATCGGACTTTGTCGTTTTGCTCGATTTGTGCAACTATCACCCAGTTAAGGTCGCCAAATGTCTTGACACCTCATCTAGTTAGTGGTTCATTATTACTCCCGCCGTTTACCTAGCGGTCGGCACGGAATTATGTTGAAAAGAATGTAAACAGACATTTACGCTTCCCCAACTGATCCCCCGTAGACGGATCGGACTTTGTCGTTTTCCTCGATTTGTTTCCAAAAGTTGGCAAGACGACGCGCACGGTCAGTTGGTTTCGTCGAGAGAGTCGTATTTACACTCCGTGCGTGGCATACGCCCGAGAAGACCGACCGGCGCGTCGAACTTGGCCGTTTCTCTCGATTCTCAAAACTGATCCCCCGTAGACGGATCGGACTTTGTCGTTTTCCTCGATTTGTGCAACTATCACCCTGTTAAGGTCGCCAAATGCCTCGTCACCTCATCTAGTTAGTGGTTCATTATTACTCCCGCCGTTTACCCAGCGATCGCCACGGAATTATGTTAAAAAGAATGTAAACAGACTTCCCCAACTGATCCCCCGTAGACGGATCGGACTTTGTCGTTTTGCTCGATTTGTGCAACTATCACCCAGTTAAGGTCGCCAAATGTCTTGACACCTCATCTAGTTAGTGGTTCATTATTACTCCCGCCGTTTACCCAGCGGTCGGCACGGAATTATGTTGAAAAGAATGTAAACAGACATTTACGCTTCCCCAACTGATCCCCCGTAGACGGATCGGACTTTGTCGTTTTCCTCGATTTGTTTCCAAAAGTTGGCAAGACGACGCGCACGGTCAGTTGGTTTCGTCGAGAGAGTCGTATTTACACTCCGTGCGTGGAATACGCCCGAGAAGACCGACCGGCGCGTCGAACTTGGCCGTTTCTCTCGATTCTCAAAACTGATCGCCCGTAGACGGATCGGACTTTGTCGTTTTCCTCGATTTGTGCAACTATCACCCTGTTAAGGTCGCCAAATGCCTCGTCACCTCATCTAGTTAGTGGTTCATTATTACTCCCGCCGTTTACCCAGCGGTCGCCACGGAATTCTGTTAAAAAGAATGTAAACAGACTTCCCCAACTGATCCCCCGTAGACGGATTGGACTTTGTCGTTTTCCTCGATTTGTGCAACTATCACCCTGTTAAGGTCGCCAAATGCCTCGTCACCTCATCTAGTTAGTGGTTCATTATTACACCCGCCGTTTACCCAGCGGTCGCCACGGAATTCTGTTGAAAAGAAAGTAAACAGACTTCCCCAACTGATCCCCCGTAGACGGATCGGACTTTGTCGTTTTCCTCGATTTGTTTCCAAAATTTGGCAAGACGACGCGCACGGTCAGTTGGTTTCGTCGAGAGAGTCGTAGTTACACCCCTTGCGTGGCACACGCCCGAGAAGACCGACCGGCGCGTCGAACTTGGCCGTTTCTCTCGATTCTCAAAACTGATCCCCCGTAGACGGATCGGACTTTGTCGTTTTGCTCGATTTGTGCAACTATCACCCAGTTAAGGTCGCCAAATGTCTTGACACCTCATCTAGTTAGTGGTTCATTATTACTCCCGCCGTTTACCTAGCGGTCGGCACGGAATTATGTTGAAAAGAATGTAAACAGACATTTACGCTTCCCCAACTGATCCCCCGTAGACGGATCGGACTTTGTCGTTTTCCTCGATTTGTTTCCAAAAGTTGGCAAGACGACGCGCACGGTCAGTTGGTTTCGTCGAGAGAGTCGTATTTACACTCCGTGCGTGGAATACGCCCGAGAAGACCGACCGGCGCGTCGAACTTGGCCGTTTCTCTCGATTCTCAAAACTGATCCCCCGTAGACGGATCGGACTTTGTCGTTTTCCTCGATTTGTGCAACTATCACCCTGTTAAGGTCGCCAAATGCCTCGTCACCTCATCTAGTTAGTGGTTCATTATTACTCCCGCCGTTTACCCAGCGGTCGCCACGGAATTATGTTAAAAAGAATGTAAACAGACTTCCCCAACTGATCCCCCGTAGACGGATCGGACTTTGTCGTTTTGCTCGATTTGTGCAACTATCACCCAGTTAAGGTCGCCAAATGTCTTGACACCTCATCTAGTTAGTGGTTCATTATTACTCCCGCCGTTTACCCAGCGGTCGGCACGGAATTATGTTGAAAAGAATGTAAACAGACATTTACGCTTCCCCAACTGATCCCCCGTAGACGGATCGGACTTTGTCGTTTTCCTCGATTTGTTTCCAAAAGTTGGCAAGACGACGCGCACGGTCAGTTGGTTTCGTCGAGAGAGTCGTATTTACACTCCGTGCGTGGAATACGCCCGAGAAGACCGACCGGCGCGTCGAACTTGGCCGTTTCTCTCGATTCTCAAAACTGATCCCCCGTAGACGGATCGGACTTTGTCGTTTTCCTCGATTTGTGCAACTATCACCCTGTTAAGGTCGCCAAATGCCTCGTCACCTCATCTAGTTAGTGGTTCATTATTACTCCCGCCGTTTACCCAGCGGTCGCCACGGAATTCTGTTAAAAAGAATGTAAACAGACTTCCCCAACTGATCCCCCGTAGACGGATCGGACTTTGTCGTTTTCCTCGATTTGTGCAACTATCACCCTGTTAAGGTCGCCAAATGCCTCGTCACCTCATCTAGTTAGTGGTTCATTATTACACCCGCCGTTTACCCAGCGGTCGCCACGGAATTCTGTTGAAAAGAATGTAAACAGACATTTACGCTTCCCCAACTGATCCCCCGTAGACGGATCGGACTTTGTCGTTTTCCTCGATTTGTTTCCAAAAGTTGGCAAGACGACGCGCACGGTCTGTTGGTTTCGTCGAGAGAGTCGTAGTTACACTCCGTGCGTGGAATACGCCGGAGAAGACCGACCGGCGCGTCGAACTTGGCCGTTTCTCTCGATTCTCAAAACTGATCCCCCGTAGACGGATCGGACTTTGTCGTTTTCCTCGATTTGTGCAACTATCACCCTGTTAAGGTCGCCAAATGCCTCGTCACCTCATCTAGTTAGTGGTTCATTATTACTCCCGCCGTTTACCCAGCGGTCGCCACGGAATTCTGTTAAAAAGAATGTAAACAGACTTCCCCAACTGATCCCCCGTAGACGGATCGGACTTTGTCGTTTTCCTCGATTTGTGCAACTATCACCCTGTTAAGGTCGCCAAATGCCTCGTCACCTCATCTAGTTAGTGGTTCATTATTACACCCGCCGTTTACCCAGCGGTCGCCACGGAATTCTGTTGAAAAGAATGTAAACAGACTTCCCCAACTGATCCCCCGTAGACGGATCGGACTTTGTCGTTTTCCTCGATTTGTTTCCAAAAGTTGGCAAGACGACGCGCACGGTCAGTTGGTTTCGTCGAGAGAGTCGTAGTTACACCCCTTGCGTGGCACACGCCCGAGAAGACCGACCGGCGCGTCGAACTTGGCCGTTTCTCTCGATTCTCAAAACTGATCCCCCGTAGACGGATCGGACTTTGTCGTTTTGCTCGATTTGTGCAACTATCACCCAGTTAAGGTCGCCAAATGTCTTGACACCTCATCTAGTTAGTGGTTCATTATTACTCCCGCCGTTTACCTAGCGGTCGGCACGGAATTATGTTGAAAAGAATGTAAACAGACATTTACGCTTCCCCAACTGTTCCCCCGTAGACGGATCGGACTTTGTCGTTTTCCTCGATTTGTTTCCAAAAGTTGGCAAGACGACGCGCACGGTCAGTTGGTTTCGTCGAGAGAGTCGTATTTACACTCCGTGCGTGGAATACGCCCGAGAAGACCGACCGGCGCGTCGAACTTGGCCGTTTCTCTCGATTCTCAAAACTGATCCCCCGTAGACGGATCGGACTTTGTCGTTTTCCTCGATTTGTGCAACTATCACCCTGTTAAGGTCGCCAAATGCCTCGTCACCTCATCTAGTTAGTGGTTCATTATTACTCCCGCCGTTTACCCAGCGGTCGCCACGGAATTATGTTAAAAAGAATGTAAACAGACTTCCCCAACTGATCCCCCGTAGACGGATCGGACTTTGTCGTTTTGCTCGATTTGTGCAACTATCACCCAGTTAAGGTCGCCAAATGTCTTGACACCTCATCTAGTTAGTGGTTCATTATTACTCCCGCCGTTTACCCAGCGGTCGGCACGGAATTATGTTGAAAAGAATGTAAACAGACATTTACGCTTCCCCAACTGATCCCCCGTAGACGGATCGGACTTTGTCGTTTTCCTCGATTTGTTTCCAAAAGTTGGCAAGACGACGCGCACGGTCAGTTGGTTTCGTCGAGAGAGTCGTATGTACACTCCGTGCGTGGAATACGCCCGAGAAGACCGACCGGCGCGTCGAACTTGGCCGTTTCTCTCGATTCTCAAAACTGATCCCCCGTAGACGGATCGGACTTTGTCGTTTTCCTCGATTTGTGCAACTATCACCCTGTTAAGGTCGCCAAATGCCTCGTCACCTCATCTAGTTAGTGGTTCATTATTACTCCCGCCGTTTACCCAGCGGTCGCCACGGAATTCTGTTAAAAAGAATGTAAACAGACTTCCCCAACTGATCCCCCGTAGACGGATCGGACTTTGTCGTTTTCCTCGATTTGTGCAACTATCACCCTGTTAAGGTCGCCAAATGCCTCGTCACCTCATCTAGTTAGTGGTTCATTATTACTCCCGCCGTTTACCCAGCGGTCGCCACGGAATTATGTTAAAAAGAATGTAAACAGACTTCCCCAACTGATCCCCCGTAGACGGATCGGACTTTGTCGTTTTGCTCGATTTGTGCAACTATCACCCAGTTAAGGTCGCCAAATGTCTTGACACCTCATCTAGTTAGTGGTTCATTATTACTCCCGCCGTTTACCCAGCGGTCGGCACGGAATTATGTTGAAAAGAATGTAAACAGACATTTACGCTTCCCCAACTGATCCCCCGTAGACGGATCGGACTTTGTCGTTTTCCTCGATTTGTTTCCAAAAGTTGGCAAGACGACGCGCACGGTCAGTTGGTTTCGTCGAGAGAGTCGTATTTACACTCCGTGCGTGGAATACGCCCGAGAAGACCGACCGGCGCGTCGAACTTGGCCGTTTCTCTCGATTCTCAAAACTGATCCCCCGTAGACGGATCGGACTTTGTCGTTTTCCTCGATTTGTGCAACTATCACCCTGTTAAGGTCGCCAAATGCCTCGTCACCTCATCTAGTTAGTGGTTCATTATTACTCCCGCCGTTTACCCAGCGGTCGCCACGGAATTCTGTTAAAAAGAATGTAAACAGACTTCCCCAACTGATCCCCCGTAGACGGATCGGACTTTGTCGTTTTCCTCGATTTGTGCAACTATCACCCTGTTAAGGTCGCCAAATGCCTCGTCACCTCATCTAGTTAGTGGTTCATTATTACACCCGCCGTTTACCCAGCGGTCGCCACGGAATTCTGTTGAAAAGAATGTAAACAGACTTCCCCAACTGATCCCCCGTAGACGGATCGGACTTTGTCGTTTTCCTCGATTTGTTTCCAAAAGTTGGCAAGACGACGCGCACGGTCAGTTGGTTTCGTCGAGAGAGTCGTAGTTACACCCCTTGCGTGGCACACGCCCGAGAAGACCGACCGGCGCGTCGAACTTGGCCGTTTCTCTCGATTCTCAAAACTGATCCCCCGTAGACGGATCGGACTTTGTCGTTTTGCTCGATTTGTGCAACTATCACCCAGTTAAGGTCGCCAAATGTCTTGACACCTCATCTAGTTAGTGGTTCATTATTACTCCCGCCGTTTACCTAGCGGTCGGCACGGAATTATGTTGAAAAGAATGTAAACAGACATTTACGCTTCCCCAACTGATCCCCCGTAGACGGATCGGACTTTGTCGTTTTCCTCGATTTGTTTCCAAAAGTTGGCAAGACGACGCGCACGGTCAGTTGGTTTCGTCGAGAGAGTCGTATTTACACTCCGTGCGTGGAATACGCCCGAGAAGACCGACCGGCGCGTCGAACTTGGCCGTTTCTCTCGATTCTCAAAACTGATCCCCCGTAGACGGATCGGACTTTGTCGTTTTCCTCGATTTGTGCAACTATCACCCTGTTAAGGTCGCCAAATGCCTCGTCACCTCATCTAGTTAGTGGTTCATTATTACTCCCGCCGTTTACCCAGCGGTCGCCACGGAATTATGTTAAAAAGAATGTAAACAGACTTCCCCAACTGATCCCCCGTAGACGGATCGGACTTTGTCGTTTTGCTCGATTTGTGCAACTATCACCCAGTTAAGGTCGCCAAATGTCTTGACACCTCATCTAGTTAGTGGTTCATTATTACTCCCGCCGTTTACCCAGCGGTCGGCACGGAATTATGTTGAAAAGAATGTAAACAGACATTTACGCTTCCCCAACTGATCCCCCGTAGACGGATCGGACTTTGTCGTTTTCCTCGATTTGTTTCCAAAAGTTGGCAAGACGACGCGCACGGTCAGTTGGTTTCGTCGAGAGAGTCGTATTTACACTCCGTGCGTGGAATACGCCCGAGAAGACCGACCGGCGCGTCGAACTTGGCCGTTTCTCTCGATTCTCAAAACTGATCCCCCGTAGACGGATCGGACTTTGTCGTTTTCCTCGATTTGTGCAACTATCACCCTGTTAAGGTCGCCAAATGCCTCGTCACCTCATCTAGTTAGTGGTTCATTATTACTCCCGCCGTTTACCCAGCGGTCGCCACGGAATTCTGTTAAAAAGAATGTAAACAGACTTCCCCAACTGATCCCCCGTAGACGGATCGGACTTTGTCGTTTTCCTCGATTTGTGCAACTATCACCCTGTTAAGGTCGCCAAATGCCTCGTCACCTCATCTAGTTAGTGGTTCATTATTACACCCGCCGTTTACCCAGCGGTCGCCACGGAATTCTGTTGAAAAGAATGTAAACAGACATTTACGCTTCCCCAACTGATCCCCCGTAGACGGATCGGACTTTGTCGTTTTCCTCGATTTGTTTCCAAAAGTTGGCAAGACGACGCGCACGGTCTGTTGGTTTCGTCGAGAGAGTCGTAGTTACACTCCGTGCGTGGAATACGCCGGAGAAGACCGACCGGCGCGTCGAACTTGGCCGTTTCTCTCGATTCTCAAAACTGATCCCCCGTAGACGGATCGGACTTTGTCGTTTTCCTCGATTTGTGCAACTATCACCCTGTTAAGGTGGCCAAATGCCTCGTCACCTCATCTAGTTAGTGGTTCATTATTACTCCCGCCGTTTACCCAGCGGTCGCCACGGAATTCTGTTAAAAAGAATGTAAACAGACTTCCCCAACTGATCCCCCGTAGACGGATCGGACTTTGTCGTTTTGCTCGATTTGTGCAACTATCACCCAGTTAAGGTCGCCAAATGTCTTGACACCTCATCTAGTTAGTGGTTCATTATTACTCCCGCCGTTTACCCAGCGGTCGGCACGGAATTATGTTGAAAAGAATGTAAACAGACATTTACGCTTCCCCAACTGATCCCCCGTAGACGGATCGGACTTTGTCGTTTTCCTCGATTTGTTTCCAAAAGTTGGCAAGACGACGCGCACGGTCAGTTGGTTTCGTCGAGAGAGTCGTATTTACACTCCGTGCGTGGAATACGCCCGAGAAGACCGACCGGCGCGTCGAACTTGGCCGTTTCTCTCGATTCTCAAAACTGATCCCCCGTAGACGGATCGGACTTTGTCGTTTTCCTCGATTTGTGCAACTATCACCCTGTTAAGGTCGCCAAATGCCTCGTCACCTCATCTAGTTAGTGGTTCATTATTACTCCCGCCGTTTACCCAGCGGTCGCCACGGAATTCTGTTAAAAAGAATGTAAACAGACTTCCCCATCTGATCCCCCGTAGACGGATCGGACTTTGTCGTTTTCCTCGATTTGTGCAACTATCACCCTGTTAAGGTCGCCAAATGCCTCGTCACCTCATCTAGTTAGTGGTTCATTATTACACCCGCCGTTTACCCAGCGGTCGCCACGGAATTCTGTTGAAAAGAATGTAAACAGACATTTACGCTTCCCCAACTGATCCCCCGTAGACGGATCGGACTTTGTCGTTTTCCTCGATTTGTTTCCAAAAGTTGGCAAGACGACGCGCACGGTCTGTTGGTTTCGTCGAGAGAGTCGTAGTTACACTCCGTGCGTGGAATACGCCGGAGAAGACCGACCGGCGCGTCGAACTTGGCCGTTTCTCTCGATTCTCAAAACTGATCCCCCGTAGACGGATCGGACTTTGTCGTTTTCCTCGATTTGTGCAACTATCACCCTGTTAAGGTCGCCAAATGCCTCGTCACCTCATCTAGTTAGTGGTTCATTATTACTCCCGCCGTTTACCCAGCGGTCGCCACGGAATTCTGTTAAAAAGAATGTAAACAGACTTCCCCAACTGATCCCCCGTAGACGGATCGGACTTTGTCGTTTTCCTCGATTTGTGCAACTATCACCCTGTTAAGGTCGCCAAATGCCTCGTCACCTCATCTAGTTAGTGGTTCATTATTACACCCGCCGTTTACCCAGCGGTCGCCACGGAATTCTGTTGAAAAGAATGTAAACAGACTTCCCCAACTGATCCCCCGTAGACGGATCGGACTTTGTCGTTTTCCTCGATTTGTTTCCAAAAGTTGGCAAGACGACGCGCACGGTCAGTTGGTTTCGTCGAGAGAGTCGTAGTTACACCCCTTGCGTGGCACACGCCCGAGAAGACCGACCGGCGCGTCGAACTTGGCCGTTTCTCTCGATTCTCAAAACTGATCCCCCGTAGACGGATCGGACTTTGTCGTTTTGCTCGATTTGTGCAACTATCACCCAGTTAAGGTCGCCAAATGTCTTGACACCTCATCTAGTTAGTGGTTCATTATTACTCCCGCCGTTTACCTAGCGGTCGGCACGGAATTATGTTGAAAAGAATGTAAACAGACATTTACGCTTCCCCAACTGATCCCCCGTAGACAGATCGGACTTTGTCGTTTTCCTCGATTTGTTTCCAAAAGTTGGCAAGACGACGCGCACGGTCAGTTGGTTTCGTCGAGAGAGTCGTATTTACACTCCGTGCGTGGAATACGCCCGAGAAGACCGACCGGCGCGTCGAACTTGGCCGTTTCTCTCGATTCTCAAAACTGATCCCCCGTAGACGGATCGGACTTTGTCGTTTTCCTCGATTTGTGCAACTATCACCCTGTTAAGGTCGCCAAATGCCTCGTCACCTCATCTAGTTAGTGGTTCATTATTACTCCCGCCGTTTACCCAGCGGTCGCCACGGAATTATGTTAAAAAGAATGTAAACAGACTTCCCCAACTGATCCCCCGTAGACGGATCGGACTTTGTCGTTTTGCTCGATTTGTGCAACTATCACCCAGTTAAGGTCGCCAAATGTCTTGACACCTCATCTAGTTAGTGGTTCATTATTACTCCCGCCGTTTACCCAGCGGTCGGCACGGAATTATGTTGAAAAGAATGTAAACAGACATTTACGCTTCCCCAACTGATCCCCCGTAGACGGATCGGACTTTGTCGTTTTCCTCGATTTGTTTCCAAAAGTTGGCAAGACGACGCGCACGGTCAGTTGGTTTCGTCGAGAGAGTCGTATATACACTCCGTGCGTGGAATACGCCCGAGAAGACCGACCGGCGCGTCGAACTTGGCCGTTTCTCTCGATTCTCAAAACTGATCCCCCGTAGACGGATCGGACTTTGTCGTTTTCCTCGATTTGTGCAACTATCACCCTGTTAAGGTCGCCAAATGCCTCGTCACCTCATCTAGTTAGTGGTTCATTATTACTCCCGCCGTTTACCCAGCGGTCGCCACGGAATTCTGTTAAAAAGAATGTAAACAGACTTCCCCAACTGATCCCCCGTAGACGGATCGGACTTTGTCGTTTTCCTCGATTTGTGCAACTATCACCCTGTTAAGGTCGCCAAATGCCTCGTCACCTCATCTAGTTAGTGGTTCATTATTACACCCGCCGTTTACCCAGCGGTCGCCACGGAATTCTGTTGAAAAGAAAGTAAGCAGACTTCCCCAACTGATCCCCCGTAGACGGATCGGACTTTGTCGTTTTCCTCGATTTGTTTCCAAAAGTTGGCAAGACGACGCGCACGGTCTGTTGGTTTCGTCGAGAGAGTCGTAGTTACACTCCGTGCGTGGAATACGCCCGAGAAGACCGACCGGCGCGTCGAACTTGGCCGTTTCTCTCGATTCTCAAAACTGATCCCCCGTAGACGGATCGGACTTTGTCGTTTTCCTCGATTTGTGCAACTATCACCCTGTTAAGGTCGCCAAATGCCTCGTCACCTCATCTAGTTAGTGGTTCATTATTACTCCCGCCGTTTACCCAGCGGTCGCCACGGAATTCTGTTAAAAAGAATGTAAACAGACTTCCCCAACTGATCCCCCGTAGACGGATCGGACTTTGTCGTTTTCCTCGATTTGTGCAACTATCACCCTGTTAAGGTCGCCAAATGCCTCGTCACCTCATCTAGTTAGTGGTTCATTATTACACCCGCCGTTTACCCAGCGGTCGCCACGGAATTCTGTTGAAAAGAATGTAAACAGACTTCCCCAACTGATCCCCCGTAGACGGATCGGACTTTGTCGTTTTCCTCGATTTGTTTCCAAAAGTTGGCAAGACGACGCGCACGGTCAGTTGGTTTCGTCGAGAGAGTCGTAGTTACACCCCTTGCGTGGCACACGCCCGAGAAGACCGACCGGCGCGTCGAACTTGGCCGTTTCTCTCGATTCTCAAAACTGATCCCCCGTAGACGGATCGGACTTTGTCGTTTTGCTCGATTTGTGCAACTATCACCCAGTTAAGGTCGCCAAATGTCTTGACACCTCATCTAGTTAGTGGTTCATTATTACTCCCGCCGTTTACCTAGCGGTCGGCACGGAATTATGTTGAAAAGAATGTAAACAGACATTTACGCTTCCCCAACTGATCCCCCGTAGACGGATCGGACTTTGTCGTTTTCCTCGATTTGTTTCCAAAAGTTGGCAAGACGACGCGCACGGTCAGTTGGTTTCGTCGAGAGAGTCGTATTTACACTCCGTGCGTGGAATACGCCCGAGAAGACCGACCGGCGCGTCGAACTTGGCCGTTTCTCTCGATTCTCAAAACTGATCCCCCGTAGACGGATCGGACTTTGTCGTTTTCCTCGATTTGTGCAACTATCACCCTGTTAAGGTCGCCAAATGCCTCGTCACCTCATCTAGTTAGTGGTTCATTATTACTCCCGCCGTTTACCCAGCGGTCGCCACGGAATTATGTTAAAAAGAATGTAAACAGACTTCCCCAACTGATCCCCCGTAGACGGATCGGACTTTGTCGTTTTGCTCGATTTGTGCAACTATCACCCAGTTAAGGTCGCCAAATGTCTTGACACCTCATCTATTTAGTGGTTCATTATTACTCCCGCCGTTTACCCAGCGGTCGGCACGGAATTATGTTGAAAAGAATGTAAACAGACATTTACGCTTCCCCAACTGATCCCCCGTAGACGGATCGGACTTTGTCGTTTTCCTCGATTTGTTTCCAAAAGTTGGCAAGACGACGCGCACGGTCAGTTGGTTTCGTCGAGAGAGTCGTATTTACACTCCGTGCGTGGAATACGCCCGAGAAGACCGACCGGCGCGTCGAACTTGGCCGTTTCTCTCGATTCTCAAAACTGATCCCCCGTAGACGGATCGGACTTTGTCGTTTTCCTCGATTTGTGCAACTATCACCCTGTTAAGGTCGCCAAATGCCTCGTCACCTCATCTAGTTAGTGGTTCATTATTACTCCCGCCGTTTACCCAGCGGTCGCCACGGAATTCTGTTAAAAAGAATGTAAACAGACTTCCCCAACTGATCCCCCGTAGACGGATCGGACTTTGTCGTTTTCCTCGATTTGTGCAACTATCACCCTGTTAAGGTCGCCAAATGCCTCGTCACCTCATCTAGTTAGTGGTTCATTATTACACCCGCCGTTTACCCAGCGGTCGCCACGGAATTCTGTTGAAAAGAATGTAAACAGACTTCCCCAACTGATCCCCCGTAGACGGATCGGACTTTGTCGTTTTCCTCGATTTGTGCAACTATCACCCTGTTAAGGTCGCCAAATGCCTCGTCACCTCATCTAGTTAGTGGTTCATTATTACTCCCGCCGTTTACCCAGCGGTCGCCACGGAATTATGTTAAAAAGAATGTAAACAGACTTCCCCAACTGATC
This sequence comes from Oasisia sp. SBJ-2009, assembly GCA_964017155.1. Classification (NCBI taxonomy): domain Eukaryota; kingdom Metazoa; phylum Annelida; class Polychaeta; order Sabellida; family Siboglinidae; genus Oasisia; species Oasisia sp. SBJ-2009. The sequence continues at coordinate 48,108,667 of OZ024862.1, forward strand.
CCCCGTAGACGGATCGGACTTTGTCGTTTTGCTCGATTTGTGCAACTATCACCCAGTTAAGGTCGCCAAATGTCTTGACACCTCATCTAGTTAGTGGTTCATTATTACTCCCGCCGTTTACCCAGCGGTCGGCACGGAATTATGTTGAAAAGAATGTAAACAGACATTTACGCTTCCCCAACTGATCCCCCGTAGACGGATCGGACTTTGTCGTTTTCCTCGATTTGTTTCCAAAAGTTGGCAAGACGACGCGCACGGTCAGTTGGTTTCGTCGAGAGAGTCGTATATACACTCCGTGCGTGGAATACGCCCGAGAAGACCGACCGGCGCGTCGAACTTGGCCGTTTCTCTCGATTCTCAAAACTGATCCCCCGTAGACGGATCGGACTTTGTCGTTTTCCTCGATTTGTGCAACTATCACCCTGTTAAGGTCGCCAAATGCCTCGTCACCTCATCTAGTTAGTGGTTCATTATTACACCCGCCGTTTACCCAGCGGTCGCCACGGAATTCTGTTGAAAAGAATGTAAACAGACTTCCCCAACTGATCCCCCGTAGACGGATCGGACTTTGTCGTTTTCCTCGATTTGTTTCCAAAAGTTGGCAAGACGACGCGCACGGTCAGTTGGTTTCGTCGAGAGAGTCGTAGTTACACCCCTTGCGTGGCACACGCCCGAGAAGACCGACCGGCGCGTCGAACTTGGCCGTTTCTCTCGATTCTCAAAACTGATCCCCCGTAGACGGATCGGACTTTGTCGTTTTCCTCGATTTGTGCAAATATCACCCTGTTAAGGTCGCCAAATGCCTCGTCACCTCATCTAGTTAGTGGTTCATTATTACTCCCGCCGTTTACCCAGCGGTCGCCACGGAATTCTGTTAAAAAGAATGTAAACAGACTTCCCCAACTGATCCCCCGTAGACGGATCGGACTTTGTCGTTTTCCTCGATTTGTGCAACTATCACCCTGTTAAGGTCGCCAAATGCCTCGTCACCTCATCTAGTTAGTGGTTCATTATTACACCCGCCGTTTACCCAGCGGTCGCCACGGAATTCTGTTGAAAAGAAAGTAAACAGACTTCCCCAACTGATCCCCCGTAGACGGATCGGACTTTGTCGTTTTCCTCGATTTGTTTCCAAAAGTTGGCAAGACGACGCGCACGGTCTGTTGGTTTCGTCGAGAGAGTCGTAGTTACACTCCGTGCGTGGAATACGCCCGAGAAGACCGACCGGCGCGTCGAACTTGGCCGTTTCTCTCGATTCTCAAAACTGATCCCCCGTAGACGGATCGGACTTTGTCGTTTTCCTCGATTTGTGCAACTATCACCCTGTTAAGGTCGCCAAATGCCTCGTCACCTCATCTAGTTAGTGGTTCATTATTACTCCCGCCGTTTACCCAGCGGTCGCCACGGAATTCTGTTAAAAAGAATGTAAACAGACTTCCCCAACTGATCCCCCGTAGACGGATCGGACTTTGTCGTTTTCCTCGATTTGTGCAACTATCACCCTGTTAAGGTCGCCAAATGCCTCGTCACCTCATCTAGTTAGTGGTTCATTATTACACCCGCCGTTTACCCAGCGGTCGCCACGGAATTCTGTTGAAAAGAATGTAAACAGACTTCCCCAACTGATCCCCCGTAGACGGATCGGACTTTGTCGTTTTCCTCGATTTGTTTCCAAAAGTTGGCAAGACGACGCGCACGGTCAGTTGGTTTCGTCGAGAGAGTCGTAGTTACACCCCTTGCGTGGCACACGCCCGAGAAGACCGACCGGCGCGTCGAACTTGGCCGTTTCTCTCGATTCTCAAAACTGATCCCCCGTAGACGGATCGGACTTTGTCGTTTTGCTCGATTTGTGCAACTATCACCCAGTTAAGGTCGCCAAATGTCTTGACACCTCATCTAGTTAGTGGTTCATTATTACTCCCGCCGTTTACCTAGCGGTCGGCACGGAATTATGTTGAAAAGAATGTAAACAGACATTTACGCTTCCCCAACTGATCCCCCGTAGACGGATCGGACTTTGTCGTTTTCCTCGATTTGTTTCCAAAAGTTGGCAAGACGACGCGCACGGTCAGTTGGTTTCGTCGAGAGAGTCGTATTTACACTCCGTGCGTGGAATACGCCCGAGAAGACCGACCGGCGCGTCGAACTTGGCCGTTTCTCTCGATTCTCAAAACTGATCCCCCGTAGACGGATCGGACTTTGTCGTTTTCCTCGATTTGTGCAACTATCACCCTGTTAAGGTCGCCAAATGCCTCGTCACCTCATCTAGTTAGTGGTTCATTATTACTCCCGCCGTTTACCCAGCGGTCGCCACGGAATTATGTTAAAAAGAATGTAAACAGACTTCCCCAACTGATCCCCCGTAGACGGATCGGACTTTGTCGTTTTGCTCGATTTGTGCAACTATCACCCAGTTAAGGTCGCCAAATGTCTTGACACCTCATCTAGTTAGTGGTTCATTATTACTCCCGCCGTTTACCCAGCGGTCGGCACGGAATTATGTTGAAAAGAATGTAAACAGACATTTACGCTTCCCCAACTGATCCCCCGTAGACGGATCGGACTTTGTCGTTTTCCTCGATTTGTTTCCAAAAGTTGGCAAGACGACGCGCACGGTCAGTTGGTTTCGTCGAGAGAGTCGTATTTACACTCCGTGCGTGGAATACGCCCGAGAAGACCGACCGGCGCGTCGAACTTGGCCGTTTCTCTCGATTCTCAAAACTGATCCCCCGTAGACGGATCGGACTTTGTCGTTTTCCTCGATTTGTGCAACTATCACCCTGTTAAGGTCGCCAAATGCCTCGTCACCTCATCTAGTTAGTGGTTCATTATTACTCCCGCCGTTTACCCAGCGGTCGCCACGGAATTCTGTTAAAAAGAATGTAAACAGACTTCCCCAACTGATCCCCCGTAGACGGATCGGACTTTGTCGTTTTCCTCGATTTGTGCAACTATCACCCTGTTAAGGTCGCCAAATGCCTCGTCACCTCATCTAGTTAGTGGTTCATTATTACACCCGCCGTTTACCCAGCGGTCGCCACGGAATTCTGTTGAAAAGAATGTAAACAGACTTCCCCAACTGATCCCCCGTAGACGGATCGGACTTTGTCGTTTTCCTCGATTTGTGCAACTATCACCCTGTTAAGGTCGCCAAATGCCTCGTCACCTCATCTAGTTAGTGGTTCATTATTACTCCCGCCGTTTACCCAGCGGTCGCCACGGAATTATGTTAAAAAGAATGTAAACAGACTTCCCCAACTGATCCCCCGTAGACGGATCGGACTTTGTCGTTTTGCTCGATTTGTGCAACTATCACCCAGTTAAGGTCGCCAAATGTCTTGACACCTCATCTAGTTAGTGGTTCATTATTACTCCCGCCGTTTACCCAGCGGTCGGCACGGAATTATGTTGAAAAGAATGTAAACAGACATTTACGCTTCCCCAACTGATCCCCCGTAGACGGATCGGACTTTGTCGTTTTCCTCGATTTGTTTCCAAAAGTTGGCAAGACGACGCGCACGGTCAGTTGGTTTCGTCGAGAGAGTCGTATTTACACTCCGTGCGTGGAATACGCCCGAGAAGACCGACCGGCGCGTCGAACTTGGCCGTTTCTCTCGATTCTCAAAACTGATCCCCCGTAGACGGATCGGACTTTGTCGTTTTCCTCGATTTGTGCAACTATCACCCTGTTAAGGTCGCCAAATGCCTCGTCACCTCATCTAGTTAGTGGTTCATTATTACTCCCGCCGTTTACCCAGCGGTCGCCACGGAATTCTGTTAAAAAGAATGTAAACAGACTTCCCCAACTGATCCCCCGTAGACGGATCGGACTTTGTCGTTTTCCTCGATTTGTGCAACTATCACCCTGTTAAGGTCGCCAAATGCCTCGTCACCTCATCTAGTTAGTGGTTCATTATTACACCCGCCGTTTACCCAGCGGTCGCCACGGAATTCTGTTGAAAAGAATGTAAACAGACTTCCCCAACTGATCCCCCGTAGACGGATCGGACTTTGTCGTTTTCCTCGATTTGTTTCCAAAAGTTGGCAAGACGACGCGCACGGTCAGTTGGTTTCGTCGAGAGAGTCGTAGTTACACCCCTTGCGTGGCACACGCCCGAGAAGACCGACCGGCGCGTCGAACTTGGCCGTTTCTCTCGATTCTCAAAACTGATCCCCCGTAGACGGATCGGACTTTGTCGTTTTGCTCGATTTGTGCAACTATCACCCAGTTAAGGTCGCCAAATGTCTTGACACCTCATCTAGTTAGTGGTTCATTATTACTCCCGCCGTTTACCTAGCGGTCGGCACGGAATTATGTTGAAAAGAATGTAAACAGACATTTACGCTTCCCCAACTGATCCCCCGTAGACGGATCGGACTTTGTCGTTTTCCTCGATTTGTTTCCAAAAGTTGGCAAGACGACGCGCACGGTCAGTTGGTTTCGTCGAGAGAGTCGTATTTACACTCCGTGCGTGGAATACGCCCGAGAAGACCGACCGGCGCGTCGAACTTGGCCGTTTCTCTCGATTCTCAAAACTGATCCCCCGTAGACGGATCGGACTTTGTCGTTTTCCTCGATTTGTGCAACTATCACCCTGTTAAGGTCGCCAAATGCCTCGTCACCTCATCTAGTTAGTGGTTCATTATTACTCCCGCCGTTTACCCAGCGGTCGCCACGGAATTATGTTAAAAAGAATGTAAACAGACTTCCCCAACTGATCCCCCGTAGACGGATCGGACTTTGTCGTTTTGCTCGATTTGTGCAACTATCACCCAGTTAAGGTCGCCAAATGTCTTGACACCTCATCTAGTTAGTGGTTCATTATTACTCCCGCCGTTTACCCAGCGGTCGGCACGGAATTATGTTGAAAAGAATGTAAACAGACATTTACGCTTCCCCAACTGATCCCCCGTAGACGGATCGGACTTTGTCGTTTTCCTCGATTTGTTTCCAAAAGTTGGCAAGACGACGCGCACGGTCAGTTGGTTTCGTCGAGAGAGTCGTATTTACACTCCGTGCGTGGAATACGCCCGAGAAGACCGACCGGCGCGTCGAACTTGGCCGTTTCTCTCGATTCTCAAAACTGATCCCCCGTAGACGGATCGGACTTTGTCGTTTTCCTCGATTTGTGCAACTATCACCCTGTTAAGGTCGCCAAATGCCTCGTCACCTCATCTAGTTAGTGGTTCATTATTACTCCCGCCGTTTACCCAGCGGTCGCCACGGAATTCTGTTAAAAAGAATGTAAACAGACTTCCCCAACTGATCCCCCGTAGACGGATCGGACTTTGTCGTTTTCCTCGATTTGTGCAACTATCACCCTGTTAAGGTCGCCAAATGCCTCGTCACCTCATCTAGTTAGTGGTTCATTATTACACCCGCCGTTTACCCAGCGGTCGCCACGGAATTCTGTTGAAAAGAATGTAAACAGACATTTACGCTTCCCCAACTGATCCCCCGTAGATGGATCGGACTTTGTCGTTTTCCTCGATTTGTTTCCAAAAGTTGGCAAGACGACGCGCACGGTCTGTTGGTTTCGTCGAGAGAGTCGTAGTTACACTCCGTGCGTGGAATACGCCGGAGAAGACCGACCGGCGCGTCGAACTTGGCCGTTTCTCTCGATTCTCAAAACTGATCCCCCGTAGACGGATCGGACTTTGTCGTTTTCCTCGATTTGTGCAACTATCACCCTGTTAAGGTCGCCAAATGCCTCGTCACCTCATCTAGTTAGTGGTTCATTATTACTCCCGCCGTTTACCCAGCGGTCGCCACGGAATTCTGTTAAAAAGAATGTAAACAGACTTCCGCAACTGATCCCCCGTAGACGGATCGGACTTTGTCGTTTTCCTCGATTTGTGCAACTATCACCCTGTTAAGGTCGCCAAATGCCTCGTCACCTCATCTAGTTAGTGGTTCATTATTACACCCGCCGTTTACCCAGCGGTCGCCACGGAATTCTGTGGAAAAGAATGTAAACAGACTTCCCCAACTGATCCCCCGTAGACGGATCGGACTTTGTCGTTTTCCTCGATTTGTTTCCAAAAGTTGGCAAGACGACGCGCACGGTCAGTTGGTTTCGTCGAGAGAGTCGTAGTTACACCCCTTGCGTGGCACACGCCCGAGAAGACCGACCGGCGCGTCGAACTTGGCCGTTTCTCTCGATTCTCAAAACTGATCCCCCGTAGACGGATCGGACTTTGTCGTTTTGCTCGATTTGTGCAACTATCACCCAGTTAAGGTCGCCAAATGTCTTGACACCTCATCTAGTTAGTGGTTCATTATTACTCCCGCCGTTTACCTAGCGGTCGGCACGGAATTATGTTGAAAAGAATGTAAACAGACATTTACGCTTCCCCAACTGATCCCCCGTAGACAGATCGGACTTTGTCGTTTTCCTCGATTTGTTTCCAAAAGTTGGCAAGACGACGCGCACGGTCAGTTGGTTTCGTCGAGAGAGTCGTATTTACACTCCGTGCGTGGAATACGCCCGAGAAGACCGACCGGCGCGTCGAACTTGGCCGTTTCTCTCGATTCTCAAAACTGATCCCCCGTAGACGGATCGGACTTTGTCGTTTTCCTCGATTTGTGCAACTATCACCCTGTTAAGGTCGCCAAATGCCTCGTCACCTCATCTAGTTAGTGGTTCATTATTACTCCCGCCGTTTACCCAGCGGTCGCCACGGAATTATGTTAAAAAGAATGTAAACAGACTTCCCCAACTGATCCCCCGTAGACGGATCGGACTTTGTCGTTTTGCTCGATTTGTGCAACTATCACCCAGTTAAGGTCGCCAAATGTCTTGACACCTCATCTAGTTAGTGGTTCATTATTACTCCCGCCGTTTACCAAGCGGTCGGCACGGAATTATGTTGAAAAGAATGTAAACAGACATTTACGCTTCCCCAACTGATCCCCCGTAGACGGATCGGACTTTGTCGTTTTCCTCGATTTGTTTCCAAAAGTTGGCAAGACGACGCGCACGGTCAGTTGGTTTCGTCGAGAGAGTCGTATGTACACTCCGTGCGTGGAATACGCCCGAGAAGACCGACCGGCGCGTCGAACTTGGCCGTTTCTCTCGATTCTCAAAACTGATCCCCCGTAGACGGATCGGACTTTGTCGTTTTCCTCGATTTGTGCAACTATCACCCTGTTAAGGTCGCCAAATGCCTCGTCACCTCATCTAGTTAGTGGTTCATTATTACTCCCGCCGTTTACCCAGCGGTCGCCACGGAATTCTGTTAAAAAGAATGTAAACAGACTTCCCCAACTGATCCCCCGTAGACGGATCGGACTTTGTCGTTTTCCTCGATTTGTGCAACTATCACCCTGTTAAGGTCGCCAAATGCCTCGTCACCTCATCTAGTTAGTGGTTCATTATTACACCCGCCGTTTACCCAGCGGTCGCCACGGAATTCTGTTGAAAAGAAAGTAAGCAGACTTCCCCAACTGATCCCCCGTAGACGGATCGGACTTTGTCGTTTTCCTCGATTTGTTTCCAAAAGTTGGCAAGACGACGCGCACGGTCTGTTGGTTTCGTCGAGAGAGTCGTAGTTACACTCCGTGCGTGGAATACGCCGGAGAAGACCGACCGGCGCGTCGAACTTGGCCGTTTCTCTCGATTCTCAAAACTGATCCCCCGTAGACGGATCGGACTTTGTCGTTTTCCTCGATTTGTGCAACTATCACCCTGTTAAGGTCGCCAAATGCCTCGTCACCTCATCTAGTTAGTGGTTCATTATTACTCCCGCCGTTTACCCAGCGGTCGCCACGGAATTCTGTTAAAAAGAATGTAAACAGACTTCCCCAACTGATCCCCCGTAGACGGATCGGACTTTGTCGTTTTCCTCGATTTGTGCAACTATCACCCTGTTAAGGTCGCCAAATGCCTCGTCACCTCATCTAGTTAGTGGTTCATTATTACACCCGCCGTTTACCCAGCGGTCGCCACGGAATTCTGTTGAAAAGAATGTAAACAGACTTCCCCAACTGATCCCCCGTAGACGGATCGGACTTTGTCGTTTTCCTCGATTTGTTTCCAAAAGTTGGCAAGACGACGCGCACGGTCAGTTGGTTTCGTCGAGAGAGTCGTAGTTACACCCCTTGCGTGGCACACGCCCGAGAAGACCGACCGGCGCGTCGAACTTGGCCGTTTCTCTCGATTCTCAAAACTGATCCCCCGTAGACGGATCGGACTTTGTCGTTTTGCTCGATTTGTGCAACTATCACCCAGTTAAGGTCGCCAAATGTCTTGACACCTCATCTAGTTAGTGGTTCGTTATTACTCCCGCCGTTTACCTAGCGGTCGGCACGGAATTATGTTGAAAAGAATGTAAACAGACATTTACGCTTCCCCAACTGATCCCCCGTAGACAGATCGGACTTTGTCGTTTTCCTCGATTTGTTTCCAAAAGTTGGCAAGACGACGCGCACGGTCAGTTGGTTTCGTCGAGAGAGTCGTATTTACACTCCGTGCGTGGAATACGCCCGAGAAGACCGACCGGCGCGTCGAACTTGGCCGTTTCTCTCGATTCTCAAAACTGATCCCCCGTAGACGGATCGGACTTTGTCGTTTTCCTCGATTTGTGCAACTATCACCCTGTTAAGGTCGCCAAATGCCTCGTCACCTCATCTAGTTAGTGGTTCATTATTACTCCCGCCGTTTACCCAGCGGTCGCCACGGAATTATGTTAAAAAGAATGTAAACAGACTTCCCCAACTGATCCCCCGTAGACGGATCGGACTTTGTCGTTTTGCTCGATTTGTGCAACTATCACCCAGTTAAGGTCGCCAAATGTCTTGACACCTCATCTAGTTAGTGGTTCATTATTACTCCCGCCGTTTACCCAGCGGTCGGCACGGAATTATGTTGAAAAGAATGTAAACAGACATTTACGCTTACCCAACTGATCCCCCGTAGACGGATCGGACTTTGTCGTTTTCCTCGATTTGTTTCCAAAAGTTGGCAAGACGACGCGCACGGTCAGTTGGTTTCGTCGAGAGAGTCGTATGTACACTCCGTGCGTGGAATACGCCCGAGAAGACCGACCGGCGCGTCGAACTTGGCCGTTTCTCTCGATTCTCAAAACTGATCCCCCGTAGACGGATCGGACTTTGTCGTTTTCCTCGATTTGTGCAACTATCACCCTGTTAAGGTCGCCAAATGCCTCGTCACCTCATCTAGTTAGTGGTTCATTATTACTCCCGCCGTTTACCCAGCGGTCGCCACGGAATTCTGTTAAAAAGAATGTAAACAGACTTCCCCAACTGATCCCCCGTAGACGGATCGGACTTTGTCGTTTTCCTCGATTTGTGCAACTATCACCCTGTTAAGGTCGCCAAATGCCTCGTCACCTCATCTAGTTAGTGGTTCATTATTACACCCGCCGTTTACCCAGCGGTCGCCACGGAATTCTGTTGAAAAGAAAGTAAGCAGACTTCCCCAACTGATCCCCCGTAGACGGATCGGACTTTGTCGTTTTCCTCGATTTGTTTCCAAAAGTTGGCAAGACGACGCGCACGGTCTGTTGGTTTCGTCGAGAGAGTCGTAGTTACACTCCGTGCGTGGAATACGCCCGAGAAGACCGACCGGCGCGTCGAACTTGGCCGTTTCTCTCGATTCTCAAAACTGATCCCCCGTAGACGGATCGGACTTTGTCGTTTTCCTCGATTTGTGCAACTATCACCCTGTTAAGGTCGCCAAATGCCTCGTCACCTCATCTAGTTAGTGGTTCATTATTACTCCCGCCGTTTACCCAGCGGTCGCCACGGAATTCTGTTAAAAAGAATGTAAACAGACTTCCCCAACTGATCCCCCGTAGACGGATCGGACTTTGTCGTTTTCCTCGATTTGTGCAACTATCACCCTGTTAAGGTCGCCAAATGCCTCGTCACCTCATCTAGTTAGTGGTTCATTATTACACCCGCCGTTTACCCAGCGGTCGCCACGGAATTCTGTTGAAAAGAATGTAAACAGACTTCCCCAACTGATCCCCCGTAGACGGATCGGACTTTGTCGTTTTCCTCGATTTGTTTCCAAAAGTTGGCAAGACGACGCGCACGGTCAGTTGGTTTCGTCGAGAGAGTCGTAGTTACACCCCTTGCGTGGCACACGCCCGAGAAGACCGACCGGCGCGTCGAACTTGGCCGTTTCTCTCGATTCTCAAAACTGATCCCCCGTAGACGGATCGGACTTTGTCGTTTTGCTCGATTTGTGCAACTATCACCCAGTTAAGGTCGCCAAATGTCTTGACACCTCATCTAGTTAGTGGTTCATTATTACTCCCGCCGTTTACCTAGCGGTCGGCACGGAATTATGTTGAAAAGAATGTAAACAGACATTTACGCTTCCCCAACTGATCCCCCGTAGACGGATCGGACTTTGTCGTTTTCCTCGATTTGTTTCCAAAAGTTGGCAAGACGACGCGCACGGTCAGTTGGTTTCGTCGAGAGAGTCGTATTTACACTCCGTGCGTGGAATACGCACGAGAAGACCGACCGGCGCGTCGAACTTGGCCGTTTCTCTCGATTCTCAAAACTGATCCCCCGTAGACGGATCGGACTTTGTCGTTTTCCTCGATTTGTGCAACTATCACCCTGTTAAGGTCGCCAAATGCCTCGTCACCTCATCTAGTTAGTGGTTCATTATTACTCCCGCCGTTTACCCAGCGGTCGCCACGGAATTATGTTAAAAAGAATGTAAACAGACTTCCCCAACTGATCCCCCGTAGACGGATCGGACTTTGTCGTTTTGCTCGATTTGTGCAACTATCACCCAGTTAAGGTCGCCAAATGTCTTGACACCTCATCTATTTAGTGGTTCATTATTACTCCCGCCGTTTACCCAGCGGTCGGCACGGAATTATGTTGAAAAGAATGTAAACAGACATTTACGCTTCCCCAACTGATCCCCCGTAGACGGATCGGACTTTGTCGTTTTCCTCGATTTGTTTCCAAAAGTTGGCAAGACGACGCGCACGGTCAGTTGGTTTCGTCGAGAGAGTCGTATTTACACTCCGTGCGTGGAATACGCCCGAGAAGACCGACCGGCGCGTCGAACTTGGCCGTTTCTCTCGATTCTCAAAACTGATCCCCCGTAGACGGATCGGACTTTGTCGTTTTCCTCGATTTGTGCAACTATCACCCTGTTAAGGTCGCCAAATGCCTCGTCACCTCATCTAGTTAGTGGTTCATTATTACTCCCGCCGTTTACCCAGCGGTCGCCACGGAATTCTGTTAAAAAGAATGTAAACAGACTTCCCCAACTGATCCCCCGTAGACGGATCGGACTTTGTCGTTTTCCTCGATTTGTGCAACTATCACCCTGTTAAGGTCGCCAAATGCCTCGTCACCTCATCTAGTTAGTGGTTCATTATTACACCCGCCGTTTACCCAGCGGTCGCCACGGAATTCTGTTGAAAAGAATGTAAACAGACTTCCCCAACTGATCCCCCGTAGACGGATCGGACTTTGTCGTTTTCCTCGATTTGTGCAACTATCACCCTGTTAAGGTCGCCAAATGCCTCGTCACCTCATCTAGTTAGTGGTTCATTATTACTCCCGCCGTTTACCCAGCGGTCGCCACGGAATTATGTTAAAAAGAATGTAAACAGACTTCCCCAACTGATCCCCCGTAGACGGATCGGACTTTGTCGTTTTGCTCGATTTGTGCAACTATCACCCAGTTAAGGTCGCCAAATGTCTTGACACCTCATCTAGTTAGTGGTTCATTATTACTCCCGCCGTTTACCCAGCGGTCGGCACGGAATTATGTTGAAAAGAATGTAAACAGACATTTACGCTTCCCCAACTGATCCCCCGTAGACGGATCGGACTTTGTCGTTTTCCTCGATTTGTTTCCAAAAGTTGGCAAGACGACGCGCACGGTCAGTTGGTTTCGTCGAGAGAGTCGTATATACACTCCGTGCGTGGAATACGCCCGAGAAGACCGACCGGCGCGTCGAACTTGGCCGTTTCTCTCGATTCTCAAAACTGATCCCCCGTAGACGGATCGGACTTTGTCGTTTTCCTCGATTTGTGCAACTATCACCCTGTTAAGGTCGCCAAATGCCTCGTCACCTCATCTAGTTAGTGGTTCATTATTACACCCGCCGTTTACCCAGCGGTCGCCACGGAATTCTGTTGAAAAGAATGTTAACAGACTTCCCCAACTGATCCCCCGTAGACGGATCGGACTTTGTCGTTTTCCTCGATTTGTTTCCAAAAGTTGGCAAGACGACGCGCACGGTCAGTTGGTTTCGTCGAGAGAGTCGTAGTTACACCCCTTGCGTGGCACACGCCCGAGAAGACCGACCGGCGCGTCGAACTTGGCCGTTTCTCTCGATTCTCAAAACTGATCCCCCGTAGACGGATCGGACTTTGTCGTTTTGCTCGATTTGTGCAACTATCACCCAGTTAAGGTCGCCAAATGTCTTGACACCTCATCTAGTTAGTGGTTCATTATTACTCCCGCCGTTTACCTAGCGGTCGGCACGGAATTATGTTGAAAAGAATGTAAACAGACATTTACGCTTCCCCAACTGATCCCCCGTAGACGGATCGGACTTTGTCGTTTTCCTCGATTTGTTTCCAAAAGTTGGCAAGACGACGCGCACGGTCAGTTGGTTTCGTCGAGAGAGTCGTATTTACACTCCGTGCGTGGAATACGCCCGAGAAGACCGACCGGCGCGTCGAACTTGGCCGTTTCTCTCGATTCTCAAAACTGATCCCCCGTAGACGGATCGGACTTTGTCGTTTTCCTCGATTTGTGCAACTATCACCCTGTTAAGGTCGCCAAATGCCTCGTCACCTCATCTAGTTAGTGGTTCATTATTACTCCCGCCGTTTACCCAGCGGTCGCCACGGAATTATGTTAAAAAGAATGTAAACAGACTTCCCCAACTGATCCCCCGTAGACGGATCGGACTTTGTCGTTTTGCTCGATTTGTGCAACTATCACCCAGTTAAGGTCGCCAAATGTCTTGACACCTCATCTAGTTAGTGGTTCATTATTACTCCCGCCGTTTACCCAGCGGTCGGCACGGAATTATGTTGAAAAGAATGTAAACAGACATTTACGCTTCCCCAACTGATCCCCCGTAGACGGATCGGACTTTGTCGTTTTCCTCGATTTGTTTCCAAAAGTTGGCAAGACGACGCGCACGGTCAGTTGGTTTCGTCGAGAGAGTCGTATTTACACTCCGTGCGTGGAATACGCCCGAGAAGACCGACCGGCGCGTCGAACTTGGCCGTTTCTCTCGATTCTCAAAACTGATCCCCCGTAGACGGATCGGACTTTGTCGTTTTCCTCGATTTGTGCAACTATCACCCTGTTAAGGTCGCCAAATGCCTCGTCACCTCATCTAGTTAGTGGTTCATTATTACTCCCGCCGTTTACCCAGCGGTCGCCACGGAATTCTGTTAAAAAGAATGTAAACAGACTTCCCCAACTGATCCCCCGTAGACGGATCGGACTTTGTCGTTTTCCTCGATTTGTGCAACTATCACCCTGTTAAGGTCGCCAAATGCCTCGTCACCTCATCTAGTTAGTGGTTCATTATTACACCCGCCGTTTACCCAGCGGTCGCCACGGAATTCTGTTGAAAAGAATGTAAACAGACTTCCCCAACTGATCCCCCGTAGACGGATCGGACTTTGTCGTTTTCCTCGATTTGTGCAACTATCACCCTGTTAAGGTCGCCAAATGCCTCGTCACCTCATCTAGTTAGTGGTTCATTATTACTCCCGCCGTTTACCCAGCGGTCGCCACGGAATTATGTTAAAAAGAATGTAAACAGACTTCCCCAACTGATCCCCCGTAGACGGATCGGACTTTGTCGTTTTGCTCGATTTGTGCAACTATCACCCAGTTAAGGTCGCCAAATGTCTTGACACCTCATCTAGTTAGTGGTTCATTATTACTCCCGCCGTTTACCCAGCGGTCGGCACGGAATTATGTTGAAAAGAATGTAAACAGACATTTACGCTTCCCCAACTGATCCCCCGTAGACGGATCGGACTTTGTCGTTTTCCTCGATTTGTTTCCAAAAGTTGGCAAGACGACGCGCACGGTCTGTTGGTTTCGTCGGGAGAGTCGTAGTTACACCCCTTGCGTGGCACACGCCCGAGAAGACCGACCGGCGCGTCGAACTTGGCCGTTTCTGTCGATTCTCAAAACTGATCCCCCGTAGACGGATCGGACTTTGTCGTTTTCCTCGATTTGTGCAACTATCACCCTGTTAAGGTCGCCAAATGCCTCGTCACCTCATCTAGTTAGTGGTTCATTATTACTCCCGCCGTTTACCCAGCGGTCGCCACGGAATTCTGTTAAAAAGAATGTAAACAGACTTCCCCAACTGATCCCCCGTAGACGGATCGGACTTTGTCGTTTTCCTCGATTTGTGCAACTATCACCCTGTTAAGGTCGCCAAATGCCTCGTCACCTCATCTAGTTAGTGGTTCATTATTACACCCGCCGTTTACCCAGCGGTCGCCACGGAATTCTGTTGAAAAGAATGTAAACAGACTTCCCCAACTGATCCCCCGTAGACGGATCGGACTTTGTCGTTTTCCTCGATTTGTGCAACTATCACCCTGTTAAGGTCGCCAAATGCCTCGTCACCTCATCTAGTTAGTGGTTCATTATTACTCCCGCCGTTTACCCAGCGGTCGCCACGGAATTATGTTAAAAAGAATGTAAACAGACTTCCCCAACTGATCCCCCGTAGACGGATCGGACTTTGTCGTTTTGCTCGATTTGTGCAACTATCACCCAGTTAAGGTCGCCAAATGTCTTGACACCTCATCTAGTTAGTGGTTCATTATTACTCCCGCCGTTTACCCAGCGGTCGGCACGGAATTATGTTGAAAAGAATGTAAACAGACATTTACGCTTCCCCAACTGATCCCCCGTAGACGGATCGGACTTTGTCGTTTTCCTCGATTTGTTTCCAAAAGTTGGCAAGACGACGCGCACGGTCAGTTGGTTTCGTCGAGAGAGTCGTATATACACTCCGTGCGTGGAATACGCCCGAGAAGACCGACCGGCGCGTCGAACTTGGCCGTTTCTCTCGATTCTCAAAACTGATCCCCCGTAGACGGATCGGACTTTGTCGTTTTCCTCGATTTGTGCAACTATCACCCTGTTAAGGTCGCCAAATGCCTCGTCACCTCATCTAGTTAGTGGTTCATTATTACACCCGCCGTTTACCCAGCGGTCGCCACGGAATTCTGTTGAAAAGAATGTAAACAGACTTCCCCAACTGATCCCCCGTAGACGGATCGGACTTTGTCGTTTTCCTCGATTTGTTTCCAAAAGTTGGCAAGACGACGCGCACGGTCAGTTGGTTTCGTCGAGAGAGTCGTAGTTACACCCCTTGCGTGGCACACGCCCGAGAAGACCGACCGGCGCGTCGAACTTGGCCGTTTCTCTCGATTCTCAAAACTGATCCCCCGTAGACGGATCGGACTTTGTCGTTTTCCTCGATTTGTGCAAATATCACCCTGTTAAGGTCGCCAAATGCCTCGTCACCTCATCTAGTTAGTGGTTCATTATTACTCCCGCCGTTTACCCAGCGGTCGCCACGGAATTCTGTTAAAAAGAATGTAAACAGACTTCCCCAACTGATCCCCCGTAGACGGATCGGACTTTGTCGTTTTCCTCGATTTGTGCAACTATCACCCTGTTAAGGTCGCCAAATGCCTCGTCACCTCATCTAGTTAGTGGTTCATTATTACACCCGCCGTTTACCCAGCGGTCGCCACGGAATTCTGTTAAAAAGAATGTAAACAGACTTCC
This sequence comes from Oasisia sp. SBJ-2009, assembly GCA_964017155.1. Taxonomy (NCBI): domain Eukaryota; kingdom Metazoa; phylum Annelida; class Polychaeta; order Sabellida; family Siboglinidae; genus Oasisia; species Oasisia sp. SBJ-2009. The sequence goes on from OZ024862.1 coordinate 48,124,461, forward strand.
CCAACTGATCCCCCGTAGACGGATCGGACTTTGTCGTTTTCCTCGATTTGTGCAACTATCACCCTGTTAAGGTGGCCAAATGCCTCGTCACCTCATCTAGTTAGTGGTTCATTATTACACCCGCCGTTTACCCAGCGGTCGCCACGGAATTCTGTTGAAAAGAATGTAAACAGACTTCCGCAACTGATCCCCCGTAGACGGATCGGACTTTGTCGTTTTCCTCGATTTGTTTCCAAAAGTTGGCAAGACGACGCGCACGGTCAGTTGGTTTCGTCGAGAGAGTCGTAGTTACACCCCTTGCGTGGCACACGCCCGAGAAGACCGACCGGCGCGTCGAACTTGGCCGTTTCTGTCGATTCTCAAAACTGATCCCCCGTAGACGGATCGGACTTTGTCGTTTTCCTCGATTTGTGCAACTATCACCCTGTTAAGGTCGCCAAATGCCTCGTCACCTCATCTAGTTAGTGGTTCATTATTACTCCCGCCGTTTACCCAGCGGTCGCCACGGAATTCTGTTAAAAAGAATGTAAACAGACTTCCCCAACTGATCCCCCGTAGACGGATCGGACTTTGTCGTTTTCCTCGATTTGTGCAACTATCACCCTGTTAAGGTCGCCAAATGCCTCGTCACCTCATCTAGTTAGTGGTTCATTATTACACCCGCCGTTTACCCAGCGGTCGCCACGGAATTCTGTTGAAAAGAATGTAAACAGACTTCCCCAACTGATCCCCCGTAGACGGATCGGACTTTGTCGTTTTCCTCGATTTGTTTCCAAAAGTTGGCAAGACGACGCGCACGGTCAGTTGGTTTCGTCGAGAGAGTCGTAGTTACACCCCTTGCGTGGCACACGCCCGAGAAGACCGACCGGCGCGTCGAACTTGGCCGTTTCTCTCGATTCTCAAAACTGATCCCCCGTAGACGGATCGGACTTTGTCGTTTTCCTCGATTTGTGCAACTATCACCCTGTTAAGGTCGCCAAATGTCTTGACACCTCATCTAGTTAGTGGTTCGTTATTACTCCCGCCGTTTACCCAGCGGTCGGCACGGAATTCTGTTGAAAAGAATGTAAACAGACATTTACGCTTCCCCAACTGATCCCCCGTAGACGGATCGGACTTTGTCGTTTTCCTCGATTTGTTTCCAAAAGTTGGCAAGACGACGCGCACGGTCTGTTGGTTTCGTCGAGAGAGTCGTAGTTACACTCCGTGCGTGGAATACGCCGGAGAAGACCGACCGGCGCGTCGAACTTGGCCGTTTCTCTCGATTCTCAAAACTGATCCCCCGTAGACGGATCGGACTTTGTCGTTTTCCTCGATTTGTGCAACTATCACCCTGTTAAGGTCGCCAAATGCCTCGTCACCTCATCTAGTTAGTGGTTCATTATTACTCCCGCCGTTTACCCAGCGGTCGCCACGGAATTCTGTTAAAAAGAATGTAAACAGACTTCCCCAACTGATCCCCCGTAGACGGATCGGACTTTGTCGTTTTCCTCGATTTGTGCAACTATCACCCTGTTAAGGTCGCCAAATGCCTCGTCACCTCATCTAGTTAGTGGTTCATTATTACACCCGCCGTTTACCCAGCGGTCGCCACGGAATTCTGTTGAAAAGAATGTAAACAGACTTCCCCAACTGATCCCCCGTAGACGGATCGGACTTTGTCGTTTTCCTCGATTTGTTTCCAAAAGTTGGCAAGACGACGCGCACGGTCTGTTGGTTTCGTCGAGAGAGTCGTAGTTACACTCCGTGCGTGGAATACGCCCGAGAAAACCGACCGGCGCGTCGAACTTGGCCGTTTCTCTCGATTCTCAAAACTGATCCCCCGTAGACGGATCGGACTTTGTCGTTTTCCTCGATTTGTGCAACTATCACCCTGTTAAGGTCGCCAAATGCCTCGTCACCTCATCTAGTTAGTGGTTCATTATTACTCCCGCCGTTTACCCAGCGGTCGCCACGGAATTCTGTTAAAAAGAATGTAAACAGACTTCCCCAACTGATCCCCCGTAGACGGATCGGACTTTGTCGTTTTCCTCGATTTGTGCAACTATCACCCTGTTAAGGTCGCCAAATGCCTCGTCACCTCATCTAGTTAGTGGTTCATTATTACACCCGCCGTTTACCCAGCGGTCGCCACGGAATTCTGTTGAAAAGAATGTAAACAGACTTCCCCAACTGATCCCCCGTAGACGGATCGGACTTTGTCGTTTTCCTCGATTTGTTTCCAAAAGTTGGCAAGACGACGCGCACGGTCAGTTGGTTTCGTCGAGAGAGTCGTAGTTACACCCCTTGCGTGGCACACGCCCGAGAAGACCGACCGGCGCGTCGAACTTGGCCGTTTCTCTCGATTCTCAAAACTGATCCCCCGTAGACGGATCGGACTTTGTCGTTTTCCTCGATTTGTGCAACTATCACCCTGTTAAGGTCGCCAAATGTCTTGACACCTCATCTAGTTAGTGGTTCGTTATTACTCCCGCCGTTTACCCAGCGGTCGGCACGGAATTCTGTTGAAAAGAATGTAAACAGACATTTACGCTTCCCCAACTGATCCCCCGTAGACGGATCGGACTTTGTCGTTTTCCTCGATTTGTTTCCAAAAGTTGGCAAGACGACGCGCACGGTCTGTTGGTTTCGTCGAGAGAGTCGTAGTTACACTCCGTGCGTGGAATACGCCGGAGAAGACCGACCGGCGCGTCGAACTTGGCCGTTTCTCTCGATTCTCAAAACTGATCCCCCGTAGACGGATCGGACTTTGTCGTTTTCCTCGATTTGTGCAACTATCACCCTGTTAAGGTCGCCAAATGCCTCGTCACCTCATCTAGTTAGTGGTTCATTATTACTCCCGCCGTTTACCCAGCGGTCGCCACGGAATTCTGTTAAAAAGAATGTAAACAGACTTCCCCAACTGATCCCCCGTAGACGGATCGGACTTTGTCGTTTTCCTCGATTTGTGCAACTATCACCCTGTTAAGGTCGCCAAATGCCTCGTCACCTCATCTAGTTAGTGGTTCATTATTACACCCGCCGTTTACCCAGCGGTCGCCACGGAATTCTGTTGAAAAGAATGTAAACAGACATTTACGCTTCCCCAACTGATCCCCCGTAGACGGATCGGACTTTGTCGTTTTCCTCGATTTGTTTCCAAAAGTTGGCAAGACGACGCGCACGGTCAGTTGGTTTCGTCGAGAGAGTCGTAGTTACACCCCTTGCGTGGCACACGCCCGAGAAGACCGACCGGCGCGTCGAACTTGGCCGTTTCTCTCGATTCTCAAAACTGATCCCCCGTAGACGGATCGGACTTTGTCGTTTTCCTCGATTTGTGCAACTATCACCCTGTTAAGGTCGCCAAATGTCTTGACACCTCATCTAGTTAGTGGTTCGTTATTACTCCCGCCGTTTACCCAGCGGTCGGCACGGAATTCTGTTGAAAAGAATGTAAACAGACATTTACGCTTCCCCAACTGATCCCCCGTAGACGGATCGGACTTTGTCGTTTTCCTCGATTTGTTTCCAAAAGTTGGCAAGACGACGCGCACGGTCTGTTGGTTTCGTCGAGAGAGTCGTAGTTACACTCCGTGCGTGGAATACGCCGGAGAAGACCGACCGGCGCGTCGAACTTGGCCGTTTCTCTCGATTCTCAAAACTGATCCCCCGTAGACGGATCGGACTTTGTCGTTTTCCTCGATTTGTGCAACTATCACCCTGTTAAGGTCGCCAAATGCCTCGTCACCTCATCTAGTTAGTGGTTCATTATTACTCCCGCCGTTTACCCAGCGGTCGCCACGGAATTCTGTTAAAAAGAATGTAAACAGACTTCCCCAACTGATCCCCCGTAGACGGATCGGACTTTGTCGTTTTCCTCGATTTGTGCAACTATCACCCTGTTAAGGTCGCCAAATGCCTCGTCACCTCATCTAGTTAGTGGTTCATTATTACACCCGCCGTTTACCCAGCGGTCGCCACGGAATTCTGTTGAAAAGAATGTAAACAGACATTTACGCTTCCCCAACTGATCCCCCGTAGACGGATCGGACTTTGTCGTTTTCCTCGATTTGTTTCCAAAAGTTGGCAAGACGACGCGCACGGTCAGTTGGTTTCGTCGAGAGAGTCGTAGTTACACCCCTTGCGTGGCACACGCCCGAGAAGACCGACCGGCGCGTCGAACTTGGCCGTTTCTCTCGATTCTCAAAACTGATCCCCCGTAGACGGATCGGACTTTGTCGTTTTCCTCGATTTGTGCAACTATCACCCTGTTAAGGTCGCCAAATGTCTTGACACCTCATCTAGTTAGTGGTTCGTTATTACTCCCGCCGTTTACCCAGCGGTCGGCACGGAATTCTGTTGAAAAGAATGTAAACAGACATTTACGCTTCCCCAACTGATCCCCCGTAGACGGATCGGACTTTGTCGTTTTCCTCGATTTGTTTCCAAAAGTTGGCAAGACGACGCGCACGGTCTGTTGGTTTCGTCGAGAGAGTCGTAGTTACACTCCGTGCGTGGAATACGCCGGAGAAGACCGACCGGCGCGTCGAACTTGGCCGTTTCTCTCGATTCTCAAAACTGATCCCCCGTAGACGGATCGGACTTTGTCGTTTTCCTCGATTTGTGCAACTATCACCCTGTTAAGGTCGCCAAATGCCTCGTCACCTCATCTAGTTAGTGGTTCATTATTACTCCCGCCGTTTACCCAGCGGTCGCCACGGAATTCTGTTAAAAAGAATGTAAACAGACTTCCCCAACTGATCCCCCGTAGACGGATCGGACTTTGTCGTTTTCCTCGATTTGTGCAACTATCACCCTGTTAAGGTCGCCAAATGCCTCGTCACCTCATCTAGTTAGTGGTTCATTATTACACCCGCCGTTTACCCAGCGGTCGCCACGGAATTCTGTTGAAAAGAATGTAAACAGACTTCCGCAACTGATCCCCCGTAGACGGATCGGACTTTGTCGTTTTCCTCGGTTTGTTTCCAAAAGTTGGCAAGACGACGCGCACGGTCAGTTGGTTTCGTCGAGAGAGTCGTAGTTACACCCCTTGCGTGGCACACGCCCGAGAAGACCGACCGGCGCGTCGAACTTGGCCGTTTCTCTCGATTCTCAAAACTGATCCCCCGTAGACGGATCGGACTTTGTCGTTTTCCTCGATTTGTGCAACTATCACCCTGTTAAAGTCGCCAAATGCCTCGTCACCTCATCTAGTTAGTGGTTCATTATTACTCCCGCCGTTTACCCAGCGGTCGCCACGGAATTCTGTTAAAAAGAATGTAAACAGACTTCCCCAACTGATACCCCGTAGACGGATCGGACTTTGTCGTTTTCCTCGATTTGTGCAACTATCACCCTGTTAAGGTCACCAAATGCCTCGTCACCTCATCTAGTTAGTGGTTCATTATTACACCCGCCGTTTACCCAGCGGTCGCCACGGAATTCTGTTGAAAAGAATGTAAACAGACTTCCCCAACTGATCCCCCGTAGACGGATCGGACTTTGTCGTTTTCCTCGATTTGTTTCCAAAAGTTGGCAAGACGACGCGCACGGTCAGTTGGTTTCGTCGAGAGAGTCGTAGTTACACCCCTTGCGTGGCACACGCCCGAGAAGACCGACCGGCGCGTCGAACTTGGCCGTTTCTCTCGATTCTCAAAACTGATCCCCCGTAGACGGATCGGACTTTGTCGTTTTCCTCGATTTGTGCAACTATCACCCTGTTAAGGTCGCCAAATGTCTTGACACCTCATCTAGTTAGTGGTTCGTTATTACTCCCGCCGTTTACCCAGCGGTCGGCACGGAATTCTGTTGAAAAGAATGTAAACAGACATTTACGCTTCCCCAACTGATCCCCCGTAGACGGATCGGACTTTGTCGTTTTCCTCGATTTGTTTCCAAAAGTTGGCAAGACGACGCGCACGGTCTGTTGGTTTCGTCGAGAGAGTCGTAGTTACACTCCGTGCGTGGAATACGCCCGAGAAGACCGACCGGCGCGTCGAACTTGGCCGTTTCTCTCGATTCTCAAAACTGATCCCCCGTAGACGGATCGGACTTTGTCGTTTTCCTCGATTTGTGCAACTATCACCCTGTTAAGGTCGCCAAATGCCTCGTCACCTCATCTAGTTAGTGGTTCATTATTACTCCCGCCGTTTACCCAGCGGTCGCCACGGAATTCTGTTAAAAAGAATGTAAACAGACTTCCCCAACTGATCCCCCGTAGACGGATCGGACTTTGTCGTTTTCCTCGATTTGTGCAACTATCACCCTGTTAAGGTCGCCAAATGCCTCGTCACCTCATCTAGTTAGTGGTTCATTATTACACCCGCCGTTTACCCAGCGGTCGCCACGGAATTCTGTTGAAAAGAATGTAAACAGACTTCCCCAACTGATCCCCCGTAGACGGATCGGACTTTGTCGTTTTCCTCGATTTGTTTCCAAAAGTTGGCAAGACGACGCGCACGGTCAGTTGGTTTCGTCGAGAGAGTCGTAGTTACACCCCTTGCGTGGCACACGCCCGAGAAGACCGACCGGCGCGTCGAACTTGGCCGTTTCTCTCGATTCTCAAAACTGATCCCCCGTAGACGGATCGGACTTTGTCGTTTTCCTCGATTTGTGCAACTATCACCCTGTTAAGGTCGCCAAATGCCTCGTCACCTCATCTAGTTAGTGGTTCATTATTACTCCCGCCGTTTACCCAGCGGTCGCCACGGAATTCTGTTAAAAAGAATGTAAACAGACTTCCCCAACTGATCCCCCGTAGACGGATCGGACTTTGTCGTTTTCCTCGATTTGTGCAACTATCACCCTGTTAAGGTCGCCAAATGCCTCGTCACCTCATCTAGTTAGTGGTTCATTATTACACCCGCCGTTTACCCAGCGGTCGCCACGGAATTCTGTTGAAAAGAATGTAAACAGACTTCCCCAACTGATCCCCCGTAGACGGATCGGACTTTGTCGTTTTCCTCGATTTGTTTCCAAAAGTTGGCAAGACGACGCGCACGGTCTGTTGGTTTCGTCGAGAGAGTCGTAGTTACACTCCGTGCGTGGAATACGCCCGAGAAAACCGACCGGCGCATCGAACTTGGCCGTTTCTCTCGATTCTCAAAACTGATCCCCCGTAGACGGATCGGACTTTGTCGTTTTCCTCGATTTGTGCAACTATCACCCTGTTAAGGTCGCCAAATGCCTCGTCACCTCATCTAGTTAGTGGTTCATTATTACTCCCGCCGTTTACCCAGCGGTCGCCACGGAATTCTGTTAAAAAGAATGTAAACAGACTTCCCCAACTGATCCCCCGTAGACGGATCGGACTTTGTCGTTTTCCTCGATTTGTGCAACTATCACCCTGTTAAGGTCGCCAAATGCCTCGTCACCTCATCTAGTTAGTGGTTCATTATTACACCCGCCGTTTACCCAGCGGTCGCCACGGAATTCTGTTGAAAAGAATGTAAACAGACTTCCCCAACTGATCCCCCGTAGACGGATCGGACTTTGTCGTTTTCCTCGATTTGTTTCCAAAAGTTGGCAAGACGACGCGCACGGTCAGTTGGTTTCGTCGAGAGAGTCGTAGTTACACCCCTTGCGTGGCACACGCCCGAGAAGACCGACCGGCGCGTCGAACTTGGCCGTTTCTCTCGATTCTCAAAACTGATCCCCCGTAGACGGATCGGACTTTGTCGTTTTCCTCGATTTGTGCAACTATCACCCTGTTAAGGTCGCCAAATGTCTTGACACCTCATCTAGTTAGTGGTTCGTTATTACTCCCGCCGTTTACCCAGCGGTCGGCACGGAATTCTGTTGAAAAGAATGTAAACAGACATTTACGCTTCCCCAACTGATCCCCCGTAGACGGATCGGACTTTGTCGTTTTCCTCGATTTGTTTCCAAAAGTTGGCAAGACGACGCGCACGGTCTGTTGGTTTCGTCGAGAGAGTCGTAGTTACACTCCGTGCGTGGAATACGCCGGAGAAGACCGACCGGCGCGTCGAACTTGGCCGTTTCTCTCGATTCTCAAAACTGATCCCCCGTAGACGGATCGGACTTTGTCGTTTTCCTCGATTTGTGCAACTATCACCCTGTTAAGGTCGCCAAATGCCTCGTCACCTCATCTAGTTAGTGGTTCATTATTACTCCCGCCGTTTACCCAGCGGTCGCCACGGAATTCTGTTAAAAAGAATGTAAACAGACTTCCCCAACTGATCCCCCGTAGACGGATCGGACTTTGTCGTTTTCCTCGATTTGTGCAACTATCACCCTGTTAAGGTCGCCAAATGCCTCGTCACCTCATCTAGTTAGTGGTTCATTATTACACCCGCCGTTTACCCAGCGGTCGCCACGGAATTCTGTTGAAAAGAATGTAAACAGACATTTACGCTTCCCAAACTGATCCCCCGTAGACGGATCGGACTTTGTCGTTTTCCTCGATTTGTTTCCAAAAGTTGGCAAGACGACGCGCACGGTCAGTTGGTTTCGTCGAGAGAGTCGTAGTTACACCCCTTGCGTGGCACACGCCCGAGAAGACCGACCGGCGCGTCGAACTTGGCCGTTTCTCTCGATTCTCAAAACTGATCCCCCGTAGACGGATCGGACTTTGTCGTTTTCCTCGATTTGTGCAACTATCACCCTGTTAAGGTCGCCAAATGTCTTGACACCTCATCTAGTTAGTGGTTCGTTATTACTCCCGCCGTTTACCCAGCGGTCGGCACGGAATTCTGTTGAAAAGAATGTAAACAGACATTTACGCTTCCCCAACTGATCCCCCGTAGACGGATCGGACTTTGTCGTTTTCCTCGATTTGTTTCCAAAAGTTGGCAAGACGACGCGCACGGTCTGTTGGTTTCGTCGAGAGAGTCGTAGTTACACTCCGTGCGTGGAATACGCCGGAGAAGACCGACCGGCGCGTCGAACTTGGCCGTTTCTCTCGATTCTCAAAACTGATCCCCCGTAGACGGATCGGACTTTGTCGTTTTCCTCGATTTGTGCAACTATCACCCTGTTAAGGTCGCCAAATGCCTCGTCACCTCATCTAGTTAGTGGTTCATTATTACTCCCGCCGTTTACCCAGCGGTCGCCACGGAATTCTGTTAAAAAGAATGTAAACAGACTTCCCCAACTGATCCCCCGTAGACGGATCGGACTTTGTCGTTTTCCTCGATTTGTGCAACTATCACCCTGTTAAGGTCGCCAAATGCCTCGTCACCTCATCTAGTTAGTGGTTCATTATTACACCCGCCGTTTACCCAGCGGTCGCCACGGAATTATGTTGAAAAGAATGTAAACAGACTTCCCCAACTGATCCCCCGTAGACGGATCGGACTTTGTCGTTTTCCTCGATTTGTTTCCAAAAGTTGGCAAGACGACGCGCACGGTCAGTTGGTTTCGTCGAGAGAGTCGTAGTTACACCCCTTGCGTGGCACACGCCCGAGAAGACCGACCGGCGCGTCGAACTTGGCCGTTTCTCTCGATTCTCAAAACTGATCCCCCGTAGACGGATCGGACTTTGTCGTTTTCCTCGATTTGTGCAACTATCACCCTGTTAAGGTCGCCAAATGCCTCGTCACCTCATCTAGTTAGTGGTTCATTATTACTCCCGCCGTTTACCCAGCGGTCGCCACGGAATTCTGTTAAAAAGAATGTAAACAGACTTCCCCAACTGATCCCCCGTAGACGGATCGGACTTTGTCGTTTTCCTCGATTTGTGCAACTATCACCCTGTTAAGGTTAAGTAGCTATTTTAAAAAGCTAAGTAGCTATTTTATATTATTAGAAAATGGCCAAGCCATATATGAATGAAAACTGCTATATCTTATCTCCAAGATAATCGAAAAATTTTGCTGTATCCTGAAACGATAACGATGGTGAGGTATACTGAAATCCATCAGTAGTCGTTGAAATGTAGTACATACCAGGATGACACCAGGATGGGTTTGTTGGTGCAGACTTCACAGAACGTGGGGTTTTAGGAATGTTCATAATTAAGACACTAGACACACATGTCTTAGACCTGATTGCGTACTACGTTCCAAAAATGGCGAATACAGTCAGCATGTGGATTTAAACTGGCAGCATTACCAGCACAACAAAAAACTGCCAATTCGGACCTCTGCTTTTTATAACAGGATGTGACTCAGTTCCCTCCCTGTTGGAATTACCAAAAAGTGTTAAAGATTGTGAACCAAAATTGGGCAGGCTATTTGCTGCCTTAGAAACTAGCGATAGAGAAGCTGCACTATCTGCACCGATGGCATTCATAATAGTGATTTTAGAGAGTTGAAACTGTTGTGGAAGTATTTGATAGTTATGATTACGATAGAGGCACAGAGATTAATACACACATCAATCTGAACCGTTTATGGCTAAGGCTGATCAGCAAGAAGCACAGGTCATTGACTAAGCTTTCCCATGTGAAGCATGTTTCGAGGAACATGCCAGAAGGACACTGTGGAAAACGAAGATTTGAATGTCTTCATATGCGATCAAACCAAATATTGGGTTCCATCTTGACCCTGGATGGGAGATAATGAATAGCATACTTGTACCTGTCCACATTAAAGAGTTTCAATGGCGCCAGAGCTCCCGGAAGATCTCAATTGTTCATGCTCAAGTAGAAGTCACTGCACAGTCAAGTATTCATGCGATCAGAACAGTTTGTATTGCACAGAGCTGTGAACATGTCATAGCAATGACAATTCCACATTCAATTGGTGATCAAGACGTCCTATTTGATTATAATAGTGATGGTGATGACGACGACAGTGAATAAAAAGAAATTTATGTTTCTGGTAGATTCACCAAATCGACTTACCTTTGTGATGAATTAATACTTTTATAAACAGAGAAACATTGCTCGTTTTGCAAGGTGTAAAGCAAATGGTAGAGACATCGATGGTGAGCTTGTTCAACTCGATTCCCATAAATGTATCTATATAAAGCAGTCCAGTGGAACAACCCATTTGACGAGGATACAATAAGTTTTACAGTGGCATACGATGTTGCCTGGAGTACACTGACAAACACATAGCAACCATTGATGATTATGAAATTATGTAATGCAGAATATGTATACGTTGATGATGACTTTGTTTGACCTTCACTGCACGTGTACTACATCATTTGATGGTTCGACCGTGTACTTCATTCTCACGGAGATAAACAATGCTTTCTAAGGGTATATAATATGTCCATGAGTGTGTAGGTGACGCAGATGTAAGCAACCAGAAATTGTGTAACGTGTGCAGAATGGCGCAATTTCTAACGTTTATCACTTTACGGTGACCCTGTTTGAACGCCGCTCAACACACACGACCTCATTTCACAGCTCTATGTCACACCGCATTTTGACGGGGAGAAACAGATCTTTCATAAACTATATGACTTGTCCATAGTTGTGATGTAGATACACAGTCAATATAACTTCATAATATTTGCGGTATTGTAAACTTTCCAATAATCGTCATTTTATGTGTTACCTTGTTTGACCTTGTTGTAATTCTTATTGTTTCAGGATACAGCAAACTGTTGTCGATTATCCTGGAGATAAAATATTGCGTTTTCCAATAATATATGGCTTGGACATTTTCTTGTAATATAAAATAGCTAGTTAGCCATTTTAATATCGAGAGGTTTTCGAAAGCGCCCAATTTATCAAATTTATCGTTTCATGGTGACCTCGTTTGACCTCGGATTAACGCTTAACGTTGACACTTGGCAACTCTACGACAGGCCTAATCATGACGGATATATGCAGGGCTTTCCAATTATATAACATTTGGGTGTGTATACGGGGGGGGGGGGGGTGGCATTTAAACTAATAAAATAACGCACTTTTTGAGGATTTGCTGCTCGCCTATATTCCTGCAAGCGAGACTTAGCCTTGATAGTCATATACAATTTCGAATATTACAGGATAAAGTCGGATTTAAGTCGACGTTAAGCCAACCTAATTGACGTAATTTGCGATGGTGTTTGACTGAATAAGGAAAGTAAAGCGTAAAATGCCTTGATCAGTCCTGAGGACTGGATACTACGGAAGCCCGTTGGTGCCACGGTGAATATATGTTATTCTGACAGCCGCCACTTAATTATATGGCGGCCGCCACTTATTTATATGGCGGCTGCCGCTTAATTATCCCCCATTATTCAGCCTGAGGGAAACCCCCCCACTTTTTCAGTTCAGAAAACAAAATTACGGGCATAAAGCGAGACCGATCAATCTCCTCTCTTAATATCCTACTTTGATCTAGTAGTAAAATGAATAATACTCAGATATAAACTTCCGACTACCTAGTGGAAAATCACTAGATAAATTGCTTGGTTGGCCCTTATACTCGCGATCAAGCGCATTATATATATATATATATATATATATATATATATATATATATATATATATATATAATAATTTTGTTGTTGTATGATAAATACTGCATCTGTTGTACCTTTCCCAAATTGCATGTTGTTGACTGTGTTCAGTTTTCTGAGTCTGCGCTCTAGGATCTTCTCAAACATCTTCATCCCATGTTCCAACAACTTAATGCCTCTAAAGTTCCCACATTCTAGTGGGTCCCCTTGTTGCTTGTATATGGGGACGATCTCACTTTTCTTCCACTCTTCCGGCATCTGTTCCTCTTCCCAAACTCTCTTCAGTATTTCCTGCATCATGTCCACTCCACTCTCCCCTAGGTGTTTGATAAGGTCTATCGGGAGGCCAGAGCATCCTGCAACCTTTCCCTTCTTCATTCTCTCAATGGCGTTCTTCACCTCTTCCCTTGATATTTCATGGACTGGTCCTTCTACTGCTGGTACTTCTCCAAGCTATTCCTTGGCGTTTTCTACATTTAGTAGGTTGCTGAAATACTCTCTCCACCTCTCTTTGATCTTTACCCATCTATTAGCATATCCCCTGTTTGGTCTTTAATCACATTCACTTCCCCAATGTCTCTTCTTGATGTTGCCCTTTGTTTTGCCACGTTGTAGATCATCCGCTCACCTTCCTCTGTTCCCATCTTGTCATACCACTTTTTGTATGCCTCGTTTTTTAGCTTTGGCCACTGCAGCTTTTGCCTCTCTCTTCGTGTTCTTATAGGCCTCCTTCAGTTCGTATCCACCCTGCATCTGCCATTTCTTGAATGCATCCTTTTTCCTTCTCAGGCTCTCCTGTACCTCTTTATTCCAGGTGTTTCCCTCCTTTGGTGGCTCCACATATCTCTTCTGCTGCCCTCATGACGACTTTATTAAATCATTTCCAACTTTCTTCTGCATTAATGTCTGCCTCAGGCTAAAAAATGGGGGATAAATAAGTGGCGGCCACGAGATAATTATGTGGCGGCCACGAGATAATTATGTGGCGGCCACCAGATAATTATGTGGCGGCCGCCAGATAATTATGTGGCGGCCACCAGATAATTATGTGGCGGCCACCAGATAATTATGTGGCGGCCGCCAGATAATTATGTGGCGGCCGCCATATAAATAAGTGGCAGCTGTCAGAAAAATATACATTCACCGTGGCACCAACTGACTTCCGTAGGATACTGCGCTTTATGAGAACTTACCTTTAGTCTATGCAATATTGTTTTGTTTACACGAGCACCTTCATGATTCAGTGGCACAACAGGATTGTCTGTCATCACTGCCACCAGAGTGTTGTCAGCAAAGTTGCAGTGGGTTGGGACATTCTTAAGTATTCTTTTCAAGTGCCTGGGTAGGCTGGTGGGCATTTGCTCCCTGTTTGATAAGGTTTCAGGTACTTACCCTAAACATTTTCCGATCCTTTGTAAGTACGATTGGTCGACTGTTTTCGTGATCATGGAATGCTTTACAACTGTCTACACTTTGGTAGACATTTCCTGTTCTACACCAAGACCAGGCGTTGAGACACTCCGCGCTGAACAATCGGCAATATAATTCGGGTATTTGGACTATATTATGTGGATTCAAAATCCAGCGTCGGGCAGTGCAGACGCATGTCTACGAAAATCAGATTCTACACTGATGAAAATTCAACTTGTATCAGATATATAAAACTTTTCCTACAAAACAAGAGACCAATGTCCATTGGCGTTGTACACCGTTCAGCAGCTAGCTATGACACACCAGCATTGTAGTGAACACTATGATGACACGAACACCGGGTAATTGCATGACAAGCAAAATGCTGCTTGTTGCAAAGGCAAGGTAATAATAATAATAATAATAAAATAAACTTATATAGCGCCAAATCTAGCTTAAAAACTATTCAGGGCGCTTTACATGATAACATGATAACATGTTCTTAAAACTAATTACCCAAATGTATAACTAAAACAAAATTAACTGTATATTATATAAAAGTGCATAAAGACAGACTAATAAAAACATTATAAATAAATAAATATAGAAAGGCTAAAAAACAGAAATACACAAGGTCATTTAAGGCAGAAGTAATGTTCTCTTCGATGCATTGTCTCTTCATTTAATTATTTCTGCATCAGCCAAAGTATTGTTTAAAATATGGCGTCTTTAAGGCATTCTTAAAAGAGTTCTCATTGCACAGTTCTCGTAATGAGAGAAGAACAATTCTAAAAACAAATAGGCCCTATCTGATTTCACTGCATCACGCTTACTCCACCTGCGACTAACCTCATTTGCTACGTCCCCTCCTCTGCATTGCGTGAAGATGATCGACGGTCGCATTTGATTACTAACTTGATAATTTAATTGATAATTTAACGTAAAGATTTAATGATATATTTATATTTAACAAAATTAAATGAAAACAATCTTAATAACACGATTTGCTTCATGCTACAAATAATAATTCGATAAAGGTTGACGACTTCATGGGATAGTTAGGTGTGTATTATTAGTTTGATTTTTTTCAGTTAATAATTTTATATTGTTACTGTATTCCTAAGCATACTAAAACTTTCGTTTTCACAACATGCTCACAATACGTAATTAATTTTACCCACTGGTGTCAGTTTTGTTTTGTTAAATAAGCTGGTAGTCTAATACTAGAAATGTTAATAAACCGATGTTTCATGCCCCTCCCCATACACAGTGACACACACATGCACAAACGGCCACGCTCAAACACACTGACACACACACAAACACACACACACACACACACACACACACACACACACAGACACACACACACACACACACACACACACACACACACACACAAACACACACACACACACACACACACACACACACACACACACACACACACATTAACACATATACACAGGTTTACACATGTACACTCACATATACCACAAATATACCAATATTGCATTCCAAGTTTCCAAACAATATTGTGTCTTGAGTAACACTAGTCAAACACTCGAAATCCGTCGGCTACGAGCCCGGGATGAAGATTACAGAGGGCACCTACAGGAACACGTGGAACGCCGTTCTCATCGGAGGCAACTGGTGGCCCGTGAACTGCCACTGGGGAGCGAGGTGAGGCCGATACTAGAACCCGAGTCAGTGTAAATGATGTTTACCAAGAGCCCGCGAGACCACCACAGCATTTGGCTTAGACTTGATGTTCCCGAAACCCAATAGGGGCTACATGATCCGACACTTCTGTAAAATCTGGACCCACGTAGTTGAGTGTTAAGACATTTTTGCGATCCTAAAAGCGATCCCATTTAAATAAACCTACGATCACGGCGGTAACCCATGACCACAGCGGCGCAGTTTGTTGCTGAGGTTGTCTTGGGACTTGCCATATGCGCTAAGATGCAACATGTTCACAATATGATGACGCTGAATGACTAAGTAAAAAGCTAAAGCTCTCGCTGAAGACCAAATTTAGGCAAGACTATGATTATGTCTATAACAATGAATCAAATAAAGGTACAGCATACATTTCATTGGTACTTGTTTTGTTTGCTGAAGGCAGACATGATGTAGATCCTATGTGTTTTAATGGTTAACAGACATTATATAGGTGTTACTACACAACGTACTTTAAAGAAGTGATCATTATAGTCCAGGCTCTGCCATATAGGCCGGAATTTTTTTAGGTAAACGCAGTTTTTCTTTTGATTTGTATTCTACATACCAGGAGGTGCTTTTTGAAAATCCATGGCATAAGGTCACAAGAGCGTGAAATCCAAAATGGCCGTCGCTGACCAGGTTTTCATCTATAACTTTGGAACTAGAAGGGCTAGATAGCCAAACCTGGTAACAATTCCGCCTAAAATTGACATTCTCGACACGCCTAATCCATCCTTTTTACGATTTGACGCCATATTTAATGATAAATCCAACATGGCCGCTCGTCCATGACGACTGTCGACTGCAAAAACTCAATAAGCCGTTACTTTCGATTGAAATGAGCTCGAAACTGGATTTAATGTCTCTCTCGATGGTTATGAGGATCCCCAATCAAATAAAGTTCCTTTCATGACCTTTCGGTGACTATATAGGTCAAAGGTCAAGTTAATGGGTTAAAATCAACATTTTAAAATCATATCTGGTCATGAAACGGGATATAACTGGTATATACATGAGCTAAAGGTCGTATCTCAGTTGCTATCATCATAGTTTTGCTGAGATAAAGTCAAATTTATGAGATTATGTTAACCTTTAAAGGTTGTAAGCGCTATGTCAAGGTCAAAATGTCGATCATCCCTTCACGAAGCCCGCTACACTGCGCAGTTGATTTACTTGATGATTTGTGTCGGTCTTCCCTATGTGCCTCATGGATGTTTACGTCCATGTTATGGCATTTATCACCATTGCAGATGTTCTTTTGATGTGTGGGGGTTCCCACCAGTCCTCCCAAACCCTGTGACAGATTATACCATTGCGATAAACATTCTAATGTCCGCATGCCGCTGCCTCAGACGATGATGCCTGTGTTCTGAGATGATGGCGTGTTTCACACGGTTGTAGATATTCTATGTCAGACACATTGGTGGTGGACATCTATGGCTTGTTTGTAGTGTTTCACAATGCGATTATTCTACCACATTGCATTGGTTGCTACATCAGTGGTAATGACCTGGACGATGCTCTATTCGAAGTAAAGCTCTTCGTGAAGCGAGTCCTGATTTCAATTCTCACCAGAAGTCACTACTAAAGACTAATGCAAATCATGCTTATGATTTTCAAGGTGATTGATATTTTCAGTTGAGAGATTTCGTCCTCGCCAACGACACTCAACTCAATGATGATCTAATACACCTGCAGGTGCTTATGGGCGGGAAGAATGCCGAAGTATCACGTTCCACAGTTCTTTTCACTCATAAAGCCCTTGCTTAACAAGTACAACAGTTTCCCGATTGAGTATCAAGTCAAGTTTGATATGGCTGCATTCAAAATAAACATCAAGAAAATGTTCAACCTATTTACGTAAAGCACCATCTCAAATCGGGAGAGATGGTGGTGGCCATTACATGTATCCTGCATGCAAATATTTTGCGGTAATTATTCAGGAGTTCGATGGAGTCAATTGCTAGCGGTAATTTTACGTTAGGAAAGCTCATTTGTTAGAGGCGGAAGACTCAGAACCCTGTATGTGTTGTGCAAGACCGGAGTGACAGGTTCAACTATGTCGCATTAGATATAAAGTTGGAGCAGTCCATCCAGCGGGCATCAAAGACTCAGTGAGGCATCGTCGGCCAAACATGAATGTTCGCATTTGTGGTGGAGTTTGAGCTGATCTCCCATGAGATCCTGCTCATACAGAACAACTGCCGTAAGCTCATAAATGAGCGGATGTTGAGCATCGTAAGACCACCATGTACCAGTAACTCAGGAGCATCAAGGCCGATATTTTTGATGCCAATGTCTCCCGTCTTCTTGACTTTGTGCGAGCTGTAGCAAATCCCTTCATTATCAAAGCCTCTGGTGTCAGATTGCATAACTTCGCTACTGAACATTTAATCAATGATTAAATAATGGATGTGTTCGAGAATGGAAAGAAGATACAGAAATAAAACACAGGTGTAACCTGCCGAAGTGCGATACTGTCGGTAATTGACACCAAATCTATTATAGAGCATCCCACACCACCATAAACTGCTCGGATCTGTCGAGCGGGATATTGAGATCGCCCGGATGCGTGGAATAACTCTTGTGGAAGTCTTCTCGCATGACGACCACCTCCTCACCAGCCACCTATTTGATGGCGACTTTACCTCAGTCACACGTGGCTCAATTGGAGGCATATCTCATCGATGATTTTGGTGTTGGGATTGAATATAATTATAACATAGTTCTGTTGTGTCTGACGATACACAATACTGGAGACCTATTTCCCTAAGGGTTGAAACAGTAACCCTGCTGGAATTTATGCCAAATGTTTGGCAGTACCCCAGCCTATCATGCTTTGACCATTTCGGTCGAGTTATAAACAAAGTCCTGTCAGTCGGATAGTTGTATCTTCATCTTGTGAAGCCCTTCGGGTTATTTGTGATAGCTATATTGATGAGTCATGGTGTTAGCAATATAGTCTCAAGAGAGCTCTATCCCGGATGAGTCCACAACGCAGATCGAAAATTGTTGGGTATCATCGGAAGAAAAAAAGAACCAGTTGCTGCAACTTATTCAGAAAATAGTGGTTGGTCAGTCTTTCTGTAGTATCGGTTGTGTTGAGTGTTATGGTAGTAAACAAGAATAAGTTCCAGCTCCCCTCCACAGTATAGAGTCGACAGAGCCAATAGTAATTCCAGAACCTGCAAAATTATTGAAAGATGCAGATGAAAGGATCGTGCCTCGTGTCATCTGGGCAGTCCAACGTGGCTGCCAAAGTTTAGTCGTTATGTTAAATGTGACAGCCACAGTCATGCGCCTATTGCACTTCACCCATACGCTAGTCCGTGATAATCTGAAAAACCTCTAGGTCGAGTTTGGGACAAATGAGAAGAGAGAGCGCCATTCCCTACATCGCGAGTGGGCGAGCATCGAGGCCTTGTTCTGGAGAAAGTTCACGAATTCACTGGAAACGATGTCATCAGCAGAATTGGCACCAAGCATGCAGCGATGCAATGCAATCCCATTGTCTATCTGACTGAGTTTTACGATAGAGCAGAGCTACCGGAAACGGTGATCGCGCAAGTGGAAGAGTACCTCTTATTGGGTTGGGCAGTGCAAGATCTAAAACATAGGCAAAGACGTTTGATCAATTGCATCTCCAGGTCCACACCAGTGTCTCTGCTCCCAAGGCCATAACCAAAATACCCCCGCATCGAGTGTTGTACATAAACACATAAACAGAGTAGTATTATATTGTTTTTCAAGGGGTTATATAGCCAGTGAAGGAAGGCGCCTAGGGTTTTGTCAGAGTGGATGGGAGAGTGACGGAGGCACCCTCAAACCGTTGACATGTCATACCTCCCTGTCTACTAATATGCTATCCATGTGCAAATGTGGTAACGTGCAGTGCCAGTGCAGAACATTTGTGGTGATGTGTGTCATTTGTTGCCACAAATCACATGTTCGAAACTATCAGAATCGTTGTTAGCTAAATGTGGGATGGAAAGATTGTTGTACGTGTACATGCTAGCTAGATATACAATACATTACAGGTGCTTATTGTTATAAATTACTTGAAAGGATGCAATAGGTTTTGTTTGTCATAATATGTTAAAATAAACAGTGTGACCGATGTCACATATCATGAATTGACCATCACTTTAAATTCTTGGTTTTTATATTAAAAAGAGGACACGATTTGTGCATATGTTTAGGCACATTTGACCTTTGATCTTGGTACAGCAATTAATTATAACTTGAACAAGTTAATACTCACGCCTATTTTACTTTATCTCAGCAGAACTATGATGATATCAACTGAGATAAGACCTCTAGCTTATGTATATGCCAGTTCTATCACATTTCGTGACCAGATATGGTTTACAATGTTGATTTGTACCCATTAACTTGACCTTTGACCTATAAGGTCAAACTGAAAGGTCATGAAATAATATGTATTTGATTGGGGATTATCACAATCATCGAGAGGAACATAAAAATCCAGTTTCTAGCTCATTTCGATCGAGAGTTACGGCTTATTGTGTTTCTGCAGTCGACAGTCGTCGTGGATGAGCGGCAATGTTGGATTTATCATTACATATGGCGTAAAATCGTAAAATGGATAGGTCAGGCGTGTGGGGAATGTCAATTTTAGGCAGAATCATTACCAAGTTTGGCTATCTAGCCCTTCTAGATCCAAAGTTATTGATGAAAACCTGGTCAGCGGCGGCCATTTTGGATTTCATGCTTCAGTGACCTTATGCCACGGATTTAAAAAAGCACCTTCTGAAGTGTTGAGAGACATGGTATGTAGAATACAAATCAAAAGAAAAACTGCGTTTACCTCAAAATATTTACGGGCCTATATGACAGAGCCAGGATGTACCCCAATATACGTGTGTCTAAGGGGGCAATACACGACCTTTGACCCCCTTAATCTAATTTTTTAAATAAGACGCACGAATTTGGACAGTATTATTTTTTGTCCTGTCCGCAAGAGGGCGCCACCAGTTCATCTATTCGATTGATTTTGACCCTTCCACCGCGTTTCTAACGCTCAAGCGCTCCAGCGTATCACGCTCTGTATCTACTACTAGTCACATGTTAAACTAACTGATTCGTTTTGAATGTTATTCCGAATACTGTGTTTTGATCATGTGTGCAAGTACCCGTAAGAAGATACGTAGGTGTAAACATAAATTATATATATTTCATATATTTAACGTGAACTTATCGTATTGATATATATATATATATATATATATATATATATATATATATATATATATATATATATATATATATATATATGTATATATATATATATATATATATATATATATATATATATATATATATATATATATATATATATATAATGTCATAATTTCCATTTTAGGTTGGTGAAAACAACAGATGGTATACATGCGAATGACGAATATCAATATAATTATAAATACAACGAGTTCTACTTCCTCACCGACCCGGACGAGTTCATCTTCTCGTTTCTGGCGGATGATGACGAGAAGCAGTTGCTGAAGCAGCCGACCAATTCGTCGACATGCCTTTTACGTGGTGTTCCTTCTTCGACCTCGGCCTCAAGTTCGACGAACCAACGGCGGCCGTGTTGAACACCGACAGTAGGGGCAACGTGGAGGTGAAGATACGCTTGCCCTCTGCCGAGACCGTCGAATTGTCGCATGCGTTATGGTATGCTGATTCCACGATGCGAGACCGCGCGGATTACAATGGCACAGATTTCGATCAGTTTGTATCCCGCTCGATCATCGATGGTGTGGCGCTGTTCTCTGTTCAAGTTCCGGAGACAGGCTCGTACTTTCTAAAGCTGTTTGCAAGTAGCTGTGGGGCCACTGAACGCGACGTATGCATATTCAAAATCGTGTATGTAGAGCCAAACAGCGAGGCATATCCGTGGCCTCGTTGAGTGTCGAGATTATAACGCGAGACGAGGCGAGCGGCGCTCTTCAAACTCGGCGTCAAGTCCTAAATGTTGGAACACCGCGTCATCTTAAGCACTTTAATCACATTATCAGTATCGCACATTGATTGTATTATAATCAGACAATGAAACACCCTGTTGAAATTTGTCCGTGCGTTAGTAGGCATGTATATTGGACAATTGGTTGAAAAAGGAAAAACGCTCAAGCGTGCCTAGGTGGCACCCATTGAATAATTGATGTAGAGGTTTAGAAAGTCATGAAAATGTAAAAGAAACATGGTGCGGATCATAATGGACGATTAACTAGCTAACTCCAAAACCATAACGTAACAGAGCATAAAAACGGAGACCGCATACAATGTAACAAGATGTAGATGTAGCAAGTTGTAACTATAATATGTAACATTGTGTATATAACATATAACAAGGTAAAACAGGATATAACAAAAAAGGTAACACACGATAAGCCCAGATTGCATGTGAAACATATTGCCTTTGGTTTATCGAAAGTTTCATTATGTTTTTCCTTTGTGAAACCTGCACTTCTGGTGTATTTTCAGTAATTCGTGAACACATTCACATTACATCGATGACAACGGTCGCCGTATGCATCGATAGGCGCCCAAAACGCTCCTTTTTTTACAGATGTCGATCGTAAAATGTAATGCCCATAGACACAAAGGTTGTTTGAAATTATGCACAAGGAGTCAGCATGACAGACGAAATACAACGTAACAAGCTTGTCATTTTGAGCAATCGTGAGTGTCATGTGAACGACGAAGCCTTTGGTCTATCGAGAGTTCAACATTTTTAATATGTATGAAATATGCCATGCTGAGATCGGTTCTATATTTCTGAGATATATTCGCGCTGCTAGCATTTGCCCAATCGTTAACTAGTATGTTACGTCACATCACAGGTCTGTGATAGATGGAATACCGTCTTATATATAATCTTCTCTGTTTCTTCTTCCTTTCTCAGCTAACATTACTTGCCTGTTGCACACGGCTACATATGTAGTTTCACGAACATGCCGGACAGGCGTGTCAAATCGCACCGATACATGTTGAAACTTTATTATATATTACAATATACACAAGCATAAATAATACTAATACTTTGACAACTACAATTAGGCGTACACAGTTTCCGTGATTGAAGGAAACCGTGGACATCACGTGACTGATACAAGAAAACATAGAAAGCACCGTGATTAATCCGGGTGCAAATGTTCATATTTGTCTCTTTCAATGTTCTTCTTTGCCGACGTGTATTGACGCTGCGCGAATGTTGTATTACGGTGTCTGAATAATGTCACAACTACAGGTCGAATGTGGTCACAAGATAACGCCACGTTTATCGAGGTACAGGGTTGGTAGCAATCGCAGCATATTTACCCTTTTAATTTGCTGGAATCTCCCATTTTCGGTAACATTATTACGTTTGACGATTGTCATTTATACTGACTTAATTACTACTTTATTTGTTTCTGGCC
>OZ024862.1:48152373-48154873 GCA_964017155.1 Oasisia sp. SBJ-2009
AAGTGTTCTCTCTGACAGACCTGTTCAGTCGAACACAATAAACGCGCGAATATTAATACACGGAAATTAATACACAAATATCTGTCACGCCGCTGTATTTAGCCAGGTACTCATTCGTACAGCAGAGTGAACTGGAACAATTTAGAGTGAAACAAACTCGGACAAGGTCAGACACAGCAGCAAAGGAACCGGGTTCTCTTAGTCGAGAGTGCGAGGTTTTAGCCTTTGCCCCAATACTAGTACCAACAACATTACAGTTTGACAGTATCAACTTGGGATCTACGTTATATTTAGAGTAGACCTGGTCAAATATAAAATCGGAAAGGGCATTGCTACATATCAATTCACGGATCCCTATTTCTTCCAATCTGAACTCTACTAACCCATCTAGTAATAACGTCTTACTGTTATATCAGTTCACTGTGCGCTGTTAATAATCAGCTTAGTAAACGGTCATTGACAGCGATATATGAACGAACGTCATATACCCCAAGTCACGACTACAAGGGAAACATTACCTGTGGCAGCATACAAATTACAATATACAATACTGTTTATAAGCGTTTAATAAAAACATTTACCGAGTGATCCAAACAGACATTTTCAATGGGATAACAGTTGCATTGAAAGGCTGATATAAACTAGGCCTAAATATTACATCTGGTCGGAACTGCTTAAAGATATCTCTAGCACTCGTGGTCTCCGTCTGCAGGGACAACTGAGGGCGAAGGTCTTCGAGGAGCAGCAGGCGTTGGAGACACGACATCGAATAGAGGAAGACGAACTGATGAAGAAATTCTCTGTTGACGGCAGCTTGGACGTGAAGGTTGGTCCAGTGTCGCATGTTTTTCTATAATGCAAGGACATTTATGTTACAGGCTGAAACGGGACGTTATGTTAGTGTGTCAACTGAAGGCCGGTATCATTTTGCAATCCGATTCAGTATCGTGATTGTCGATAACTGTGGCCTAGTTTGGTGGACGAATACGAGTTTATTGCGTCGTTAATCCTTTAACATATGTTTTTAAAGTTTATTTAATTTATTTAGTTTGAATAAATACATTGATCGATGAGCTGGTTGATCACTTGATTAGTCGAATGAATGGTCGTACTTGGTGCAGCTCCACCGTATACTGCCGACCTATGTAAGTAAGTAAGTAAGTAAGTAAGTAAGTAAGTAGGTAGGTAGGTAGGTAGGTAGGTAGGTAGGTAGGTAGGTAGGTAGGTAGGTAGGTAGGTAGGTAGGTAGGTAGGTAGGTAGGTAGGTAGGTAGGTAGGTAGGTAGGTAGGTAGGTAGGTAGGTAGGTAGGTAGGTAGGTAGGTAGGTAGGTAGGTAGGTAGGTAGGTAAGTAAGTAAGTAAGTAAGTAAGTAATAAGGAAGTAAGTAAAGTAAGTAAATAAGTAAAGAAAGGAGGTCAATAATATGCAGTGTTATACGTACGAGCATTTAATGTTTTACTTATTTCACTTAATCCTCTTCGTGAGTGATCACATATAAGGCTTCAACCAAAGAACGCCAATGTTTTCTGTCCGCTGCCAACTTCGTGACTTGGTCCCAACTCCATCCGAATGTTTTCATCTCCCGCTCCACTGATCTTCTCCACGTCTCCTTTCGTCTCCCCCGGCCGTCCTCTCTTAATTGCCACCAGGAGTCTAGAGCATGGCTACTCTCGGAATGGGTGTCAGTGGCATTCTGCTGACGTGTCCGATCAATCTCCATCTGCGGCGTTTAAACTCGAGAGAGATGGGCTGGATGGATGCATGTTCTTTCGTGGAATTCCTTAAATTTTGTTCGAAATTTTGTTGGGCCAATAGATCCTCAGAATCCTCATGAGACACCTATTTTGTAAAACTTCCAGCAATTGACACATGCCTTTGGTGACCTACCATTATTCTGCAGCATATAATAGCACACTCAAGATGTAAATTTTTAACAGATCGATTTTGGTTCTGTTGCTGATCTTATTGGTTTTCCAAATATTCTTTAATGCCGCAAATGCCCCTCTGACCTTACTGATCCTTGCCTTAATCTCAGACTCTGAGTTGCCATCTTTTGTCACCTTGGACCTAAAATAAGTGAATTCGGTCACCTGTTCAATGATATGTCCTCCAATCGTGATGGGGTCTGCTGTTTGACGGCTGTTTCGTAGTGCCTTTGTTGGTGTTTATCTATAATCCTATTTTCCCAGCATTTCTGGCATAGTTCTCATTTTTCCTTTGGATGTCTCCGTAGCGGTAAGACAGAAGAGACATGTCATCCGCAATATCGAGGTCATCCACTGTTTCTGTGAAGGTCGACTTGATGTCAGCTTTTGTTCCTAATGTGGTTTCTTTCATGACCCAGTTGATCCCAAGGCAGAATAGGGCGGTAGATAGCATATGCATCCCTGCTTCACTCCTGTCTTTATTTCAAAATCCTCTATCACGCATTGGCAGTTTGATTATGCTCACAGTCTTCGGGGGGATTCCGTAATGTCGGAGTATGCACCAGAGAGACACT
>OZ024862.1:48162373-48177373 GCA_964017155.1 Oasisia sp. SBJ-2009
GTGAGGGACATATTCACACGCACACGCACCGCACCGCACCGCACCGCACCGCACCGCACCGCACCGCACCGCACCGCACCGCACCGCACCGCACCGCACCGCACCGCACCGCACCGCACCGCACCGCACCGCACCGCACCGCACCGCACCGCACCGCACCGCACCGCACCGCACCGCACCGCACCGCACCGCACCGCACCGCACCGCACCGCACCGCACCGCACCGCACCGCACCGCACCGCACCGCACCGCACCGCACCGCACCGCACCGCACCGCACCGCACCGCACCGCACCGCACACGCACACGCACACGCACACGCACACGCACACGCACACGCACACGCACACGCACACGCACACGCACACGCACACGCACACGCACACGCACACGCACACGCACACGCACACGCACACGCACACGCACACGCACACGCACACGCACACGCACACGCACACGCACACGCACACGCACACGCACACGCACACGCACACGCACACGCACACGCACACGCACACGCACACGCACACGCACACGCACACGCACACGCACACGCACACGCACACGCACACGCACACGCACACGCACACGCACACGCACACGCACACGCACACGCACACGCACACGCACACGCACACGCACACGCACACGCACACGCACACGCACACGCACACGCACACGCACACGCACACGCACACGCACACGCACACGCACACGCACACGCACACGCACACGCACACGCACACGCACACGCACACGCACACGCACACGCACACGCACACGCACACGCACACGCACACGCACACGCACACGCACACGCACACGCACACGCACACGCACACGCACACGCACACGCACACGCACACGCACACGCACACGCACACGCACACGCACACGCACACGCACACGCACACGCACACGCACACGCACACGCACACGCACACGCACACCCTCCTATGCAAAGCAACAATACGAGACCAATGTAGATTGAAATAGGCCAATTTAATGACATTTAGTTTTATTTATTTACACTGGATATAAACAACACCACAGGTACATCAGTACATTGTCACAGCAGGCATGCCACTCCAACGGTATTGCTACTCAATACCTACATGACCTAGACATATTAACCACGACCAACAATAACTATACCAATATACTCTATATTTATAACTGACACCATATCGGTGGTGGTCATTACGCCACCAGGTCACCTACCTGTGACCGACCCCATATATATATATATATATATATATATATATATATATATACATATACATATATATATATATATATATATATATATATATATATGTATATATGTATATGTATATATATATATATATATATATATATATATATATATATATATATATATATATATATATCTGTGTACATAAAAATATTGAAGGAGCATATGCCCCAAATATATACGTGGGTGTAAACATAAATTAATTATGTTTAACGTGAACTTATAGTATTGATATATAATTTCATAATTTCTATTTTAGGGTGGTAAGAACAACAGATGATGATATACATGCCATACAACCAAAGAATGGCGAAAATCTACATACGTATCTACAGAACGAGTTCTACTTCCTCACCGACCCGGACGAGTTCATCTTCAAGCTCCGGGCGGATGATGACGAGAAGCAGTTGCTGAAACAGCCGGTCACGCTCGACCAGTTTGTCGACATGCCTTTTACGTGGTCTCCCTTCTTTCTCCTCGGCCTCAAGTTCGACGAACCAACGGCGGCCGTGTTGAACACCGACGGTAGGGGCAACGTGGAGATACGCTTGCCCTCCGCCGATACCATCCAATTCGCTCACAAGTTGAGTTGCGTTGATTCCACGATGCGAGACCGCACGGATTACGATGGCAAGAAACTCAATCAGTTTGTATCCTACTCGATCGACGATGGCCTGGCTCTGTTTTCTGTTCACGTTCCGGAGCCAGGCTCTTACTTCCTGCTTCTGTATGCAGGCAGAGGTGGCGCCACTGTAGCCGACGGCGTATGCATGTTCAAAATCATGTATGTAGAGCCAATCAGCGAGGCATAGCCGTGGCCTAGTTGAGTGTCGAGATTGGAACGCGAGAAGAGGCGAGCGGCGCTCTTCAAAGGCGTGAAGTCGAAATGTTGGAACACCGCGTCATCTTATGTGTCTGTCACAATATCATCAGGCAGAAACACTTTAATCACATTATCAGTATCGCACATTGATTACATTATCGGGCAGTGAATCACCCTATTGGAGGGGG
Organism: Oasisia sp. SBJ-2009; assembly: GCA_964017155.1. Lineage (NCBI taxonomy): Eukaryota > Metazoa > Annelida > Polychaeta > Sabellida > Siboglinidae > Oasisia > Oasisia sp. SBJ-2009. Next base: position 48,164,639 of record OZ024862.1, read on the forward strand.
TCCGTGCATATATTGGACAATTGGTGAATCAGAAAAACGCTCGAGATAAAGATTACGTAGATGGCACCCGCTGGAGTATTGACCTAGAGGTTTAGGAAGTCATGAAAATGTAAACAAAAACATCGTGCGGATCATAATGGACGATTAACTGGCTAAATCCCAAACTATTATGTAACAGAGCGTAACGTGGAGACCGTATACAATGTAACAACATGTCGGATAGTTTAACAAGATGTAACAGTATTTAGCAAGTTGTAAATATATGTAACAATGTGTATATGAGCACATAGCATATAAAAAGGTAAAATATGATATGAAAAAGTAACAGACGATAAGCCCAGATTGCATGTGATACATCTTGCCTTTGTTTTTTTAAGAGTTCTAAAAATGTGTGTGTGTGTGTGAAACCTGCATTTCTGTTGTATTTTCAATAACTCGTGAACACATTCATATTACATCGATGACAACGGTCGCCGTATGCATCAATTCGCGCCCGAAAACGCTCCTTTTTGCAGATTTCCATCGTAAAATGTGATGAATTGCTACTGCGGCCCATAGACACAAAGGTTGTTTAAAATGTTGCACAAGGAGTCAGCATGCCAGACGAAATACAACGTAACAAGCTTGTCATCTTGAGCAATCGTGAGTGTCACGTGAACGACGAAGCCTTTGGTCTATCGAGAGTTCAACAATTTTAATATGTATGAAATATGCCACGCTGAGATGGTTCCATATTTCTGAGGTATATTCGCGCTCGTAGCATTTGCCCAATCATTAACTAGTATGTTACGTGACATCTTTGTTCTGTGAGAGATGGAGTACCGTCTTATATCTAATCTTCTCTGTTTCTTCTTCCTTTCTTTGCTAACATTACTGGCCTGTTGCAAACGGCTATATATGTAGTTTCATGAACATGCTGGACAGGCGTGTCAAATCGCACCGATACATGTTGACACTTTATTATATATTACAATATTCACAACATGTATAATACTAATACTTTGACAACTACAATTAGGCGTACACAGTTTCCTTGGTTCTAGAGAAACATGGACTTCACGTGACTGATACAAGAAAACATAGAAAGCACCGTGATTAATCCGGGTGCTAATGTTCATATTGGTCGACGTGAAACGAAGCCACGCGAATGATGTATTACGAAATAATGTCACAACTACAGGTTGAATGTGGTCACAAGATAACGGCACATTTGTCCAGGCACACGTATGTTTTGTTTTATCATATGTTATTTACAGTTTTAGTTTGCTGGAGTTATTAATTATATTAATTATATTATTATTAATGTTGGCGATTGTACATTTATACTGACTTAATTACTATTTCGTTTGTTTCTGGCCGACTTGAATGTAGTATAATTGTTTCAATTAAATACGATACTTTTGGTATAATATTGAATTTTGAACTATTGTAACTCCTCTGGTTGGGTAAACCATCTAGAGGTTTTATACTTCTGCACGTTGACTTCTCTCCACAAACACTACTGATTACGCCTTTGTTGGAAAGGATATATTTTATACATTGCAAGATGCATGCTTATTTACTGTTGTTGCTGGAATAAAATCGTTTAACGGCACTTGCTACATCAAAATGGGTTTCATTTTGAAATTGTTGACCTATTTGCATACTCTGAGTCTAATTTTTTTTTTCGCATTTGTTGTTCTCTTGTTTATGATATGCTGTTAAAAACGAGGTAAATGCGTAAAAATCGATGTTTAGAAGAAAAACTACTCGTATTAACAGTTACCTACAGGTGTATATAAAAACAAATCCAGTAGCAACCACGCATTTAGTATAACATTAGAGTAGTAATGTAGGTGCTTATCAAATGACGGTGGAGCGGAGGAATTCCTCCGGAAGAAGGTCAAAGGTGAAGTGGCGCCCTCTGGTGGATAGAGAGTGTACTAGTGGCGCCCACTGGTGGATATGTCGTGTTCTAATGGCGCCCCCTTACGGACACGTCACGAACTGGTACTGTCCAAATTCGTGCGTCTTATTTTAGAAAAGGGTCAAAATGGCCTAATACCCCATAAATACGTATATCTTATTTTATTTAAACTGCTTTTAAAAATAGTCAAGAGGTCAAGAGGCTGACATGGCGAGCGTTTTCATTGGCTGTTTCAGACGAAGAAGAGTTTTCATTGGCTGTTGCGGAGAATGCATGAAATGGGTTTTGGGGGCAGTTTTGGAGGAGCAATACCTTTAACCACATGGGGTTTTAACATTGTTTTAATGAAAAGGCTTTATGAAAAACCGAATACGTCTTTGTGTCATGACATGGACCGAAGAAAGGTAAACCTTTATAAATTATTGTATTAAACTATACGAAAACAGAGCTTAACACAACACCCCATGGTAGACCTGTCGCCGGTTCAACTATAGGTTGTTAGGCAACCAGCAGTAAATAATAAAACAATGAATCACATTGTATCTGTCACGTAGTGTCCCATAATCCAACTGGAGCGGAGTATGCAAAGATGTTATAAGTAATGGTGTCGTTTTTAAAAACTATCCCAAACAGGCCTTAACGCAGTGCTTTACGCAGCATGCCTCCTCTCCTGGTAGTTAGGTCCCCACGTATGCGACTGACATACCTGATCCTTCATGTCCAGTATGCGTGCAACACGGGGCTTGCCTATCTACCCAAGGCCAAGCTTGCTGCCACTCGACCAGGCCAGTCGGTTGCTTTGTTCTCATCGAGGTACACTGGTGCAGTCAGCAGGGGACGACGTTGTAATATTGCAAGTGTTTTAGAGCACTACGCTACGACAGGTAGGACATGCTAACCTTCGTCCATTCTCCCTCCGACTGTGCGACTTGCAAAGACCACCGCTAGTGTAAGTCACCGGTTCAACAACAGGTTGTTAGGCAACAAGCAGTAAATAAAAACAATGTAATACATTGTATATGTCACGTAGTGGCCCCTTCCTTCGCAAGTCTGAACATGTTTATTCATACGGCCATATCATCACATGTCCATTATGTTATGAAGTACACACAGATCACGTTCCCCACGTAAGCAACTTACATAATTATGTCGTGCGTGCGCATGTGTATTGTCCCGTATGTAGGTCACACAGAATGTCTTCCTCCAATACAAAATTGTAGTTCACACGTCGTAACCATGTCCAGAATCTAGGTTGCACACACAGGTCACATTCTTCACGTAAGCAACTTACATATGTCGTGCGTGCGCATGCGTGTTGTCTCGTATGTAGGTCACACAGAATTTGCAACCAATACACACGAGGTTAGGACAGTTTTATGTCAAGTGCAACCATAACTTCCGTTAAAATGACGCTTCCTACCACGTGGAAAAGACAACTTCCGTAAAAATGATGGGTCAGATCAGGGCCGTAACATAATTTCTTGCATAATTACACCTTCGACTATAGTCATAACGTTAAAAACTAGTACCATTTAATGTTTTCGACACGATAACCTTGACAACTTTTCTTATTTGCCTGAGTCAGTGTGCTAACTACATAGCATTTCATAACGTTTCACCGTTTCATTGCGTTAGACAGGTGGTGTTTTAACAAATTTAACTAAGTTAGTCTTGTAGCTTGTAGTCAAGTGGAATATTTTTCTATTCTACGCCATAACTTTGTCAATTTTTCATACTTTACTAACTCGGTGTGCCGACCTTTGTACCATTTCACAACTGTTCAACGTATCACCGCGATGACCTTGTCATTTTCACGTATTTTTAGTGTTTACATGCTATAACTTTGTCAAGTTTTTCCATATTTTACTAACTTGGTGTGCCAACTTTTGTACCATTTCACAACTTTTCAGCGTTTCACCGCGATGAGTTTGTCAATGTCACGTATTTTTAGTGTTTACATTTTACTAAGTTGGTGTGCTAACCTCGTTCCATTTCGTAACGTTTCACCGTTTCATTGTGTAACACAGGTGGTGTTTTTACAAAGTTAACTAAGTTATTCTTGTAACTTGTAGTAAAATGGAATATTTTTTTCTGTTTCAACGCCATAACTTTCTCATATTTTACTAAGTCGATGTGCCAACTTTGTACCATTTCACAACTGTTCAACGTTTCACCACGATGACTTTGTCAATTTGACGTATTTTAGTATTTACATGCGATAACTTTGTCAAGTTTTTCATATTTTACTAGTGCGTACGCATGTGTGTGTGTGTGTGTGTGTGTGTGTGTGTGTGTGTGTGTGTGTGTGCGAGTGCGTGTGCGTGTTCCTATGCGTATGCATATGCGTGTGCATGGGATATAATGCAAGTTGCAGACACAGTGGGTTTAAAGACACGGTATTTTTACAAAACAAAACAATAAGTTTACAGACACGTTATGTTTACAAAAGAAAACAAAACAGTAAGTTTACAGACACGTTATGTTTACAAAAGAAATCAAAACAAAACAAAACAGTAAGTTTACAAACACGTTATGTTTACAAAACAAAACAAAACAAAAACGTTTACAGACAAGTTATGTTTACAAAACAAAACAAAACAGAAAGTTTACAAACGTGTTATATTTACAAAACAAAACAAAAATGTTTACAGGCAAGTTATGTTTACAACACAAAACAAATGTTGACATACAAGTTATGTTTATAAAACAAAACAGAAAGTTTACAAACACGTTATGTTTACAAAACATAACGTTTACAGACAAGTTATGTTTACAAAACAAAAGAGAAAGTTTACAAACACGTTATGTTTACAAAACAAACACAAAAGTTTACAGACAAGTTATGTTTACAAAACAAAAAGTTTACAAACACGTTGTTTACAAAACAAAACAAAATAAAAATTTACAGACAAGTTATATTTACAAAACAAGACAAAACAAAATAAAAAGTTTACAGACAAGTTATGTTTACAAAACAGAAAGTTCACAAACACGTTATATTTATAAAACAAAAATTTAGAGACAAGTTGTGTTTACAAAACAAAACTAAAGATTTCAAACACGTTATGTTTACAAAACAAAACTAACGTTTACAAACACGTTATGTTTACAAAACAAAATACAAAACAGAAAGTATACAAACACGTTATGTTTATAAAACAAAATATTTACAGACAAGTTAGGTTTACAAAACAAAACTAAAGTTTACAAACACGTTATTTTTACAAAACAAAATACAAAACAGAAAGTTTACAAACACGTTTTGTTTAAAAAACACAAAAGTTTACATACAAGTTATGTTTACAAAACAAAACAAAATGTTTATAAACACGTTATGTTTACAAAACAAAATACAAAACAGAAAGTTTACAAACACGTTTTGTTTATAAAACAAAAAGTTTACATACAAGTTATGTTTACAAAACAAAACAAAATGTTTACAAACACGTTATGTTTACAAAACATAACGTTTACAGACAAGTTATGTTTACAAAACAAAAGAGAAAATTTACAAACACGTTATGTTTACAAAGCAAACAAAAAAGTTTACAGACAAGTTATGTTTACAAAACAAAAAGTTTACAAACACGTTGTTTACAAAACAAAACAAAATAAAAAGTGTACAGACAAGTTATATTTACAAAACAAGACAAAACAAAATTAAAAGTTTACAGACAAGTTATGTTTACAAAACAGAAAGTTCACAAACACGTTATATTTATAAAACAAAAATTTACAGACAAATTGTGTTTACAAAACAAAACTAAAGATTTCAAACACGTTATGTTTACAAAACAAAACTAACGTTTACAAACACGTTATGTTTACAAAACAAAATACAAAACAGAAAGTATACAAACACGTTATGTTTATAAAACAAACAATTTACAGACAAGTTAGGTTTACAAAACAAAACTAAAGTTTACAAACACGTTATGTTTACAAAACAAAATACAAAGCAGAAAGTTTACAAACACGTTTTGTTTAAAAAACACAAAAGTTGACATACAAGTTATGTTTACAAAACAAAACAAGTTTACAAACACGTTATGTTTACAAAACATAACGTTTACAGACAAGTTATGTTTACAAAACAAAAGAGAAAATTTACAAACACGTTATGTTTACAAAGCAAACAAAAAAGTTTACAGACAAGTTATGTTTACATAACAAAAAGTTTACAAACACGTTGTTTACAAAACAAAACAAAATAAAAAGTGTACAGACAAGTTATATTTACAAAACAAGACAAAACAAAATAAAAAGTTTACAGACAAGTTATGTTTACAAAACAGAAAGTTCACAAACACGTTATATTTATAAAACAAAAATTTACAGACAAATTGTGTTTACAAAACAAAACTAAAGATTTCAAACACGTTATGTTTACAAAACAAAACTAACGTTTACAAGCACGTTATGTTTACAAAACAAAATACAAAACAGAAAGTATACAAACACGTTATGTTTATAAAACAAACAATTTACAGACAAGTTAGGTTTACAAAACAAAACTAAAGTTTACAAGCACGTTATGTTTACAAAACAAAATACAAAACAGAAAGTTTACAAACACGTTTTGTTTAAAAAACACAAAAGTTTACATACAAGTTATGTTTACAAAACAAAACAAAATGTTTACAAACACGTTATGTTTACAAAGCAAAACTAAATGTAACTTGTAGTAAAATGGAATATGTTTCTGTTTCGACGTGATAAACTTGTCGTCGAGTTTTCATATTTTACTAAGTCGGCGTGCCAACTTTGTACCGTTTCACAACTTTTCAGCGTTTCACCGCGATGATTTTGTGAATTTGACGTAGTTTTTGTGTTTACAAGCTATAACTTTGTCAAGTTTTTTCATATTTTACTAAATCGGTGTTCTAACCTCGTTCCATTTCGTAACGTTTCACCGTACATTGCGTTAGACAGGTGGTGTTTTCACAAATATAACTAAGTTATGCTTGTAACTTGTAGTAAAATGGAATATTTTTCTGTTTCAACACCATAACTTTGTCATATTTTACTATGTCTGCGTGCCAACTTTTTACCATTTCACTACTTTTCAGCATTTCACCACGATTACTCTGTCAATTTGACGTATTTTTCTAAGTCAACTTGGTACTTTCATAACCTTCTGTGAAAAAACTTTGGCACTTTCTATCATACACCGTGAACAATCTAGAAAAATCTTGGGTTGCCACGTCACTTCTTTAAAAACTTCTGCTACCTAGCAGATAACTCTGACACTACGTTAGACGCTAGTTCCATCTAGCGGACAAAACAGCCACTAATTTGGTTTTGACATAGAAAACTATGGCTTCGACTATGTCCATAACAGATATTCTTGTAAAATGGTGGCTTCGGTTACAGTCATAACGTAACTTTTAGAGTTTTGGGATGAAAACCTTATTATATATTCGTGCTTTACTAAATCTGTGTGGTAACTTCGTACCATTTCGTAACGTTTTACCGTTTCATTGCGTAGACAGGTGGTGTTTTCACAATGTTAACTAAGTTACTCTTGTAACCTGTAGTAAAATAGAATATTTGTTCTGTTTCGACGTGATAACTTAGTGAAGTTTTTCATATTTTACTTAGTCGGTGTCCCAACTTTGTACTATTTCACAACTTTTCTCCGTTTCACCGCCATGACTTTGTCACTTTGACGTATTTTTCTAAGTCATCGTGTTACTTTCATAACCTTCTGTGGGAAAACTTTGACACTTTCTATCATAAACCGAGAACCTTGGTGGTTTTCTTACGACACACATCATTTTCCTAACCAAATCTAAAACAATCTAGACAATATGTTGGGTTGTGACGTCACTTCTTTAAAACCTGGTACCATCTAGCGTATAACTCTGACACTACGTTAGACGCGAGCCCCATCTAGCGGACAAAACAGCCAATAAGTAGGGTTTTTACATAGAAACGATGGCTTCGACTACTTCCGTAACAGAATTTCTTGTAAAATGGCGGCTTCGGTCACAGTCATGACATACCTTTTTGTGTTTCGAGGCAAATATTCATATTTTACTAAAGTCAACGTGGTAATTTCATAACATTTGGCGAGTTAACGAGATAGAAAGAGGAATCTTTCCACTTCAGACCATATTCGTATCACAATTTCTACCAAAAATGGGCTCGTATCAAGTGTAAAACATAACATCCGTAAAAAATGAAGCTTCCGGTCACGTGCAAAAACATAACTACCATAAACAGGATGATTCCTCTCACGAGTAAAAACATAACTTCCTGGAAAATGGTGGTCTCGACCACAGCCATAACATAACTTAACGTTTTGATGTGATAACTATGTCAAGTATTCGGATTTTACTAAGTCATTATCGTAACTTTCCAACCAAATCTAGAACAATGATGGTTTATGACAAAATATTCGGTTGCGACCTCACAACGTTAGACGCTAACCCCATCTAGCGGGTAACCTTAACGCACGCTACATTACACGCTAACCCCATCTAGCGGATAACCTTGACGCACGCTACATTACACGCTAACCCCATCTAGCGGATAATCTTAACACTACATTAGACGCCAGCGCCATCTAGCGGACAAAACAAAAACGAACTAGGTTTAGACACAGAAAAAAGTTGGGGTTAAGTGATCAAAAATTGCTATGTTTTTGTCCGGGACAAAAACATAGCAATTTTAAGAAAATTTGAGACCAGACTCCGCTCCCGCGGTGTTTGGTCTCAAATTTGCGATCACTTAACCCCAAGTTTTTCTGTGTCTAACTCTAGTTAGTTTTATTATTTACTGCTGGTTGCCTAACAACCTATAGTTGAACCGGCGACAGGTCTACCATGGGGTGTTATGTTAAGCTCTGTTTTCGTATAGTTTAATACAATAATTTATAACCGTTTACCTTTCTTCGCTCCATGTCATGACACAAAGACGTATTCGGTTTTTCATAAAGCCTTTTCATTAAAAGAATGTTAAAACCCTATGCGGTTACAGGTATTGCTCCTCCCAAACTGCCCCCAAATCCCATTTCCTGCCTTTTTCGCAACAGCCAATGAAAACACTTCTTCGTTTGTAACAGCCAATGAAAACGCTCGCCAGGTTAGCCTCTTGATCTCTTGACTATTTATAAAAGCAGTTAAAAAAATAAGACACGTATTTATGGGGTATTAGCTGAATACATATCCGTCAGATGGGTTCACTTGTTCTTTCATATAGTTTGTAGTTCGTCACCTATCCGCGAGGGGGATTTGGACAGTACCAGTTCGTGACTTGTCAGTAAGGGGGCGCCACTAGTACACGACCTATCCGCCAGAGGGCGCCACTTGACCTTTGACCTTCCTCCGGAGGAATTCCTCCGCTCCGCTCCACCGTCATTTGATAAGCACCTGCATTACTACTCATTAGTGTTATTACTTGTCGAAGAAAGACGAGCGGACCTATCGTCCACTGTCTCAGACATCAGACCACAAGGTGGTCTTATGTGTCCCAGCGTGGTTTCCAACGCGCGATACCGGCATGGTCCAGAAAATCGTTACCAGGCGCTTGGGTAAAATGGAATAAAATCTCTGTTCAATTCGACACTGGCACAGACTAGATGGGAATTTATGTACACATTGCCTATGTGGGAGGAACAGTTTATATTCTTCCAAGAAACTATGGACCATTTACTGGATACATATTGTCCGTTCAAAACAGTGTCACGTTCAGCACAGATTAAACATGGGTCACAGACGGCTTCCGCCTCCTGATTAGACAGAGGCAGCGTTCACACACGGTGGTTGACGTAATAAACTCTGGTCGCGGTGGGTCGGTGGGTCGGTGGGTCGGTGGGTCGGTGGGTCGGTGGGTCGGTGGGTCGGTGGGTCGGTGGGTCGGTGGGTCGGTGGGTCGGTGGGTCGGTGGGTCGGTGGGTCGGTCGGTCGGTGGGTGGGTGGGTGGGTGGGTGGGTGGGTGGGTGGGTGGGTCGGTCGGTCGGTCGGTCGGTCGGTCGGTCGGTCGGTCGGTCGGTCGGTCGGTCGGTCAGTTGGTCGGACACATACACACACACACGATGCAAACACATGCACGCACGCACGCACGCACGCACGCACGCACGCACGCACGCACGCACGCACGCACGCACGCACGCACGCACGCACGCACGCACACACACACTGCTTTTACATTCCTAAATTAAGTTCTTTTGCGAGTTATATTTTGCAAAGACCACTGCCAAAGCTACCTCAATGCCGCACATAAAACTACCGAACACTGATAACATACGACACGATACGCTGACTGGGTTAATTGGTTACGCGTGGCTACCGCGCGTGACGATCTGTGGTGGTTAGTGACTGGCGTACTGGGCTCAGAGATTTAGTTGTTGACGTTCGCTGTACAGGCGGGCAGTTTGTTCGATTTCGAGAAGACGTTTCGTTGTGTCAAGCGGACATTTCTCAAAGGAATTACCGGTAAGTTAACAAGGTGTTCGATCGGTCTATCGGTCTGTGGTCGGTCGGTCGGTCGGTCGGTCGGTCGGTCGGTCGGTCGGTCGGTCGGTCGGTCGGTCGGTCGGTCGGTCGGTCGGTCGGTCGGTCGGTCGGTCGGTCGGTCGGTCGGTCGGTCGGTCGGTCGGTCGGTCGGTCGGTCGTGGGTCGGTTGGACGGTGAGTCGATGGATTGGTGGGTGGATCGGACTGTTGGTATGTCGGTCTGTCGGTCTGTCGGTCTGTCGGTCTATCGGTCTGTCGGACTGTCGATCTCTTGAGCTGTCGGTCTGTTAATCTGTTATACACACATACACACATACACACAGGCACACATATATACAAACAAATACACACATATACATAAACACGTAAACACACCACATATATACACACACGCACGAACCCACGCACACACACGCACACACGTACACACGTACACACGTACACACACACACACACACACACACACACACACACACACACACACACACACACACACACACACACACACACACACACACACACACACACACACACACACACACACACACACACACACACATGGACACCATAGGTCATACTTTGACCATAGCTTCTGAGTTGTTGACTCATAACATTCCAATCGCGAAATAACAAAGAAAGTGAAACTCCTGATCAAGTGACGTCATACAGGCTTAATAACGGCACTGAAGAGTGAGTTAGAACAAACTTTGCATGTCTACAGGGATACTCCTTGGTTCATTAATACACACATATACCACACACACACATACACCACACGCACGCACGCACGCACGTACGCACTCATAACACACACACACATATATATATATATATATATATATATATATATATATATATATATATATATATATATATATATTATATACATACATACATACATACATACATACATACATACATTCATACATACATACATACATACATACATATATAATATATTATATATATATATATATATATATATACATATACATATATATATATATATATACATATATATATACATATATATATATATATATATATATATATTATACACACACACGCGCACACACACACACACACACACACACACACACACACACACACACACACATACACACATACACGCACGCACGCACGCACCCACCCACACACACACACACACACACACGCACACACGCACATACACACACACACACACACACACACACACACACACACACACACACACATTGCTTTCACCTTCCTAAATGACTTTTTTGCGAGTTATATTTTGCAAACACCACCGCCAAAGCTGTTCTTCATTGCCTAATTACTCGCATATAAAACTACCGAACAATGAAAACATACGATACGCTGAATGGGTGAACTGCTCACGCGTGGCTGAACAACGCTGCCGCGGTTGACGATCTGTGGTGCTTAGTGACTGGTGTTCTGCAGTCAGAGATTTAGTTGTTGATATTAGCTGTGCAGGCGGGCGGTTTGTTCCATTTCGAGAAGACGTTGGCGTTGTGTCTAGTAGACATTTCTCATAGGAATTACCGGTAAGTTAACAAGGTGTTTGGAAGAATATTTACATTCGTAACCTTTTTTTTTTTTGAAATGTAAGCACCCCTGAATCTACTTCGTAGAAATATGTGGTGTTAAGATAAAATAATTGACTGATTTATTCATTGACTCTTAAACACTGATATGCGGGGGTTTTGCATGCCTGTGAGCGCCACTGTCACAAATTATAAGAAATAACATCCCATCCTATTTGGATTAAATGTCCATGGAATTCTGTAAATAATATTGTTTCTTCCACTTCTCACATTTTATTGTGTCGGTCTGTTGGTCCGTCGGTCCGTCGGTGTGAAGGTCGGACGGTGGATCGGGGGGTTGGTGGGTCGATCGGTCGGGGGGTCGGTGGGTCAGTTGATCGGTGGATTGGTGGGTGGGTGGACGATCGGGCTGTCGATCTGTCAATCTCTTGATATAATAATAATAATAATAATAAAGCTTTATTGCCATATTCAACGTGTAAAAGTTACATGATAAATTGGAATGTAGTCTGGCGTTGACTTACATAGTGCCTAAATATACAGTAAAATAGAACACGGCAAACAAATATAAAATATAGATATAAAATATACATTGTACATGATATGTTCTTTAAAATAAAATAAAAAAATATTTTAATATAAAAAAAAAAATTTTAATATAGTAAATAACTAGACAACATTAAAATAATAGATTATCTATTTAACAATAATTGTGGTGTAAATTAGTTAATAAAATAAATAAATAAATAATTTAAAAAATATCCTTTAAAAATAGACATACACTATAAGAGGACTAAAATATCATTTTAAAATTATATTTACAA
>OZ024862.1:48182373-48219873 GCA_964017155.1 Oasisia sp. SBJ-2009
TGGACGTGAAGGTTGGTCCAGTGTCGCTTGTTTCTTCTATAATGCAAGGACATTTATGTTAATGGCTGAAACTTCGTATGAGTGTCGTGTCCCCTACGGGACGTTAGGTTATTGTGTCAACTGAAGGGCGGTATCATTTTGCAATCCGAATCAGTATTGTAATTGTCGATAACTGTGGCCGAATATGATTTTATTGCGTCGTTAATCCTTTCATATATGTTTATGTTAAGCTTCTTTAATTTACTTAGTTTAGTTTGAATAAACACATTAATCGATGACCTGGTTGATCACTTGATTAGTCGAATGAATGGTCGTACTTGGTGCAGCTCTATCGTATACTATCGACCTAAGTAAGTAAGTAAGTAATTAATAAGAAAGTAAGTAAAATTAGTAAATAAGTACCGTAAGTCAGTAAATAATATGCCATGTTATCAGTACGAACATTTAATGTTTTTGTTACTTAACTTAATCCTCTTCGTGAGGAATCACACATAAGGCTGCCTGTGGTCTCCCCGCGCTCTCTTGCACCAGGAGTTCAGAGCATGGCTACTCATGGAATGGATGTCAGTGGCATTCTGCTTATGACTGAATTATTTTCCACACACAGGTTCAAAAGTCTCTCACCGCTGTTATTCGTGAATCCAAAGCCTTGGGTGTCCATGGCCATTACTCCTTCTGTACTGTCCCCTCCAATTCTTGCGTTGAGGTCTCCCACCACCATGAGTACATCATGCCGGGTGTGGTCCTAATTTCTCCCTTCAACTGTTTATATAACTTATCCTTGATGTTCTCCTCTGCATTTTCTGTCAACTTTATACATTTAGAATTAAATCTAACCTTGATCAACCTGTCGCTGATTAATGTTCAGTCAAGCAGAGATGTTTTCAATTTTCTAGTAACAATTATGGCAACCCCGCTTTTGTGCTGGTGATATGTTAGGCCAGAATAAAGAATGGTATGTCCAATGGACAATATCTTTCCCGAATCTGTCCCAGTTACATGGGTGGCTTCACTCCTTGCATCACTCACCTGTTGTTCTTTGGTGTTGGTTTCTGTAGCGAAGTTTTTTATGTAGCACCCTCATGAACAACATTCGTCCTTTCTCAGCCGGGCTTGTGACAGGCAATGGCGGAGTTTTAATATTTTAATAATTCCGTTATTAGGCAATGGCGCAGGCCCTTACAGCGACGATGGTGACGAAACACGCCAATGAAATGATGAGCTTACTCAACAAACTACAAGGCGACGCCTGCGAGATCATCGCTATGGAAATCGTGAGTGTTAATTAAATCCATGGACAGGCCACTTATATATGGTTACGGCAATCTACAAGCGACCATTACAACAAGGACGATACACGCATCTACATTTCAAACCCCTTCGGTATCGATACGGAATTCATAACCAGAGCGGAAACACTAGATGGACAACAGTTAATCAATTCGTGTTACAATTCATTGCATAAGTTGTTACTAAACAGTTATACCTGCTGTGCGTTTGGAATGCGCAGACGTTCTGTCAGCGACGATACTCTGCATCCATGTATGAAAAAACTGCGTACATTAGTTGTACAAAAGCAGTTCGTTAGACGTAGATGTAAAGTAAAGGATGGGTTTATGTAGTGATGTATCCAGTTTTTAGCGGTTTACACTGCACTCCTTGACAGAACTGTTGATTTGAACCCCATTTCGACTTATCCGGGAAGCATCTGTCTGCCCCAGTAGGTCTATACGGTTATTGTACAACATGTACCACTTGTCTATTAATTTAATAATGATCAAGTGGTTTATTTCTGCATCTGCATATCCGAAAACGTAAACATAAGATTGCCTTTCACACACTCGCACACGCACCTCGCACGCGCGCGCGCACACGCATATACTTGCACGAACACACACCACCAACACATACGATATGTACATGTTATTATTATTATTATTATTATTATTACAAGCATTTATAAAGCGCCGTATCTCCGGGACCAGCCCGTTCATAGGCGCGTACACACATTACAATAACATGTACATAGAATCATACAAAAAAGATCTTAAAGTATATATATAAATGAATTAATAACAATAAAAATTAGAAAAAGTAAGAAATATATACATATACATACATTCGTATTGCAAATAATTAAGATATAGGATGTTGTTTCTAAAATTTCGTAAATGGAAATAGATAAGATTAATTAAAAAAGTAAAACATAATTATTATACAATAAAATAATAATACAAAAATTAATATTTAAGAATATATACATACATACATACATACATATACACATACATACATATATATATACATACATACATACATACATACATACATACATACATACATACATACATACATACATACATACATACATACATACATACATACATATTGGTGGTGGTGTGTGTGTGTGTGTGTGTTCTTGCATGGTGTATGCATGTATATATGTAAGTATGTATGTATGTGTGTGTTTAAGTATATATATATATATATATATATATATATATATATATATATATATATATATATATATATATATTATTCTTTATCTTCATCTGTTTCCGATTCGCCGTCCCTGTAGCGTATGACTACGTGTTTTAATTGTATTAGCCATTTCAAACGTGCAGTTTCTTATTGACGCATGCTAGGTAATCAGTGTGTTCACTAATCGTATATTAGTGTATAACCTATTTCTTTAGCTTTGCGGGCTATAGAGAACCCAGTGAAAGTGGTATTACCGGATAATACATAACTCACGATTCTACGACTCTGTAGGACCCGGAAGACAGAGACGCAGTCCTGGCAGAGGTAAGAATGGTTCCGAGCGAGGTGCCCAAATTCCGCCCGCCAAACTGCAGAAAGCGAGACCTCTACCAAGACGCCGCAGTCTTCAAGGAGTTGGATGATTACGTCTGCTCTGTACGTACATTGTATTGTGTATATATACACACGCACACACGCACACACGCACACACGCACACACGCACACACGCACACACGCACACACGCACACACGCACACACGCACACACGCACACATGCCCATACAATCTAACACACATCCACAAACATCCACACACACACTCACATACACTGACACTCACATACATACTCACATACTCACACACTCACCGATAAAACACACTATCACTCATACACTCACTCACTCACTCACTCACTCACTCACTCACTCACTCACTCACTCACTCACTCACTCACTCACTCACTCACTCACTCACTCACTCAAACTCGTTGACACTGCTACTAATTACATGAACTTCTGTGTAGACACGATACTGCCCAAAAATGTGTTAAAATCTATCCTAGTGTAAAACCGTGGATGATTAAAGAGATAAAGAAAATAGAAAGCCAAGCAAAATGCATTTGAGACAGGTGGCAGAATTTCCTTCAAGATGGTTCGGTCAGAACTAAAAGCATGTGTAAGGAAGTATATAGGAGAAAAAAAATATGAACACCAAACAAGCGTGGCAAAACAAAACGGTGCTCTGTTTCTATAATTCTTCAACATTTGCTAACGATATAAATATATTTCACTGCAGCTTTCACTGTCACGACTTTGAAATCTAGAGGAATTGTGCTGCCCAATATGCGAATGTATTACCAGAGCACACGTTCGAGACATCAAGAGATGATGTAGATGATTATATATATATATATGTGTGTGTGTGTGTGTGTGTGTGTGTGTGTGTGTGTGTGTGTGTGTGCGTGCGCGCGTGTGTGTGGTATTGGGATTGTTTTATAATAATAATAACAATAATAACAGCTTTTCTGTCCAGTCATAGAATGGATGTACATTTTCACTTTGGAGGATATATATATATATATATATATATATATATATATATATATATATATATATATATATATATATATATTGTATGTGTGTGCTCGAAATTCATTATATATATATATATATATATATATATATATATATATATATATATATATATATATATATATATATATATATATATATGATATATATACAGTAGAACCTGTCTTCAGCGGCCCCCGCGATGAGCGACCACCTGCTATGTACGGACAGTGTTCCGATGTCCCGATACATTTTCAACGGAAATGTCCCTGAGATGAGCTGCCACCTGGTAGACGCGGACGCGGACAGCGATTTTTTGTTATTTTTCACCTGCTAGGGCGGCCAGTTAACTTTATTTTGAAAAATAAATTTCGATAATATTTTAAAGATGGCGGCGACCATTTCCTGTTCAGTACAATGGATGCTGGGAACGGAGAAAGCGCGCGGGATCTCGCCCCACAGCTGGTGACCCATTTAAATTTACAACCGCCCTCGCAATCGATCTATCCACACTTTTTTATTTTTCTCCAAGTCTCTAGTTATGTCAAGCGATAACAAACGTAAGATAGGCCTACTGAGTTTATGCTAAGTTTCATGTTAGTTAGGTAAAACCAAAATTTCTTAAGCTCATTTCAGCCTTTGACGGCTGTAAGAAGTCGTTTTCATGGTTAGATTATAAAGTAAATGATCGTTTTGCGCCGCTGAAACGATAAACAAAATGGCGACCGCTTCGTGATTACCAAGACCCCGTGAGGTGGCAGCACTTTTTAGCCCCTCAGTCCAAATTTGAATTCACAATCAGAAAATAATAATTTATTATATTGTAAAAACTATTCAAAATGAAACATGACACACACAAAATAAATGAAAATGTTGTTAATGTGTCGTCTCATTTTATTCTTTTCTAATTTGTATTTTGTGCATTTTAATACTTAGTTTGTTTTCAAAAGCATACATGCTATTATGGACATTAATTATTATGAATTAATCCAAAACTGTCTTAAATGAGGGGTTCTACTGTAATATTAAATGATATATTATTAAACTTCATTTGTATGGGTATTATAATTGTGGGCATAAAAGTGATTTATGTATGTTGAAATGTGGATGTAAATAAAGAGTGTATGTTTGGGAAAAAATGCCTCAAATTCCTGTCCCTCCGATGAGGGGACACCTGCAATGTATGGACACTTTTGCTTGGCTGGACAGGTGTCCCTACAAGACAGGTTCTATGTATATATATATAATGTGTTTTACATTTGCCATGTAAATATAAAATATGTCTCTTTGTGTAGTGTTGTTATTGATATTAAGTAATAACCCACCTTTGTTTGCACTGAAGATTGACATATTGAATATAAACAATCTTCGGATGAATTCATGTTGTGTAGGTTGCCGCAAAAGAGCAAACAACATTCACGGAATTGGTCGTCGACCTGATGCAAAATTGCGCAAACGACTTACAGAAAGTCAGGTAAAATTGAAATGTATAATATTGTGTCTCAGAAGATGTAGCAGTAAGTACGACCTACCACTGAAACTCATATAGTAGAGCTCTATAAACTTTCTAAGCAAGAACGACTGTTTTCAGTGACTGCCCAGTAGGCCAGTGCTTAAAAAACACCTTTGTAAACGTACAGTGTGTTTATACCGACAAAACCCCACCCGGATGCCGTATGCACCGACAAAACCGATTAATTCTTCAGGTAAACTTTCAAATGGTGTGTATTATATATATATATATATATATATATATATATATATATATATATATATATATATATATATATATATATATATATATATATACACCGGGCACACTACAAAAACACCCGCTAGTTGCATTGTTGTGTTGCGTCATTGTCTCTCAGAGCGATCTTCCGCTGGATCACGACGAAGGACCTGAACGTGCTGGAGTTTACGGAAGGCCTGGGAAAGGACACGCCCTTGGGACTACTGAGAGGGATCAAGTACGGGACTGAGAGATACGACACGCTCTTCATGCGACTGTGCAGGTAGGACGATGTAGTCCATAACGGCGGCTTTGTTTTACGTGGAAATACTCAGTGTGAGGATTCCTCAAAACCGCATACATTGTCTTGTTATAATAACGATATCACACAATAACGGTCAGTTTGTTGCCTACGTTTCAGTAATATGATATTCACATGCCAATCAAAGTCGTCAGATACGTTACTGGTGGAGTTATATGTGTTACATATAATCTAAAAATTGCCCAGCAAAATATGACGTTTTCTATTAAAAAAATCACACACGGAAGTTTAGTTGAAAGTGTCCAATGTTAGTATTCCTGCAAGTGAGTCCATAAGGCTTAGCCTTGATAGTCGGATGTAAGTCGATGTCATGTTAAATCGATGTTAAGTCGACGTAAGTGAAGTAAGTTGTCATGCTGCTCGATTGAACAGGGAGCAATGTGCGTAGCGACTTGATCAGTCCTGAGGACTTGATACTGCGCTGTATGAGAACTTACCTTTATTCCATGCAAGATTGTTTTGTTTACGCAAGCACCTTCATGATTTAAAGATTGTTTTGTTCACACGGGCTACACGGGCACCTTCATGATTAAGTGGCACAATAGTTGTAGTTGAACGTCAATACCACTGAACTGGTGCGGGAGGACTGTCTGTGTTTGATTGCTCGTGTCATAAAAGTTGCAGTGGGTTGGGACATTCTTAAATATTCTTTCCAACTACCTGGGTAGGCTGGTGGACATTTGCTCCCTGTTTGATAAGGTTTTAGGTATTTACCCTATGCAGTTTCCGATTCTTTGTAAGTACGACTGGTCGGTTTCCGTGGATCAGGAAATGCTTTACAAGATGTATATACTTCGGTAGACAGTTCCTGTTCTACACCATGACGAGGTGTTGAGACACTCCGCACTGAACAAAAATATTACGGGTCATGGGACTATAATTATTATGTGGATTCATAATCCAGCGTCGAGCGGTGCAGACGAAAATCAGATTCTACACCGTTAAAAATTAGACTTAAATCAGAGATACGAAAATTTTCTTACAAGACTGGAGACCAATATCCATTGGCGTTGTACATCGCTCAGCAGCTCACAGACTCTGCGACACACCAGCATTGTGGTGAAAATGATGATAGCACGAACACCGGGTAGTTAATTACATGACAAACTAAAATGCTGCTTGCTACAAAGGCAAGCTTACACGAGGAGAAATTCTGAAAACAAATAGGCCTTCTTATCTGATTTCAATGATTCACATTAACTGCATCTGCATCTAATCTCAGTTGCTACGTCCACGCAACTGCATTGTTTGAAGATGATCGACGGACACGTACTATTGTTAACTTGGTAACTTAATTGGCATGATTTGGTTCATGATAAAAACAATAATTCGATAAACGTTGACGCTTTTATGTGATAATCAGATTAATTTGAAGTTTTCTGTTAATAATTTAATATTTTTACAACACAATAAAACAGTCGTTTTCACAACATGTTCACAATAATTAATTAATTTTACCCAGTAGTGCCAGTTTGGCACACATACACACGTACACGCACACGCACTCCCGCACGCACACGAACACATATGCACACACACACACACACACACACACACACACACACACACACACACACACACACACACACACACACACACAACACACACACACACACACACACACACATACATACATACAAACACACACGCACACGCACACGCACACGCACACGCACACGCACACGCACACGCACACGCACACGCACACGCACACGCACACGCACACGCACACGCACACGCACACGCACACGCACACGCACACGCACACGCACACGCACACACACACACACACACATACATACACGCACACACATATACACACATAGACCGGGGGGCTATACACACATATACACACAAGTACACATTCACACATTTAGACGGTTTTACACATGTACATTCACGTGTACCACAAATATACCAATATTGCATTCCAAATTCCCAAAAACAATTGTGTCTTGAGTAACACTAGACAAATGTGTCGTTTCAGTTACGCCGGTATACCGTGTGTGGATATCAAAGGACACCTGAAAGGAGTCAGCTACGAGCCCGGGATGAAGATTACAGAGGGCACCTTCAGGAGCACGTGGAACGCCGTTCTCATCGGAGGCAACTGGTGGCCCGTGCATTGCGACGGGGGAGCGAGGTGAGGCCGATACTAGAACCCGAGTCAGGGTAAATTATGTTTACCAAAAGCCCACCAGAACACCAGAGCCTTTGGTTTAGATTGATTGTTCCTAAAAGCCAATAGGGGCTACATAATCCGACACTTGTGTAGAACCTGGACCCACGTAGTTGAGTTTTATGACATGTGTGCGATCCCAGAAGCGACCCCATAAATTTTAAATAAACCTACGATCACGGCGGTAACCCTTGACCACAGTGGCGCAGACTGTCGCTGAAGTTGTCTGCAGTAGTGGGTCTAGTGCTCTTGATTTGCTACACTCTCTGGTGGGCTTGGTTTCATCTACTCATAAGAGTCTGTAGCTCCTGGTCATTGGGGTCGAACCAGTCCTGGTGTTTTCTGTCTAGCTTGCTAAAATATGTCTCGCCTGTGTTGTATACGACCTGCTGCAGAGCTGCCCATTCCTCGTCTGGTGTTGAGTTTTTCTTCTCCTCTTATTGGGCGAGAGCACTGCCCATCTAGATTACATCGTTTATAAAAAAAAAACACGTGTTTTGTGCAAATGACTAAGAACCTCGTATTAGTAGCGTAGTTTCTGGGTTTTGTTAATCTATTTCCGGACGTTGCAGCCTTGATTAACCGATTGACATCACGCTCGAATGCCAGTCTTTTGACACGTCAGACGTCCGCCCTATTAACACCGCCACTCAATGCATTTCTCAAGCTATCGCTTCAGGCTTCCTGGCGTATATGGATATCCTATTTTACGTGGGAGAGGTGTAGACCTGTCAGTAGTTATTAACACCGTTATAGCGCTTACATTTTCCCGGCGTTATAAACCTTCCGATTCACATTTCTGCGCATGCGCGATAAATATAAAATCATTAATATTAATATGCAGCGAAAGGACAATGCATTTATGGTATAAATACTACGGGTTGTTCGTTGGGATGTATAACCTCTCTGCAAAGCTATTTGTCGCAAATTATTACGAGGCAAACAAGTTTTGAGGCATGTTTTGATAGCACGCGTAAATCACGTGACTGCAGTGCGCCATAATCCGTGAGAGTGATTTAAATAAACGTAATATTTTATTGTATTGAACGACATTTTAAGGAATTCTTCACAGTAATCATCACAGGAGAGTTAACGAACAGCTCGTGGCATTTATACCAAAAATGCATTGTCGTTTCGCTGCACATTGATGATTTTAAATTTAACGCGCATGCTCAGAAACGTCAATCAGAAAGTTTATAAAGATTCGGAAAAATGTAAGTGCGACACCGCCACCCCACGTGTATCTCAAATCGTCTGTTCGAGCGTCGTAGCATATGTCCCAGTAGTATCCGAATGTACCTATATTGTGGAGGTGTCGGCCCGTCACCATGCTGCCCTGTAACGATTATCTTACAAAGTGATAGTGAACAATTGATACAATGCCCTTATTTCACATAGCTGACACTGAAACAAACGCACGACCAGGAGTATTTTCTTCAGGAAGATTAGAAACACAGCAACATTGAGATGTTCGTGTCTTTCAGAATAACGCGCATATGTTTGTTGTAATAAAAATCGTATGTTAAACTAACTGATTCGTTTTGAGTGTTATTCTGAATATTGTGCTTTGGTCATGTAGTACATGTGTGCGTGCACCGGTTGGGCGTAAACATATATATTCTATATGTTTAACGTGAACTAATCGTATTGATATAATTATAATGTCGTAATTTTCATTTTAGGAAAGTGAAAACAACAGATGGTATACATGCGATACAACCAAAGAATGACGAACATCTAAATGTTTATAAATACGACGAGTTCTACTTCCTCACCGACCCGGACGAGTTCATCTTCAAGCTCCGGGCGGATGATGACAAGAAACAACTGCTGAAGCAGCCAGTCACGCTCGACCAGTTCATCGACATGCCTCTTACGTGGACTATCTTCTTTCACCTCGGCCTCAAGTTCGACGAAAAGACGTCGGCCGTGTTGAACACCGACAGTAGGGGCAACGTGAGGGTGAAGATACGCTTGCCCTCCGCCGAGACCATCCGGTTCACTCACAAGTTGAGTTACGCTGATTCCACGATGCGAGACCGCACAGATTACGATGGCAAGAAACTCAATCAGTTTGTATCCTGCTCGATCGACGATGGCCTGGCGCTGCTCACTGTTCAAGTTCCGGTGTCTGGCTCCTACTTTCTGATTCTGTATGCATGTAGCTGTGGGGCCACTGAAACCCGCACCGTGTGCATGTTCAAAATCGTGTATGTAGAGCCAACCAGCCGAGCATATCCATGGCCTAGTTGAGTGTCGAGATTGGAACGCGAGAAAAAGCGAGCGGCGCTCTTCAAAGTCAGCGTCAAGCCCTAAATGTTGGAACACCGCGTCATCTTAAGTGTATGTCACAATGTCATCAGGCAGAAGCAGTTTAATCACATTATCAGAATCGCATATAGATTACATTATAATCGAGCAGTGAAACACCTATTGGAGGGGGCATTTTGTAAGTCGTGAGCTTAAACTAATATCGCATTTGTTGAAATATATTCAGTAGTTTATGTAAACTTATGGTAAACGGCTAAAAATAGATGTTTTGAAAACGATATATATAAATTTAAGAATTGGTGCAAAAACAAACCCATTTCAACCACGCTGTTAGTATTTCGTTAGTTTGTATTATACCACTACGCATTTGTCAAAGAAAGTCGTGCGAACATTGAAAGAGGAGTTTATGATGTATGGATTTCTGCCAAAATCACAACACTGACAGTACGCCTACTTAACCTATGATTATAGCAAGGTATTTAGGCTCGGTGCAGAATAGCCCACTCTCTGTGACAGCTCACGGATATTTCCTGTTCCCATTCTAGGCGGGAAACATAAAAAACACGAACATGTTAATCCACACGTAACCGGATCTACTGTCCACTTTCATAGACACAGTCCAGCAGATTATTTGGACTCATTAAACTGTCTCTACGGTGCCAGTTACGCCCTGTTGTCGCAACGTGTCAAATCGAATCCAAGCCGCTGGAAT
Organism: Oasisia sp. SBJ-2009; assembly: GCA_964017155.1. Classification (NCBI taxonomy): domain Eukaryota; kingdom Metazoa; phylum Annelida; class Polychaeta; order Sabellida; family Siboglinidae; genus Oasisia; species Oasisia sp. SBJ-2009. The sequence goes on from OZ024862.1 coordinate 48,193,421, forward strand.
GTCGCGCAGTACGGAGAATGGGAAATGCAGCAACACATTCTTCGTGTCACAATGACAGTAACTGGTGATAACGAGTTACAGAGAACCAAAAGGCACTGTTGTCAATACAGCTGTCTGATACAATATTCATTGAGTGACGTTGTCGAACTTACATTTACCCGGGCGTTATATATTACCCGAGTGACGCTTTTGCACTCCAACATGCCTAGGAATGCAAAGGTTTGCACAATTTGTGACGAAGGTGTATTAGGTGATGAAATTCATTTTTAGACGAATTTACAAAGCTGGATGACATGAGAATTATATATATATATATATATATATATATATATATATATATATATATATATATATATATATATATGTCACAGGCGCGACTCACGAGCGGGGCAATGCGCTAGACCTGGTGATTACAGCAAAAGCACAGCATCCCATTTTCACTGCTGTCAGGCCCACGTCGCTAATCACTGACCACTATGCCGTCGAATGCGAACTCCTACAGTCGTCAAAACCAGACCGTCTGAAGCGACACGTTACGTATCGGAAATACTCAGCGATCAACAACAGCAGTTTTGCAGCGGACTTGGAATCGTTCAACATCAGCGCTGATGAGGAGGTCCATGTTGCTCTACTTGCGGGCTACGATACCTGCTTACGCACCATCGTTGACGCTCACGCCCCTCTTGTGTCGCGGACCATTACCGTTAGACCTATGACTACGTGTCACACCAATGACCTGACCGAGGAAAAGCGAACCCTCCGTCGTGCCGAACGCCTATGGTGGAAATCAGGCTTAACTGTGCATCGACAGATTTTCACAGATCGTCGCAATACCTTCAGGACATCGCTCAAGACAGCCCGCTCTGAATACTAGAGATCCGAGATCTCGAAAGCTGGCAGTAACATGCGCCACATCTATAATATCGCAGATTCACTCCTTGGCCGAAAGGTGAATAGACCTCTACCAGAAATGGCAGACGAATCACACTCGGCACTCGCTACCAGGTTCCAGCGAAGCTTCAAAGAAAAGATAGAGTCGCTGTGCCATAGTCGATCTCCGCTGCCAGCCGATGACTTGCCAAGAGTTTTGAGTACACGTTTCGATGTATTTGAACCTGCGTCACTCTCGGATGTGAAACAAATAGCACTCGCATCTGCCACAAAATCGTGTGAACTAGACCCACTGCCGACATCACTAGTGAAACACCACATCGACGCTCTTTCTCCTTTGTTGGCCCGGATCACCAACGCCTCGCTATCATCAGCCGTATTTCCTGCACCCATGAAACACGCTGTCGTTGTACCAGCTTTGAAGAAGGGCGGATCTGACGCCAGCGTGCTAACGAATTACCGGCCAATATCTAACATCACGTTTGTGGCGAAAATAACTGAACGTTTCGTTGCACAACAGTTACAACACGTTATGGAGGAGAACCGAATCTACGGCATATATCAAAGTGCATATCGTGCGCAACATAGTGCGGAAACCGCACTCGTGCGCATACACAACGACATCGCCCAATCGATTGACAGTCGCCGGAGTGTGCTCCTCGTGCTACTCGATATAAGTGCGGCCTTCGACACCATCAACCACAACACACTGCTGCGACGTTTGTCTGGATACGGACTATCTGGAGACGTCCTCGCCTGGCTGACATCTTACCTGTGTAATCGAACATGTGTCGTACGCGTAAAGAGTGGCGTGTCGGAAGTAGAGACCATAACCACAGGAGTGCCACAAGGGACTGTCCTTGGACCACTGCTATTCAATGCATACATCGCACCACTGACGACACTTCTACAGAAGCACAACATTCACCATCACCTATACGCAGACGACACTCAACTCTACATCACTTTCCCACCAACCGACCACACACAAGCCCTCGCGCGTATAGAAGCCTGCGTACAAGATGCGAAAGCATGTCTCTGTGACAATGGACTTGTGATGAATGACAACAAATCTCAAGCCATTGTCATCCGTTCGTCAAGTCTACGTACGCCTACATCGTTAACCCGCGTCAACATTATGTGGCCAGCTCGTTGACACTTCCCCAGTTATACGGGACCTAGGATTTACCATTGACAGTAACCTAACCATGACGTCACAAGTTTCCAGCGTGTGTCGTTCTGCCTACTACCATCTGTCGCGAATTGCAAAAATACGAAACTCGGTTAGCACCACTGTACAGTCTCATACACGGACTGGTGACATCGCGTATCGACTATGGCAATGCGATATATTCGGCATCAGCGATCGTCACCTGCACCGTCTTGAAATGGTCCAGCGGTCTGCAGCTCGAATTGTTATGCAAATCCGGCGGGGTGACCGGCAGTCCATGACGACAATACTGCGGCAATTACACTGGCTGCCTTTCAGAAAGCGGATCGAATACAAGCTACTAGTACTCGTGCACAGGGCTTTATACGACGGCACGCCAGAGTATCTCGCGGCACTACTACTCCAGAACGCGCCTCGCCAATCGCTGCGCTCTGCAGGCGGGTTACTCCTCGAAGTGCCAAAAGTGAACTTAGAACGTTTCGACCGGCGTGCATTTGCCTGTGCAGGACCCACTCTGTGGAACAAACTCCTTAGGAATATGCGCGACAACGGCAATCTAGTACAATTTAAGAAAGAATTAAAAACATTTTTATTTTCTACATAACCAGTTTTACACAACGAACATTATATTTTAGCTTAACTATACTTATTTATTTATTTACCTATTTACATGTATGTACACACCCGTGAACATTATATTTTAGCTTAACTATATTTATTTATTAATTTACCTATTTACATGTATGCATACACCCGTGAACATTATATTTTAGCTAAACTATATTTATTAATTTGTTTACCTATTTACATGTATGTACACACCCGTGAACGGGACATACGTCCCGGATTTGTTGGTGTCAAAATAAAGTGTTATTATTATTATTATTATTATTATTATTATTATTATTATTATATATATATATATATATATATATATATATATATATATATATATATATATATATATTTATATATTCATGTAATAGGGTGAACTTAAATATACGCAGTTTTACTCATATACTACAGATAAGTGAGCCAGACAAAATTAATGATCCGGCAAAATTAATCGTGTATGGCTTAAAACTGTATGGCAATGACCCGACACTTAGTGTGTTAATCATGAACCTGTATAAACGTAATTTTTACGTGTTTTTGTACAGATGGGTAAATATTATCCAGTTGTAAATTATATGCTGTGTTATTCATGTTCTAAATATATATTTGTAAATCTATGATCCACTGTGTACCACGGCATGTGGTTAGAGTGAATAATATTCTATACTATTCAACTACGCCTGGTAGATTTATGCTCTACCGAGGTTACCACCAGGGCGCCTTTACCCCAGAATAGAGTAGAGATGCAACTATAGCATAAAACTAAAATAAGTTACACTTTTATAAGGCAATACTATACTATTAAATTTAAGAACAGTACATTTCTATGCACACACAAATCAACATTGTTATTATACCAGCCAGCCAGCCAGCCAGCCAGCCAGCCAGCCAGCCAGCCAGCCAGCCAGCCAGCCAGCCAGCCAGCCAGCCAGCCAGCCAGCCAGCCAGCCAGCCAGAGGGCGGCACTGGGCCATGCGCCCAACCCGGAAAATTAAGTTGGGATCGGATGACCAACAACTGGCTGCCTTATAATCAAAGTCACACTGTACCGATGGTATAAGGATTCCTGTGTAAGACTTTCTTTACCAATCCTACCCGTTCGCAAAGAAAGTTGTCATCATGCTAACAGGATTAAGTTAGGAATGTTCCACTTCTGTCGCTGGCTGCAGCCCAAGAGGTGACAGGGCCACGAATATGTAATAATTCTCAATGTGCGTGAACGTAAATATCTACATTCAGGTTTCAATATAATAGTTGCCCGGTTACCAAAGTAGGGTAACAGTTCACTTTGTCAATGTTGTGTTCTTGGCATCTCTATCGTCATGGGTGATTTGACCATGATTTTCTTTTCCGTTTTCTCCCTCTCACTTTTCTCTCACTACGTTCTCAATCAGCAGTCTCCAGTTCTTTCTATCCGTTGCTCTTGTTCTCCATCCCTCTCCCACCTTTTCTAGGTCTCTTTTAACCCAACCCCCAATCGCAATGTCGATCTTCCTCGCCTCCTTTCCCCTCCACTTTCTGGGCATCTGCTCTCTTTGCCAGTTCTTCATTTCCCGTTCTTTCCACTTGACCGGCTCATGTCTACCTACTCCTCACCTATTTCTTGTTAAAACTGTCCTTCACTCCAACCTCCACTCTCACTTCATGCATTCTTCTCTCATCAGCTCTCTTAACCTCTACGATTCATCTTGCCAGGATGTTTTCGCAAACCTCGACTTTCTCCTGTTGTTTCTCTATTAGTGCCATCGTCTCTAGTGCATTCATGTATGCCGGGGTAACATACGAGCTGAACACATTGCCTTTAAGTTTACGCGATATGCGTCTATATCAAATCATTCGTTCCACCTTCCTCCGAGTATTCCTAATACATAATCAACATCATATGAGTGTACGACCATACGATAGCGTCAACCCAACAAACCTTATCGGTATTCTCGCGTCAGACTAACACAGCGTGCAATAATCCCAATTGTGACGTCACTACCGCGCCTAGACGATCAACTATGACGTCACAGTGAGAAATGTGAAATAAAGTCAAAACCGGAATATCTCTTTGCGTGTTTATATAATAATGATTGGAAAATATATAATGATAATGACACACTCGTTTGGTTCGATTTAGCTCAAACCTAGAGTATACATTCTTATGGAAAGCCGCTTCGGGAAGATGTCTGATTTTAACAGTAGGACCAGCGCCAGGACACTGGTCATTGTGCTTGTCATTCACTGTAAGTATCTATGCCCATGGTCTGTGTTTATGTTCACTAAGTGTTAGACGAATGTCGCTGTGGTTTGCTGTGTCCAACCGGTGTAATAGTGTATCAAGACTATTCAATAAGTCCTACTACATAAATATAATCTGACGGTAATATATATATACGTATGTGTTTAATAGTAGCGCAGTAACACATACGTTAGAGCTTCGTACTCTCGACTAATAACCCGGATTCGAATGCTGTGCTGTGTTGGACAATGTTTTTCACTCTACATTGCTCTAGTTCACTCAGATGTATGAATGAGTACCTCTAGTTGTAGACTGTGGTGGATAGTTGTACACGAATTACTGTTCGCGCATTAATTGCAGTGTGGCTGGATGCTTCACCGAGTAATATGCGAAGCATCCGCATGGCGTCAGTCTCAGCATGAATCGTCCATTGGGTTTGCGCCAAGTGGGTGACGCCCACCATGCAAATGGGGTTCTACAAATCCACGTTAGTCGCTAGAGACGCTGATACGCAACTAGAGTCAAGACTTCCCAGAGACGCCGCTAGCTTATAAATAGACGGAAACGGCCAAATTAACCTGGGATTGTTTTAATACGCACAAAGTACGATTTCATGCGAAAATAGCGGATATTTTTTTCACTTTTCGTGCCCTTTAAATGGCGACATCTCTGGGGAATCCCAGTGTGAGCTCTGTGTTATCGTGTGAGCGTATGAGTGTGTGTGTATATCACTGGCAGATTGCGTGCAACACCAACAGGTGGAGAAAAAAAGTTAACCTTAACAACTAGTGCCGAGCTCACACTGACCGTCTGTGCCAACTGACTTGGGCGTCTTTGTCGACAGTGTCTACAAGAGGGGCACAAGGCACAATTACCCCCCAGAACACGGCAGCACGACTGGGGGAAACAATACATCTGGAATGCCAGGCTCCGGCACCAGGAGACACCATCGTCGTGACGTACGTGTAGCGAGGGGTGGGACTGTCGTCAATACAACGCGTATATATATATATATATATATATATATATATATATATATATATATATATATATATATATATATATATACATATATATATATATAAATATATATATATATATATATATATATATATATATATATATATATATATATATGTGTGTGTATGTATATATATATAATTATATAATTATATATATATTTTTATTATTATTATTGTTTCACGACTTTTACAATTAGTTCCACGGTCTTCTCGCGCTGTTGTTTGAAATATGTTCTAGAACTATATATTTAATAACTCCTTATACTCACGTAGATATATGCTAACCTTGTTACTATTATCTCTTTTGAAATGTTTCATCTTAATTTTTGTCTTATAATATATAAACGTTCCATTCTTTTTAGTCGAAGTGTGTTTTCAATTATGGCGTCATCATTGTGCAAAGCGATGTCACATGCAAACCTGTTTTGTATTTCTTTCGTTGTCTTCAAAAAGTATTATGTATGAGAATAAATAAACCGTTGGGTGAAATTTGATCTTTGTCTTGGTCTCCTGCTTATTGTATATTGAGAACACGTGAGTGTCACATTGGTGACCACGTGACCAACACATTACAAAAATTATTCTGAAACATTCTGACCCTTCTACATAGCCACTGCCATCGTGCCACTGAAGTTCCGAACACGACGCGTCTATATTGTATTTTTTTAAATATGAGGCATATACTGTATATGTCAACACAGAGTGTAGCCGTCTAGCGCGGTGGCTTCAATGGACATGTTCGTGTGTGCAGTGTCACGAGTGCTGACAACAACGAGACGTTTGAAATCGGCTACGCTGACGGAAACGGTACTTTCGTCAGCAAACAGTTCGCCAGAAGCCACTCGCTACGATACGAGCCCAAACATCCCACGGTCTCGCCACCACTCTCGCACAACGAGACCTCCTCGTCAATGTTCGACGAGACAGACACGCTCAACGAGACCCAGGTGGCTGACAACGGCACTTGGAGAAGGGTCGTGGTGGAGGTGACGGAGGCGCACTACACCGACGCCGGCACGTACGCCTGTCGCAGTCGACTGTCGAAAGTCGCGTTCCTCGCAGAGGTCGTCGTCTTGGGTAAGTTCATCAGGCGAGATGAGCTAACGAGACGCTGAATATCACGCACGCACGCACGCACGCACGCACGCACGCACGCACGCACGCACGCACGCACACATACATACAGGCACACATACCCACAAACACACACACACTTCCTGTTCTTCTCATGGTTAGCTCATCACTCTTTGTTAGCTCATCACATGTTTGTGACTTGAGTACTGTCGAGCTTGGTTTTCAAAGTTGTCCTTCTCTAGAATTAGTGAGTCCACTACAGGTTACACATTTACCCCCTGTGTGGGACCTTTTACTTCCCCTGGCATAGACACCAGATAGAAGGGACCACCAGCTTTCAGTGTCTCTTCCGAAAGATACAGGCAATGTGAGGTGATCGAAATTGCCTAAGTTTCGAAACGGCGGTAGGTGGGATTGAACCACCGTCCCCTCGATTGACGGTCCGGCGCTCTACCGCGCGACCACCGCTCCTTACACATACGCACACACACCCACACCCACACCCACACCCACACCCACACCCACACCCACACCCACACACACTCACACACACACCCACACCCACACACACTCACACACACATACACACATACACACGCACACGCCAACACACACACACGCACACACACACACACACACACACGCACACACACATACACACACATATACACACACACACGCACACACACATACACACATACGCACGCACACACGCACACACGCACACACGCACACACGCACATACGCACACATGCACACACGCACACACACATACACACACATATACACACACATACACACACACGCACACACGCACACACGCACACACGCACACACGCACACACGCACACACGCACACACGCACACACGCACACACGCACACACGCACACACGCACACACGCAAACACGCACACACGCACACACGCACACACGCACACACGCACACACGCACACACGCACACACGCACACACGCACACACGCACACACGCACACACGCACACACGCACACACGCACACACGCACACACGCACACACGCACACACGCACACACGCACACACGCACACACGCACACACGCACACACGCACACACGCACACACGCACACACGCACACACGCACACACGCACACACGCACACACGCACACACGCACACACGCACACACGCACACACGCACACACGCACACACGCACACACGCACACACGCACACACGCACACACGCACACACGCACACACGCACACACGCACACACGCACACACGCACACACGCACACACGCACACACGCACACACGCACACACGCACACACGCACACACGCACACACGCACACACGCACACACGCACACACGCACACACGCACACACGCACACACGCACACACGCACACACGCACACACGCACACACGCACACACGCACACACGCACACGCACACGCACACGCACACACAACACACGCACGCACGCACGCACGCACAACACAATACACACACACTCACACACACACACACACACACACACACGCACGCACGCACGCACGCACGCAAGCACGCGCGCGCGCCAGAGAGTCAGTCGCACAACTTCGGTTCGAATGTTGTGCTTTTCATTAATACAGCTGAGTGAACTGTAGCCATGTAAAGCACAACATTCGAATCGATTCTTTCCGCATTAATTGACTGGCTGCGTGCTTTCTGGAGAAGCCGAGATGATACTCGATTAAAACGTTCTGCCAGGGAGCAGAGTGTGAAGCACTTTGGGCAGTCGTGAGGATTGCATTATAACCAGTCACCTTTGCTCTGACCCAAAAGCGAACAAACGTTAGTTAATGACGCCATATAGAACCTGTAAATCCATCATTTCTTCCAGCATTAGCCGCTTCCCTCAACTACATGTACATCTGTCGTCCACAGTGGGACCTGTTCTTGTTCATCTGCGTTTCAGACGACATCGAGTGTGACGACGACCTAAAGGACAGCCAGGTGGTGTTGGGCCACACGTTCCGCCTGACCTGTCGACTCATCTTCTCCGGCAGCGTGCCCCCCGTCCTGCAGTGGTTTGACCACGAGCAGCCCGTCTCCGCCGGACGGCACCGACTGACCACCAACAGGCATAGGTTCGGTTCAGTGTCCAATTCAATCAGGTACGAACCACGTCCATTCCATAATAATAATTTGTAAGAAAACCTTTCCAGCTTCGACTACCTGGTTCTGATTTACCGTTTTTCCCTAGAGTCCTAACATAGAAATTAGGTTTTGTTCTGCAGCGGCGCCTACTCTTGGGACTATGCGTCCTTCTAGTGTTAGGTCAACTGAAAATATTGCACGATTCCGCGGTCACTTCAAAATGTATATTTATAACTTTGCCTATCCAACATAAATATGGTTTTCGTCAGTGTTATCAATGATTAATAAAATACATTTATGATGGAATGTAGGCAATGAATTACATGAAATAATTAACAAGATTAACTAATAATTGCACACATTACAAAGAGTTTATAACTATCAAAGTTATAACTTCCTTCAGAAACACTTCACGGAGATGCTATGATGTGTTAAAAGCATTCACACAACTGCCACATAACACCAAGAAATAAATGTCCACACCATACACTAAATTAACTCAATTTCTAATCGCCACAATGGACTGAAAAAAAACGTTATTTTATTGGCGTCCCGCGAAACTGTGATTACGAAACTGATCCGGAACGCAGTTTGGCGGGAAGTATGTCTTCAAGATAGTATTCCAATCTCGAGAACATAGCAGTACAAAATCAATATAAATAAACCGGCTTTAGACCTACAATTGTATTTTGCGGTCATACATACGTATTACGTATACTATTGGATCACCATATCTTATTCGATTACGTATGGTACTCCGCCACCACGTATTTTCCAGTTACCTATGGTTCTATGCCACCATGTCTTATTCGATTCAAAATGGCTATATACACTAATTATTTACTAATTATTCAGGTACTTCGGTTATTACCACAACACTTTACTGCACTCCACTGCATGATTAAAGTGACAAGCAAACACATAACGCTTCGTCTCTTCGCGTACCCCGCAGTCTCAACTCGACCGAGACGTGTCACGGCCGCCGCTACACGTGCGACGCCACCGTGCCCGCGGCCAGCCACTTCCCCCGAGTCGGCGGCAACATCAGATTCGCCGTCAACAAACCCGACTACTTGGTGCGTCACAACTCAGTCCAAGTCGTCGTCCTACGTAAGCAAAACACGTGCAGACACGTGATCATCGTCGGCCTACGTGTACAAGCATAGATATTAAATTTCGATGTTTTTGGGGTCGCAGGAAGACGGCACATGTTGTGCCATGTGACCACCATATACCAATATTTTTTTAAACATTGTTTGCATATATATAATGTAATTTTGTTGTTGCGAAATAAAATTGGACCCGACCCGACCCGACCCGACCCGACCCGACCCGACCCGACCCGACCCGACCCGACCCGACCCGACCCGACCCGACCCGACCCGACCCGACCCGACCCGACCCGACCCGACCCGACCCGACCCGACCCGACCCGACCCGACCCGACCCGACCCGACCCGACCCGACCCGACCCGACCCGACCCGACCCGACCCGACCCGACCCGACCCGACCCGACCCGACCCGACCCGACCCGATTCGATTCGATTCGATTCGATTCGATTCGATTCGATTCGATTCGATTCGATTCGATTCGATTCGATTCGATTCGATTCGATTCGATTCGATTCGATTCGATTCGATTCGATTCGATTCGATTCGATTCGATTCGATTTGATCGCTCGCTGCAGATGCACCGCGCCTCACGTTGACTCCGTCGCGACTGTCGTACCACGTCGGCGAGTCGTTCAGAGTCGCGGCGACGGCCAGACCAGCCGTGCGGCGGCTGCGGTGTCTGGCGGAGAGGACGGGCACGGAGTACCGGGTGGACGTGGACGTCGACGAACTCTACGACCCGGTCTCGAGCAAGACAGTTCGGACAACGATCGCCGTCACGTCCGCGATGCTGGGCGGGGAGACGTTTCGGTGTAGTGCCGTCAACGTGATCGACGGCGTTGAGCGTGTAACGACGAAGCGTATTCGCGTCGACGTCTTCAAAATCGCCGGTAGGTCTAGTCCGGTCTTCGAGAGCGAGTTTTGTCAGACTTATTGCGAGGCAACGTTGCAGGTCCGTGTATATACCGTCTTTTCCTTTTTCGTTTTCAAATTTGAGAACGAAAAACTGATAATGAATTCCTTTTTCTTTTTTCGTTTGTTTTCAAACTCGCGAACGAAAAACTAATTCTTGTCTCGTTTTCAAATTTGCGCACGAAAAACGAATTCGTTTTTCGTTTTCAAAAGTAAAAGGAATTCGTTATTCGTTCGCAAATTTGAAAAGGAAAAGACTGTATATACACGGACCGTTGCAAGATAGGCTCTTCTTCTACTCTGACTTTTCCCGTCATCTTGCGTCGTCGGTGTGGCTGGTATTGACAGTTGTCTAAGTTTCTTTTCTTGCATCATGGAATTGATGGAAACAATAACGACATCTGTATTGCAAGTGTTGGAGGCAACATCTACCATTCGTGATTTAACACTCTCGTTATGGAAACTTTGACAATACAATCAAACGTATACTATTTAAAACTGTATGCATATAATGAATTCTTGTTTGCTTCATTTAAATTACTCTAAAACTCACCTGTTCCGTATTTCATTCGGCTTGTAGCTGAGTGCGCTACTTTGAGCTATGCGCAGTGTTTTAAAAAACTCTTTCACGTCATGGATACACTGATTTATTCTTAAGACGCAGTTATGATATCTCATAATTTAATCAATTTTGTCATCAATTATTTTAGTTCTTGCTGTGTAGCTATATGGTTATAAAATGTATGTACGCATGAATTTGTGTCATATTTTGGCCAATTTCAAGCCGGTTTTATAATATATTTCGTGTATTTTGTAGCATCTCCGAATGGACTTTTTGTCTACATTGATAACGCTTTATGTTCTTCATCCTATTATTATTAGTTTATGCAATCAACCACCTTCATTATATCCCAACACCGTGTTGGTAGACAAATTTAGTTCATACGTAGCCCAAGAATGTAAAGTTTTTTTTAAATAAAATGAGCAACCTCATCGGGGATCCCATACAGGTTTCTCACGTCATCGTGCATGTTTTGTGGAGCGCAGTGGCGCAGTGGCGCAGTGGCGCAGTGGCTAGAGCATCCGGCTCTCAACCGAGACAGAGCGAGGTCGAATTATGTGTTGCTGTGTCGAAACTTGTGAAAGTCCGTTACTTCTACATCGTTCCCATGCATTTAGCTGAGCAAATGCGGTTGTAGACACTGGTAGACATTGGTGTACAAGTAGGCTTCGCCTATTAGTTGCAGCGTGGCTGAATGCTCCCATGAGAAGTCGGAATGGTGTTAGGTTTAACACGTGAAGTATTTGAGCAGCCCTAAAATGGATACTGCATTATACTAGACTTTACCGTCTTGTAATATGATATAATATAATATGATATAATATGATATAATATGATATAATATGATATGATATGATATGATATGATATGATATGATATGATATGATATGATATGATATGATATGATATGATATGATATGATATGATATGATATGATATGATATGATATGATATGATATGATATGATATGATATGATATGATATGATATGATATGATATGATATGATATGATATGATAAAATATAATAAAATATAATATAATATAATATAATATAATATAATATAATATAATATAATATAATATAATATAACATAACATAACATAACATAACATAACATAACATAACATAACATAACATAACATAACATAACATAACATAACATAACATAACATAACATAACATAACATAACATAACATAACATAACATAACATAACATAACATAACATAACATAACATAACATAACATAACATAACATAACATAACATAACATAACATAACATAACATAACATAACATAACATAACATAACATAACATAACATAACATAACATAACATAACATAACATAACATAACATAACATAACATAACATAACATAACATAACATAACATAACATAACATAACATAACATAACATAACATAACATAACATAACATAACATAACATAACATAATATAATTTAAGGTAATGTAATATAATATAATATAATATAACATAACATAATATAAGGTAATGTAATGCACTTGTTTCCTTTATTCAATCACAACATGTTTTGTGCCACATTCACGCGTTTGATTTAATTTTAGCCTTGCATTTCATCTTAATCCATTCTCCATTTGCTTTGCAGTATTGAACCCAGCCTCTTCTCCTGTCGCCTCCAGCGGTATGTGTTATTTGCAAACAATGACAACGCCATGTAACGTAATAGTCGTATTGCAGGACTTCTGAATTGTTACTGTCCCGTATTCATTCCTGTGATTCATCCAGTTACTTTGATCTACCAATGTAATATAATTTACGTAAACTACTTTTTTAAATACACCAATAGAAATTCCGCTCACTTCAACCGTCGGCCGTCTTAACTGGGAATGCTTTGCTCTCCTCTCGGTAGATGGCGTGGCGAGCAGGCTGTCCCACCCATGGTACGGTCTGTAGTCCCCGCGCTTTCTTTTTTCCCGGGTAAACTATCAGATACGGGATAGTCTCACCCTCCTTACGCTACACGTAGGCCAGTCTGCTCGCTAGCAAGGAGCAAGCAGTTACTAGTGTAGACAACTGACGGTTGAAACGATGATGTGAGTTGAATTTCCAGTTGTTTGTTATACATCTGTTTCCTGTTACATGGTATAACGATATTTTACTTATTGTAACTTCTTTGTTTGTTTATATATTTAAGGTATGTGAGGAGCAGTTTGGCGGCTGTATGTTGTCGTCTTCATAGTTAGGTCAGGTATTGAGTTGATTTGTGTGAAATGTACTTCTGCACAGATTAGACGTTGGGGCAGTCAGGACAACTATTGCAGTATTCAATGAATCAATCAACACCGTTAAATCGAACATTTCAGTTTCATAATTCAATCAGCTAACGCGTTTCGTCAACAAAAAATCACGATGAACAATTGAGGATTGTCTTTCGTTTCAGCTCGTGTTTTCAGCATAGGAATCGGATTCGTATTTGGGGCACTTGTTTTGGTGATACTGGTTTGACGCCACTCGATGTAACCGACTCAGTGGATTACCTCCAGCCAACCAGCTGTGTGCAAAAGTCGACAACCTTGATTGGTATACACACAACGCGTTCTTCAGATCAGCGACATTTTGCCACGACTGCTGTGCATGAACGACTACACAAGCAGGCTGGTTTAAATCAAACGTCCAACACACACGTGCTCACACAATATAGTCAATTTACTTGACGTCAACGTTATTAAAAATAGACATTCGGAGCTAACGACAAACATATTACAAATACATTTGACAGGACCGTAGGCGTAGCGTAAATATCAAGTAATTTAGTTACAGAGAGTGAGTGTTGGGGCTGCGATTGCCTGTGTGTACTCTGTAAGTTAGTTTGATTCTTGAAAACTAAAATGCTTCAAGTGTAAACAGTTACACCGTTAAGACTTGTGTCGATGTCTACCCCAAAACAGTTGTGAAAACGCCTAGACCTTTATTCGTGCACCAGGCTCAACATATATTATTAACAGCAACAATAGCATCACACAACAATGACTTCCATTTCACACAAAATGTGACCATACTGAACGAAACGCTGACTTGGTTGTGCACGTGTAACGAACACGTGTGTAGCATCGTCTACGAATCTGATCCGTCTATTTTACTTCCGGAGTCAGGACGCATGACTCGTAATGCGTGCTCTTTACGTATTCGTGTCAACCTTTGGGCGACTCGAAATGACCTGAAAATGTTGCAAATGCCACGGATCTATATTTACATTTGTATGATTACAATAACGTTTATTGTTCACCGTTTATGCGATTTCAATAAAGCTCAAACCTTGTTTTAAACCTTGTTTGACTTTCATTTGGTTGCGTCATGCGCAGGTACAACTAAAATGTTAACGTATGGCACAATCCACACATAGGTCGTACCCTTGTGAAATTGAGCCGACCGCGTTCTCTACCCCATCCCCCCTTCCACGCCGAACGAATTTTAAAAAGTATAAATCTACAGACCATCCCGATGGCGTCTCTATAATCGCATCCAACATTTCAGTCCAATACACGCAAAACTGACTCTGAGATGTTGTGTTATTAACATACAAACAAACAAACATAGAAACACTGTGTTATAATAGTTATATTAACTGTAGCACTTCTGTACCGTCTATATCGATCCTTGAATATTCAAACTCAAAGACACAACAAACTACATATGTCGTAATCATAAGCGGCAAGAGTCGTCACTGGAGCATGGAACCACCGACAATGTATTGAACTGTTACAGTAAGTGGCGATCTTTGCAGACTGTATTCTCATACGAGGCTTGTTTAACTTGCGGGGACTGGTAACAATGTTCCGTGGTCGTGTTTCTTACCTGTTTCGTCGGACTTTTGTGCCAATACAATGCCAACGACAGGTGTTTCCTCCGTCTCGATGTCGTCTTCACGACCGTGTTCCTTCGCGGGGCCTGGCTCCTCGACGGTAGCTCCTGACGCTTTCTGTGGTTCGACTTTGTCCACACGGCTTTGTTTTGCCTGGGGCTTGGTGTTCTTTATCGGCTTGACGCCAGACATGACGGTCTTCTTTCTCTTCGTCTTCATCTTGCGCCTGTCACGCCTCGCAGCGATTGTGCAAAGCACGCACATGGTCGTCAGGCCGCTAAGCATCATCGCCTGGACGAATAGTGCCGCCAACCTGCCCCCTGTCGACAAACAAGCACGCAGTAAGACACGCAAGTCTCGTCTGTCGTTATATCGTGTTACGCTATTTTGCCATTTTCATTCCCTGTGCGTCCGGTCCCCAACGATTCGAACAAGCTATGCATGCATTTTCGCTTAAAGGAACATGCAACCATAGTATTGAAAATGCGTTAAAATCCCCCCAATTCCCACATACCATTCATGATAGAATATTGTAACGCATGTATTTTTTGTTTAATTTTGTAAGAATGTTATACATCATAAAATTAATCTTGAAACGTGCATTTTCACTGACCATGGGCGCTGCCATTGTTGCCCATTTCACGGGGAACTCGCGAAGATTAACGCGAGAGAATGCGTGAGTGTGACGTAGGCGGTCCACCACCTCAGCGATATAGGCGCAGCATAATATGTAAACACTAGCATAGCGACATGAATCGAGTTGTTTTATGAGTCTTGTGATAATTAAATGCTTGAATATCAAGCATGCGGATGTCAAAAGAAGGCAGGAGAAGAGTCCGTGAAAGGAAAGAGATTTGTCCAAATGCCAATAAATTATCTACGAAGCCCGCCATCGAAGGGCGAGTTGGCGATCAAATGGCTCCACAATATAGGTACGAGTCATACAGTGGAAACATTCCATTTCAACCGGAAAATGGTTTGCCAGGACCATGTCACCGTTGATATGGAACACAGGTTGCCGGGATTGGGTGAAAGACGACTGTTGAACGAAGCTACTGTCCCCACTGAATTTGTGCACAGAACGAAAAGTTCGGGGCCGAAGCGAAGGGTCGGTGTTGCACGCGAAGAAGGGTCTCGCTAAAGGGACGAACTTAATGTATGCAAATACTATATATGGGGTACTAGAATATCATTCAATGCATTTCCTTTATTATAATAAAAATCAATGATTTGTAAAATATTCATTGCGCGACGGTCGACTGGAATAATTAGTTGGATAAACGATTTGTTTACATATGAAAGTGGGCGATAATAAAAGTTATTCAGCTCCGTCGAACCAACCAAGTCCAAAATGGATTGCGCGATTTACTTTGTTGCAGTCTCTACTTGAGCATCATTATTCTTTATCCTATTCTTTATTAATGTTTATATTATAAGGGACGGCGTTTTTTTTTTATAGCTGACGCTCTGTAACTAATTAAATGGATGAATATATCTCAGACTCAGTGGGTACGTGAAGAATTCGTTTTGTTTTGCCCACCCGAGGCGCTAGCGGTGGTGGATCTGTGACGTCACACGACCACAACCGAAATGTCCAAAATGTCAGCCTCCAGGGAGGTTCACTAATTATCCTTAAAAGTTAACAAATCATTTCAGAAAAAAATAACAAAATATGGGATATGATTCAATGAACATTGTTTAATGGTTTAAGCAATTTTTACTTTTTTGGTTGCATGTTCCTTTAACTGCCACAGCAGAAACCTCGGTTGTAGGTTTTTAAGTTTTCGCCGACCAAGAACTCATCTAGGAGTTGGGAACTGTTATGGAGATAAGTTATTATTTTTAAATTGTTTGCGTGTTGGAGTTATTTTGACTTTGAATACACTTGCGGACGACAATGTATTTGGTCTCATTAAGTATCGCTCAAAACAGATTGGAAACAAGAATCACTTGCATCCCTATAACTTCCTCCTCACTGCTGTTCCTAGTATAGTTTCCACGTCCTCTATCTGATATTAACTATTATCAATCAATCAGGTTTATGTTAACACCACATACGTATACAAAGTAGATTCAAGGGTGTCTATATGTCTAACAAAGTAAACAAAGATGTATAAGACCATCAAGACCATATTAATAGTTACATTACTACATGTTAAACACGAATAATAAGGCATGATAATGGTGATGAGGGTAATAATACTACTTATTAAAATTATTAGTATTAATGGTAGTAGTATTGTTGGTGTTACTGTTAGCATAGATAAGGGTGTATATACCCCTATGAAAACGTTCAGAGTTAGTAATTTTAGATACATTTGATTTAAAATGAAAAACTATATTTAAAAGAAGTGTCTGCTTAAAACAACCTCGTTTTTGAAATCGCAGTTCCAACATGAAACATTTCTACACAGTAAAATACCCTTGTACATGATCTAAATTTGGCAAAGTTGCCTACCTTACTTAGAACACGTGTCCTACCTGTTCTTTCATATGTGCGCTTCAGTGATTCTGCCTTGTTCGTCGTCACTGCTACAACAGAAAAACACATTCGGCAACAAAGTCAATCCCCATGAAAACAATGGTGTTTTATGTGTAAAATACCGTTTGTGTAGTGTATCGTGCAGCTTGTATAATTACATAATTTTAATGGTTATGTGTTGTAACATAAATATTCATTCTGGCTATGACATGTCGATATCAGTGTAATTTATTTATTACTCGTAAAATTGCTTTCATTGGATTAACTAAAAGGTTGTTTCCTATCACAATCTCTCCATCTGAAAAACGTTAGACCATTAGCCTACACACGTTGCCCAATCTACTCCTTTAACAAAAATATCCAAATGCCTCAACTAAGATATCACTAAAGACACTAAACGACCAATGTACCGCTGGCAAAAGAACAATGAAATATTAAATATAAAAAGGAAACTTTTCGGAGTATAGCAAATCAACAGAACACATTAGCTAATGGTAATTTAAATATCAGTACTGACAATAGAGTACGTGAAATAGCATGTATATTTTGGATATACTCTCTCTGTACATACACACATACATACACACGCACACACACACGCACGCACGCACGCACGCACACAAACACACACAATATATATAATTGTATTTGTTATTCAATAGAATATATATATATATATATATATATATATATATATATATATATATATATATATATATATATATATATATATAGCATCCGGTTACTTACTTTCTACAACTTTGAATTGCACATTGATGGAACCATTGAACTGAACACCGAAGATGCGGTTGAAAGCGACGCAGGTGAAGTTGTTGACGTCATTGTTGACCATGTCCGCATTGAGGACGAGATCAGACCCGTTGTGTATTATTCCTGTAGCCGTGTTCACCCACGCGTATCGGTGTGTGGCCGGGCGTGACTCTGCTGCTAAGGAAAGCTTCTGGCCAACGGGATAGAGTCGATACGGGGGACGAACACTCACCGTAGGCGGATCTGTAGGGATGATAATGGACGTTGTGGGCATCGACAATGGAAATGACAAGCTAAGATTCCATAAGTTCGGATACAGCATGTGGATGACAAGTTAATTGCGAAAACGTCTCAAATAATGCGATTAAAAAATCTCAACAAGAGTTCAGATGTCTGTTTCAAAGGTATCGAATGGCTAAGAAAGTATTGAAAGAAATAATATTTACATGACGCAAGAAATACTGACGAACTACGAAAACATATCAAATAATGCGAGTAAAAAATCTCAACAAAAGTTCAGATGTCTGTTTCAAAGGTATTAGATGGCTAAGAAAATATTGAAAGAAATAACAAGAAAGACTGATGAACTACATCACTTGATGTCGGAACATCATAGGTAGGAACGATATATAATAGTGCACCAGATTGTTAATAGTTGAATGGAACCGACCAACTACTGATCGCGTAATTGACAGCAGATAATGTGAGAAAATCAACAAATACCACATAAGAGAGGGTTATACAATAACTGAACAAGAGCTGACTTTCAACAAGACAAACTCTTCCCTGTTCTCTTGTCCTCTTGTTTGTAGGTCCGGAAAGGTAATCTTCTTTTACTTTGTGAAATGTTAACACAGACACGCTATTCATACCTAAATCACATAGAGATACATACTGCCCTTTAATATAGATTTTTGACTGGATTTTAAAGTGATTTGTTTCACTAGTTCGTCCAATAACTTTATCAGCTATAATTCATAGTATTTCCAGAGGATAGCATATAGGCCTACGTATTCTCAAACCGCTTGTCTTTCTTAAAATGAATCTGCATCATGAATCGATTAAAACATGCTGACGAAGTGTCCTTCATAGTGTAATTTTGACATCACAATGTTCACTTCAATGTCCGCTTTGTCAGCCAGCCTCTCTTATTATGAACTTACAATAAACCACCAGCAGATGGGAAGAATAAGTCACTTGACAGGCCGGCACATTGCTGGCGTGGACCCCGTACGGCAAGGAAGCCCACGCGCTCGGGGTCGATTGTAGTTCGGGGTCGAACTTCGCAGTACAGCGGTAGATGTAGCCGTGCATGGAACGGATGGCCCGGGTCTGGATGGCCGCGAATGTGTCGCCTTGCGTCCAACCTGTCAGACAGCTTCTGTTTAACACTGCGAGAGCGAGGCAACGACGTCTCTTTGACTGATGTTCGTAGTGTAAGGGAAGGAGACGTTCCTTAGGGAGATTATTACCACTGATAGTTGCCTATATATATTTTTTTATAGATACGATATACAAAAACAACGAGGACCATACTTATTTTACCACATATTTTAACTGTTATTTATTGCTTTGTATACGACCAAGCCCACTGTGTGTTTGTGTGAGTATATGTCCGTCTATGTCCGTCCGTCCGTCCGTCCGTCCGTCCGTCCGTCCGTCCGTCCGTCCGTCCGTCCGTCCGTCCGTCCGTCCGTCCGTCCGTCCGTCCGTCCGTCCGTCCGTCCGTCCGTCCGTCCGTCCGTCCGTCCGTCCGTCCGTCCGTCCGTCCGTCCGTCCGTCCGTCCGTCCGTCCGTCCGTCCGTCCGTCCGTCCGTCCGTCCGTCCGTCCGTCCGTCCGTCCGTCCGTCCGTCCGTCCGTCCGACCGACCGTCCGTCCGTCCGTCCGACCGACCGTCCGTCCGTCCGTCCGTCCGACCGACCGTCCGTCCGTCCGTCCGTCCGTCCGTCCGTCCGTCCGTCCGTCCGTCCGTCCGTCCGCCCGCCCGCCCGCCCGTCCGTCCGTCCGTCCGTCCGTCCGTCCGTCCGTCCGTCCGTCCTTCAGTACCTTTCAAAACGTCACGAACAACGCTGAAACACAAATGCCCAAAACATGTATTGCTAAATTGGAAATAAAAACGGCAAAAACATACACCTTAGATGCGACATATGATTCCATCATGACAAACCTTGGACAGCGGTCACTAAACGGCTTGGTCGATTTACTAGACGTCGACTGGTCAAGAACTGAGTGGAGTCCTGCCACTGCATGACCGGGGCCCACACGCCACTGTGTGAGATCGTACAACCAAACTCAAAGAAGTCTCCTTCGAGAACGGCGTTGTTGGTTAGGTTGTTCGTGCACTTCAAGCGACCATCTGCAACAACGTACTGCACTGATGGGATCGCCGATTCAAATGTCATATCAGTATATTACTTGATTCTGAATATTAATATTATTATTGTTCGTGTCACGTAGTTCGGGTGGATACGTCTACTGGCAACAACAAATACGTAGTATTTCTCAATGACCCCAGTAAGTATTGGTGTTATTACCATTATTAATAGTAAAGTAGTAATAGTTGTGGTTGTAGTAGTAGTAGTAGTAGTAGTAGTAGTAGTAGTAGTAGTAGTAGTAGTGGTAGTGGTAGTGGTAGTGGTAGTGGTAGTGGTAGTGGTAGTGGTAGTGGTAGTGGTAGTGGTAGTGGTAGTGGTAGTGGTAGTGGCAGTGGCAGTGGCAGTGGCAGTGGCAGTGGCAGTGGCAGTGGCAGTGGCAGTGGCTGTGGCAGTGGCAGTGGCAGTGGCAGTGGCAGTGGCAGTGGCAGTGGCAGTGGCAGTGGCAGTGGCAGTGGCAGTGGCAGTGGCAGTGGCAGTGGCAGTAGCAGTAGCAGTAGCAGTAATAGTATTAGTGGTATTGGTAGTGGTAGTGGTAGTGGTAGTGGTAGCGGTAGCGGTAGCAGCAGCAGCAGCAGCAGCAGTAGTAGCAGCAGCAGCAGTAGTAGTAGTAGTAGTAGCAGTAGTAGCAGTAGTAGTATAAGCACGGTCAATGAACATAAGATATGTTTAAGTGACCATTAAACAAGCACACTCACCAAGTACGATCACCTCGAAGTAGTAAACGGTGCCGTTGCGTTCCGACTGACAGCTGTGCGTGCCTGCGTCGTCGAAGTCGGCGAAGGAGATCTCGAACACTGCCCTCCTCAGTACCGGCATGCTCTCCACGGTCTCGTACGTGACGTCATACCGGTATGCGTAGTTCGACTGTGCAGAAGTCTGTCCCTGCGTGCCCACCGTTCCGTTGTCGAAAATTGTCACGGTTGTCGATTTTCTGTAATGACGGAAGAAGATCCTATCGCTCGGGTCCGACGACAGGCAGAAGGCGCGCATTTGGCCACCAGGCCGCGCCACTGTGTTCACTGGCGTTTCCAATATGGCGGACGCTGGAGGTTTCGCGTGTGTCCGGGCTGGCAAAGAGAACATTTCGTCGACTGACATCGCTCGGGCAATTAATAGAGATCGACATTCTCGACTCGTAAAAAACTCTCATGTGCCTGGATTACTTTTCAATGGGGACCATATAGAACTAATAAACCAGGCGGCGCTGTTACGCAACTGGGGTCTCGTGCCGTGAACCGCCAGCATCTCGTTACCTCGTTACACCGCATACGTTCATTATATCAGAACTAATGCATCCGAGCTGGGGCTCTTCAACACACAGCGCCCTCACACGGATGGTATAAAAACTTATAACAGATACCGTACTAAACGACGAGACGTCCGAGATTGAGCGAGATCTGATAATAACCTAATAATAACACAAGTTTTATTGGCAATTCAACTGAGTTGGATTGACAATGAATATTGATGCGTCTGAAAGTCGTCTCTTCCATACATCTACACGGATAACTGTTATTTGCCAAGCAGAAGACATCGCTAATCCAGCGATAACATAAGCAAATAACTAGTACATAATTAATGTTACAAAGTAATTAAGTATTGTGCTTACCCCATCCGGCAATAGTTAATAATATAAATATTCCGCTATTGATGAACATTCTTTGCTGTTTTTATTTTCGCTCTCCGTAACCGGAAGAAACGGCCATTTGTGACGTCACAATCAGCAACCGATGACGTAGCTATACGCGGAGTTTTGTTTGGGCGGGACAAGGGGGCCATGGCCTCAAAATCCCAGAAAATTTGGAGGGTAGGGAAATAAGGACCAATGGCTGCCTGACCCATACACTGACAAAGTATAAGGTATGTAGGGATGCCTGTGTAAGACATCCCTTACCAGTCCCTCCTTTGTGAATAGATGATGTCGTTGAAAAGGCAAACTTTCAAAAATATATTGTACAAAAACAACATATTCCAGAATAAATTTTGACTACTTAAATTAAATTGTAATAATCTAGTTATTAAATGATGTGTTTAATCCCCCCCCCCCCCCTCGGTTGTAATGTTGTCTTTATTGTCCAGCAACATTGTTTTAATTCCCTCATGTGTGTTATCTTCATTCCTTAAGATATTTGTCTTTATTACGTACTGCATACATGTTTTCTTCTTCCCAGGTAACTTGTTTTCATTCCCCCAACTGAAATAGATGACTATTTTTGTCACTGACTACGAATTGCGTGTCCACACTTTGCACAGCATACTTCAAAAAGCTTGTTTTATTGTACGAACTTCGCAAAGTGACAGATGATCCAGTCGTCAGGACCGCCAAAGCGCTTCGCACTTTATTTCCCTGACACACATATTCAATTAAACTCCATTTCAACTTCGCAGGGAAACATTCAGTCACGCTACAATTAATATGCGAAGGTTGCTCGTACACTTAAACACCTACAGCCAGGTGAATTGGCACAAAGCAAAGAGAAGAAATTCGCCCTGAATATTTTAAGTATTTTTAGTGGGAATCACTTTAAGGAAAGTGTTTTAATAAGGATAATACACGAACGAACACGCACGCGAGTTCGCACAATTAGTGGTCACGTGATTACGGTTTCCGCCCAACAACGAGTAGTGTGTAAGATATACATGCGACGTCAAAGTGGATCCGCGGAAGGTCAGTTGAATTCATTTTCGTTTTCTCCTTCGTCGTCTTTATTTGTTCGTTCTTGATACGCTTATTATTTATTCGTTTCAGTGTTGTTGTAGTAAACGGCCACGATGACATCGAGAAGTCGACTACAAGCTCTACAACGCGTGCGACACGACCATCGGATAGGAATTCGAAGAGGCATGCTTAGCGAACGTCGATGGAAAGGGAAGAGATGTCAGATTCGGATCAAGTTGACAAAGCGGCTGTTAAGCCTAAGTGACAGTTGTTTTATTCGAAATAGTCGGACTTAAATGTACGGGTGTAATGAGGTGTAGAACGTTGTAATTATTTTAGGTAACCATTGTCGGGAGGAGAGTAAACTCCTTTCGCTGTTGAAGCACTGGAAATTCACACCTCCTCCCTGAAAGAGGTTGGAGGTTGGGTGGTCGGCTTGCAAATTCCTTCCGCTGCTTACCCGCCGTCTTCAATTGTCAGTTATTTTAATAAAATATTGTTCATATCTTATCAAGATGACTGATTTATTGCTGACGGTGCCTTTTTCGCCATTCGATGTATAATGTCGTTAAGTAATAAAACTGACGACCCAAGGAAGTGGGGAAAATACGGAATAAAGTCAGGGCAAAGTTTTGTCTCTCTTCTTTGCGCCAATTCAATCATGCTGTATAAATGACTAGGCGGATATAGATAGTGGTGGGGCATAAATTGTAGTGTGGTTGAATACTTCCCAGCGAAATTGAAATGGTGTTTAATTGAATGTTTTGAGACGTCTGTGTGCGTGCGTGTGTGCGTGTGTGCGTGTGCGTGTGTGCGTGTGCGTGTGCGTGTGCGTGTGTGTGTGTGTGTGTGTGTGTGTGTGTGTGTGTGTGTGGTGCATGTGTGTGTGGTGTAAGTTGTTTGTGGTGTATGTGTGTGCGTGGTGTGTGTGTGTGTGTGTGTGTGTGTGTGTGTGTGTGTGCGTGTGTGTTTGTGATGTGTTGTGTGCGGATGGTGTATGTGTGTGGTGTGTGCGGTGTGTGTGTGTGTGTGTGTGTGTGTGTGTGTGTGTGTGTGTGTGTGTGTGTGTGTGTGTGTGGTGTATGTGTGTGCATGGTGTGTGGTGTAAGTTGTTTGTGGTGTATGTGTGTGCGTGGTGTGTGTGTGTGTGTTTTTGTGTGATGTGTTGTGTGCGAATGGTGTATGTGTGTGGTGTGTGCGGTGTGTGGTGTGTGTGTGTGTGTGTGTGTGTGTGTGTGTGTGTGTGTGTGTGTGTGTGTGTGGTGCATGTGTGTGTGGTGTAAGTTGTTTGTGGTGTATGTGTGTGCGTGGTGTGTGTGTGTGTGTGTGTGTGTGTGTGTGTGTGTTTGTGTTTGTGATGTGTTGTGTGCGAATGGTGTATGTGTGTGGTGTGTGCGGTGTGTGCGGTGTGTGTGTGTGTGTGTGTGTGTGTGTGTGTGTGTGTGTGTGTGTGTGTGTGTGGTGCATGTGTGTGTGTGTGGTGTAAGTTGTTTGTGGTGTATGTGTGTGCATGGTGTGTGGTGTAAGTTGTTTGTGGTGTATGTGTGTGCGTGGTGTGTGTGTGTGTGTGTGTGTGTGTGTTTTTGTGTGATGTGTTGTGTGCGAATGGTGTATGTGTGTGTGTGTGTGTGTGTGTGTGTGTGTGTGTGTGTGTGTGTGTGTGTGTGTGTGTGTGTGTGTGTGTGTGTGTGTGTGTGGTGCATGTGTGGTGCATGTGTGGTGCATGTGTGTGTGGTGTAAGTTGTTTGTGGTGTATGTGTGTGGTGTGCGTGGTGTGTGTGTGTGTGTGTGTGTGTGTGTGTGTGTGTGTGTGTGTGTGTGTTTGTGATGTGTTGTGTTGTGTGCGAATGGTGTATGTGTGTGGTGTGTGCGGTGTGTGCGGTGTGTGTGTGGTGTGTGTGTGTGTGTGTGTGTGTGTGTGTGTGTGTGTGTGTGTGTGTGTGGTGTGTGGTGTGTGGTGTGTATGTGTGTATGTGTGTATGTGTGTGTGTGTGTGTGTGTGTGTGTGTGTGTGTGTGTGTGTGTGTGTGTGTGTGTGTGTGTGTGTGTGTGTGTGTGTGTGTGTGTGTGTGTGTGTGTGTGTGTGTGAATGCTTGCAACGTGTCAGAAATATGTGTAACATATTAACAGTTCTGTACCTGGAGACAGAAGATGTGATTATGGACACGCCTTAAATGTCTTCAGCTATGTCTTACATTTCCATTTATAGTGAAGTCACATACTTTTGTCAATATCGTTTAATTTCGCTATACAAACTGAGCTGGGCTAAATTACGAACACTATTCTTCTGCTAAGACTATAATAATAATAATTTTTATATATCATATTACGTCTGATGGTATCGTTGGTTACCAGTAATTTAAGCATGTATATCGTGCAAACTCTCTGTAACAGAACGAGTAAAATGACAAAGATGATCTGCATTGCAGGTTAACATCCTTCCCGTTCTTGTTATCCAACGACATATATTCTTCGCAGGCTATGTCCAACTTTGGCTTGACGAATCAGTGGAGTCAATGTGGGGTTGCCGGCGACAGAGGCTTCCAGTTGCAATGAAAATTTCTGACGGGTGCCTTAAGCGCTGGTTTCTGAAAGGTAGAGCAAAAGCAAAGT
>OZ024862.1:48224873-48229873 GCA_964017155.1 Oasisia sp. SBJ-2009
TGGTTGTTCCAGAGTCTCTGGCGTAGTCGGCCGAAAGATGCACTAGCCTTGGCCATCCTCCTCTGTATTTCATCGTCAATGCATCCGTCACTTGATATAGTGCTTCCGAGGTAGGTGAATTCCATAACAGAGTTCAGCTTGTTTCCATCAACCATGATATCCTCCTCTCGGGTTCTTGTAGAGTTGGGTTGGTACAGCACCTCGGTCTTCTTGATGTTAATCTTCAGGCCGAACTTCTTTGACGCATTGGAAAAAGCATCCACTATCTCTTCAGCAGAGTGTGCAACCAGTGCACTGTCATCTGCGAATAGCAGCTCCCTCATCAGTATCCGTGTAGTCTTGGTCTTCGCTCTGAAGTGTGCGACGTTGAATAGGTCAGCGCTCTGTCTGGACTGTATGTAGATGCCATCCCCCATGTCTCGGAAAGCATTGTCGAGCATTGCTGATAGGAAGATGGAAAAGAGCGTGGGCGCCAGTACACAGCCTTGCTTGACCCCATTTGTGACCCTGAACGATTCCGAGACTTCCCCTCCAACATTAACAGTCGCCATCATTCCGGTATGTAGTCCCTCGATCATTGTTGTGAACTTCTCTGGGCAGCCATACTTCTTCAGTAGCTGCCATAGTCCGGTCCTCCCAACTGTATCGAACGCCTTACTGAAGTCGACAAATACCATGTACAGTGGTCGGTCCTGCTCAATGCACTTTTCTTGTAGTTGTCGGAGACAAAATATCATATCCACGGTGCTCCGGTTACCTCTGAAGACACACATTGTGTCTCCGGAACTACCTCTGGTGTTAGGTGGGTAGATAGTCTGTTGAGGAGGATCCTGGCGAAGATCTTGCCTGCTATGGAAAGAAGAGAGATTCCTCTATAGTTCCAACAGTCTGTTCGATCACCTTTCTTGTAGATGGTTATAATGCTTGCATCCTTATGCTTGTGGTACAGAACCCATCTCCCAGGCATTGGTGATTAGTTGGTGCAGTCTGCTGAACAGATTGTCTCCTCCATGCTTCCATACTTCTGCAGGAATTCCATCTCCTCCAGGTGCTTTGCCATCTTTCAGGCTGGCTATTGCTCTAGCCATCTCATCCATAGTTGGAATCTCATCAAGGCTTGTCTTGGTAATGCGCTGCGGGATGTTGTCCAGAGCTTCGTGATCTATGTCGCCAGGGACGTTGAGTAGCTTCTGGAAGTGTTCACTCCATCTTGCCACAACTCTCTTGCTGCCAGAGAAGGTTTCCATTCCGTCTGTTGATTTTAGTTGAACAGGTCCCTTCTTTTTGGGTCCCCACACTTCCTTCAGTCCATTGTAGAAGCCCTTCATGTTGTTACTGTCGGCAGCTCTCTGCAGCTCCACTGACTTCCTTTCCCACCAGTCCAACTTCAGTGCACGGGTGTGTTTTTGTAGCAGTCTGCAGGCATCTTTGTATGCTGCAGTGGTGGATCTAGTGCTCCTGGTTTGCAACACTCTCTGGTGGGCTTGATCTCTTCTGCTCATAAGAGTCTGTAGCTCCTGGTCGTTGGGGTCGAACCAGTCCTGGTGTTTTCTGTCTGGCTTGCCAAGATATGTCTTGGCTGTGTTGTACACAACCTGCTGCAGAGCTGCCCATTCCTCGTCTGGTGTTGAGTTTTCCTTCTCCTCCCAGTGGGCGAGAGCACTGTCCATCTCCTGCTCAAAACTCTCCCTATGGCTGATGGTACTTAGTTTTGCAGTGTTGAGCTTGGTCGGCTTATTTGTCCCTTGCCTGTTGTGCTTTTGTCGTATTCTGAAAGCCACTTTTGATCTCAGCATCTGGTGATCGGTCCAGCAGTTTGCTCCACGCATGGCTCGGGTGCTGTGGATGTCCATCTTATCCCGACACCTCGTGATGATGAAGTCGATCATATGCCAGTGTTTGGAACGAGGATGGTCTTGCGTTCTGCTTGAACATGGTGTTCGTCACTATCAGTTCGTACTCTGAGCACAGAGCCAGTAGAAGTTCGCCATTGGAGTTGCATTTCCCAATCCCATGTTTGCCCATGACCAAGGGCCACTTGTCATTGTCTCTTCCTATCCTCGCATTGAAGTCTCCTATCAGCAGTAGCTTATCGGTATGAGGGATGCCCCTGAGCACACTTGCGAGCTGGTTGTAGAAGGCCTCCTTGTTTTCGTCTGGGTTTGTCATTGTCGGAGCATACACGTTGATAATTGTAGCAAAGTTGTCCTTGCTCAGAGGTAGTCTCATCGTCATGATTCTGTCACTTACTGGCCGTGGCATTTCTGTCAGCTTTGTGATGATATCCTTTTTGATAGCAAAGCCCACTCCGGCCTCCCTTCTTTCTCCTTCGGGTTTGCCACTCCAGAAGAAAGAGTATTCCAAGTCGTCGAGACTACCAGACTCTGAGAACCTTGTTTCACATAGGGCGGCGATGTCGATGTTGTATTTGGCAAGTTCCATTGCTACTAGTGCCGTACGTCTTTCTGGTCGGTTAGCTCCTTCTCGGTCGAGGAGAGTCCTGACGTTCCATTGTCCAATTGTCAGTAGTTGTCTTCTTTGTCTTCTTCTTCCTAGCTGATTTTCCACTGTAGACGGAAGATGAGGTCGAGCAGCGCGGTCCTTGGTAACCCGGGCGACGGCCGATCCGGTATCATGTTTCGTGCAGTTGTACATTTCATGGAAGCTGCTAGCAAAAACTTTTGAAGTACCGCTAGCTTTTGCAAGTTACTAGCGACACTCTCTCGGGGAACAAATAGAGGTCTCACACCGGCAAGAACATGTCAAGGCAGGCGCAAACTATTTGTCCCTGCAGTGGCTGGTCGAGAGATGTTGGGAGTTCC
The DNA here is from genome assembly GCA_964017155.1 of Oasisia sp. SBJ-2009. Taxonomy (NCBI): domain Eukaryota; kingdom Metazoa; phylum Annelida; class Polychaeta; order Sabellida; family Siboglinidae; genus Oasisia; species Oasisia sp. SBJ-2009. The sequence goes on from OZ024862.1 coordinate 48,227,696, forward strand.
ATACACCAACCGCCCTTGATGCTGCCACAGTGACATGGTTTTCTGTTTAGGGTTTGCTCCCTTAGCCTTCGGTTCTGACAAGAACCTATACCACAGGGCAGTGGTTTACAACTCTGCATGGCAGGGGCGTCAAACTCCCTGAGGTATTGCAATACCTGAGGTACTGCAATACCTGCATATCTGATATGTATATATGTATATATGTATATATATATGTATATATGCATGTATATATGTATGTATATAAGTATATGTATATATATATATATATACATATATATATATATATATATATATATATATATATATATATAATATAATATATGTATATATATATATATATATATATATATGTATATATGTATGTATATATGTATATATGTATGTATATAAGTATATATATATGTATATATATATATATATATATATATATAGTTTGCTACAGCGGGTTGTACTGCCTACCTTCGGCTGCTGTCGCCGGCCGTGGTGCTCGGCCCACTCGCCGCTTCTTCTGACTCATCTTTAGACGGGCCGATCTGCTGTAGACGACCATCGCGATGAACATGACCAACAAGGCCAGGAGGATCATCGCTTGAACGATCTTACTCGCCATCTCGGTCCCTGCCGGTGTACAACAGAAGACGAACAGGGCTGGCAGACACGTGGGGCAAATTACGCTATGTTTTCCGTGGCGGTCGCCCTGCCGCGTTGAAATATTGCCCAAACGGAAGTACAATGCGCAGTGTGAGAACAAAATGGACAGACTCACGCATATAGAAAGATACACAAAGAAATTGTGTGTGTGTGTGTGTGTGTGTGTGTGTGTGTGCGTGCGTGCGTGCACGTGCGTGCGTATACGTGCGTGCGTGCGTGAGTGCATGCGTATGTAATAGAGATCAGACAAGTTAGGCCTGAATGCTTTCAAAAAGAGCTTCCTCAGCATTGGTTCTATGTATACGGTTTTGCTCAATGCCGTTTATTGTGTAGAAAATATCGTACGTGGGTCTCACCTAGGGAAAAAGATTATATTTGTTATAGCAGAAGGCATTACGAGGTCATAATGTATCGACTACCTGTCTTCATTAGGGTCAGCACCATATTCTTCACGTGATCATACGAATCCAAAACGGCAACTGCATGGGAGAATACATTGCATACTTTATTCAGCACCACAATGCTTCGATCATACTTTCATCACAACATCCCCACATTAATTACAAATGAACTTGCCCGTGCACACATATGCATGTACGTAGGTATGAATATACGTACGTATTTAAGTATGTACGTATGTATGTAGTACATACGAACGTGTGTACATGTATGTATGTATGTATGTATGTATGTATGTATGTGTATATGTATGTATGCATGTATGAATATGTGTGTTGCATGTATATGCATGTACAATTTCAATATATATATATATATATATATATATATATATATATATATATATATATATATATACATATTGAAATTTGATACAGCTCACGGCGCTTTAATAGTATTTTATTTATTGAAGAATAGTATATATATATATATATATATATATATATATATATATATATATATATATATATAGTAATCAATTGCGAGTTGGGTATATTTAACAACAACAGGAACCGTCTTTATCGTTCCGTCATAACAAGGAACCACATACTGCTGTCAGGTATACATACGTCTGTCAGCAGTGAAATTAAAAGAGATCGTGCTGTTGTATTCGACGCCGAAGATCCGATTGAAAGCGGCGCAGGTGTAATTGTTGACGCCGGTCATGTTATGGCTGATGACGAAATGAGGCCCGTGGCGCCACCTGCCTGTCGCCAAATCCAGCCACGAGTAGCGGTGTGCAGCGGGGCGTGAGGTCGCCGTCAGAGTCAGAGTCTGCCCGACCCAGTAGACTCTGTGTTCCGGCAGAACCTTCACAACTGGTCGATCTAGATTGGACAGGATTATTCAAAATCATGGCATGACATGTTTCGGCGTCCATCGCACTGGACCACGGCTAAAGGAATCACCATTGACGGGCAAAGCAATTATGTATATATGTAGTTAATCAAATGGTTTCGCCGTGTCATACCAGTATGTTCTTACAACCCAAGGAAACCAAATAATAGAAATCTATTGATTCAACATAGTTTACTGTTCGAAAGCTGATAAACAGACATGAAGAAT
>OZ024862.1:48234873-48237373 GCA_964017155.1 Oasisia sp. SBJ-2009
ATTCACGACACTGCTCTCCTCGTCCGCCGTGGACGCAATGCACGTCAGACGGTGGACGGCTGGGCGCGAGTCCACAGTCACCGTCAGTCGGGCTCCTACACGATACAGGGGCTGCGCCGGCACGATCTCGATGCGTGGCTCGTCTGTAAGAAACATGCCAGTAGTGTACCTTGTTTTAATCAATATAACTCATAGACTCTATGCGTTTTACTGTTTATCAATAATTTCACTCATGTTTACTGTGATTATTATAAGAATAGTAAAACTTTAATTTTCATGAGTGCTTAATGGGCCTACGAACGATACATTTCAATGTAATATTTATTATACTTGTTAGGGTTTTCCGATTACTTACTTTATCTAGTATTGTTATATGTATAAAGTGCCTTGAAAGGTTTTAACTAGATTTAGCGCAACAGGAGTTTATTTATTTATTTATTTAAGTTAGAATTGTCTAGTATCTAGAATTCTCTCGCGTGGTTGTGTGTCATTCGCTAGCAAAGGAAAAGGGGCCGTAGTTTGACAAAATAATGGTCATTTAATAATTTGCAATATGACGCCTCCCGAGAAACCCCATAATGCACCAGCTCTGTTCCAGTGATTACAGAAATTAAATAAATTCTGCGAATATCCTGCTAAAGCAATTACCTTAATGAACGGAAAACATGAACACGTGAATGACTTACACAAGACGAAAAGAGGAGCCAAGTTGTACCGAAGCATGTAGTCCGGTTTGTTTACGGCACGGATATCTAAGACGTTTCGCGGCACGAAGTTCGATGCAGGAGCGGTAGCCTCGCATGCGATTCGATGCCCGTGCATTGATTCCGTAGCTACAAGGCTGAAGACCACGAACATACGAAGGAAATGTAGGCTGAGAGTCAACTGTCATTGTCAACATCATAATAATAATAACTTTATTTAAATACCATCAAATCCGGGATAATGCCCCGTTCACGGGTGTGTACAACATACATATAAAATATCGTACGCAGTGTTGCCAACCTTGGAGAGTTTCATTTCCGGGAGGTACCCCGAGGAGGCGTAGCGACCGAGTGGGCGGAGGGTTCAGGGACGGGGACAGGCAAGACACTTTTGGAAAATAGGACATTAAATGGTGGCTTTTTGGGGCACTTTAAATTGTTAATATTTGCTACTGTGTTTTGCAGGTAAAAAGTATTTACAGCAAATTTAGACCCCCAAAAATACATCATCTTGTCAGAACTAATTTTCCTAATGGAAATGCCATAAATGTTCTAAGAAGCCAATGCAAGAGACCACAGGACATTTCGAATAGTGAGACAACACATTAAAGTTGCATTCTGACATAATTTCCCCTTTTTAACGTATTTTAGAAAAGTCAATGTACACCATGACCGATATTTGATTATTAGTATACTTCCTACCACATGTCTCACTTTGTGGTTTTATACGTTATTTGATCAAATATAAGTTTGCAACAAACAACGGCTCTGGAGTTTCCCAAAAGTCGATCTATTTTTACCATCGGAACTCTCCGGTCAACGTAAGTAAACGATGGGGCAAACTAAAAGGCGGTTCCACATATCCACGTTAGTCGCTAGAGGCGCCACTAGGCAACAATACCCTAGTTATTTAAATCATCCTCAATTAGCCATTGACCGTACAGGCGCGTAGCCAGCGATAGTTTGTATGTGGGCAACTGGACATGCCGTAAATATGGAGCGTATCGAGCGAGCCAGCGATAGTTTGTATGTGGGCAACTGGACATGCCGTAAATATGGAGCGTATCGAGCGGTGGCATATTTGTGAATGTGGTATGTCGTTTCCGTGCGGTCTGCCAATTGTGATCGGCCTTTTAGTGTGGCCCTAGTGTGGTTTCCTGACAGCGCTTTTCACTGGAATTCCCTTCTTCGAGGTCTAAACCAATCAGTGAATTTTAACTGGTGACGCTCACCAGGACAATTTTTCGTCTTTTGCTCCTTTTTATCTTAAAATGGCATATTATGTGAAAATAAGTTGATAGGTAGTTGAGGAAAACAATATATAGTGTATGGAGAATGCTGGTTTACTGGAAAAATTTATTATTTTAAACATGGCGGAAGTCAGAATGCAACTTTAAATAAATAGCCCGTGGCGTTATGACATTTTCCATACCCAACCAAATCAAACAAAATTTAAATACACTGCACTTTCTTTATTTACAAGGTCATATCAACAGACTGATAACAACATGATTTGCCAGTAGCCACACTGAATAGATCTAAAGGACACAATATGACATCATTACCAACTGTCATCACATGTATCATTGTCACTCTCAGTTCATGCAGGTGCCTCTGCCTTTTTTGGTAGTCTTCAAGGGCCTTCGTGGTTGCTGCTTTGGCACTCTTAATAAAGTCTCTGTCCACTTTCACCTCGTAGCAACACTGGCCCATATTCGGCTGTGAGTTACGCCCTACAGCCAGGAGAGCCTCCTATGTGTCTTTCCCCAGCTGATTGCGAAATTCTGTTTTTATAT
>OZ024862.1:48242373-48319873 GCA_964017155.1 Oasisia sp. SBJ-2009
GAAGCGGTCTACATTCTGGAGTTCTGCAGGACACTGCTGGAATCATATCTCTCACCACCGGGAGGAACTTGTCCGAATTACCACTGGGACACTGTCACTATATCAAATAAAATCCTACATATGGACTGCAAATTTGTTGTATCATCCAACTACACGACACGAGTGCATACATATTGTGCCTTCACATTGACGGACATGTTAGACTACATCCATATATAGCTACATGTGCGGTTTTGGAGTCACGCGAGTTCAACAGCTGATTGATAGAAAGAATCCAAAGACAAGCTGCCAGATTTTGTACACAAAACTATTCTAGAGAGCCAGGATCAGTAACCCACTTCTTAAAAACCTCCAGTGGGACACCCTCCAAACAAGAAGAAAAATTAAAAGACAGCATAATATATCAGATGGAACATAACCTTATAGATTTCCCGCTAAATCACTATATAAAACACAACACTAGATCCTCACGTAAACATGACAGTCAGTTCTTGCAAATTAGATACTCTGCAAACATATTTGGAAACAGCTTCTTCTCAACCACAATTAAAGAATGGAATTCTCTGACCGAAACACTGTCTCAAGCGCACTGGCGTGATGTGTCCCCAGGACATTTTGTCAGTTACAGATACATGCAGATTGTAGGATGATTTAAACCAGCGTTCCGCGGTTTACACATTGCCGTGCATTGTGGCTTTACTTTCCACGAAGGTGTTACAATGATAAGCAGTGGTACTTACAAAAGCAAACAGGAAGAAGTACAACGAACAAACAAAATGGTCCACGTCCGTTCATTGTCACTACACTGACAAACGAAGCAACTATTTCGGATTGGGTTTAGGCAATATGTTGATGTGTCGTCCCATACATGATATGTTTAATGATAATAATTTATTTTGACGTTTTTCATATCGCTTGTTTCCGGTTATTTTGTGACGTCACATTCACTCCCTACCATGTGACGTCATAATCGTTAAGCGAGCGAAAAATGTACACCACAAAAGTTTTCCAAAAACATTAAATTCTACGGTCGCTTACTAGCACATATGTGCCTTATCCAATTCCGATTATCTTAATATCACTTGAAAGTTTGTTCTTCCAACTGTTCTATGGGGACTCTCGAGATTAACGGTAATAATTCATAGAACACATATAAAAGATGATAAAATTGTGACGTTTTCGTTGTTTTGTAGTTCCAAATTATGTTGGCGGCGATATATAAATAGTATGTATAATAATATTATAATAAATTTCTTATCGCGGCGCGCAAATGTCTCATCCCCAGAAATGCGCATTTCACACATTCTGGATTTCGCAATATTTTTATTTCCTCCTACTTAATACTTTTAATCGGCGGTGAATCTGAGTGCTTTGACATTGGCGTTAGCGGCGTCAGTATGACGTCACAACAACAAAGACTAAAGGTCAAAATTATGTCTTTGGTTGATTGGTCGGTAGGCCCTACGTGATTGTGACGTCACGCCGACGCCAATTTCGCGCTGTGTTTCGTCAACGTACGAAAGTGGGAGGAACTTATTACTGTTATCGACCAATATCAAACGCGCCTTTTGTATCAAAGCACTTGAAAGATACGTAGCACATTGCCAGCTTGACCATATGAGTACTAACAGTCGCCTTGAAAGATACCAATCAGCGTACAAATCTCATCACTCCACGGGCACTGAAACTGAGCTTGTTCCAGTACAGAACGACATCAACGGGGCACTTCACCGGTAGTATGGAGTAATTGTAGTTCTACTCGACATGTCGGCTGCCTTCGATACACTTAACCACGAAATACTCCTCAGCCCTATAGAACATCGCTACGGAATGGTTGGCTCCGTAGTCCGTGCCGGCATGGATGCGGTCGTATCTAACCGATTGGTCGCAGTGTGTATTAATTATCTAGTACTATCTACAAACTAGGTGGTGCTTCCAGCAACACCAGCGTCGCTTTTGGCGTACCTCAAAAATCGGTGCTGGGACCTCTGTTGTTCTCTGCGTACACGGTGATATAATCGCTGGCGATACCGCCAACAAATACATCAAATTTGAGATAATTGAAACCGGACCTCTGTTGTTCTCTGCGTACACGGTGCTATAATCGCTGGCGATACCGCCAACAAATACATCAAATTTGAGATTACTGAAACAGGACCTCTGTTGTTTTTTGGATGGCAATCCGTATTTTTGACCTAAAATTATGTAAAAATCTGTATTAATCCGTATCACTAATCAAATCTTCTAGTTAACGGGCCTAAGTTATTACAGGCCTTTTCAAAACGTATGTGTGTGTGTTTGGAATGTCATTTTGCACCACTCCCGCTAAAAAGAACTCAGATATATGTTTTATTGTGTTTTTTATCAATGTAATGCCGTCGAGTCTACATAAACAAGCCGATGTCACAAGGCGCGAGCAGTTAAATTAGCGCAGCTCAGACACATCGCGGCCTCAAACCCCGGCTTTGTCAAAGGCGATGTCTAGCGTGTGTATTGCGGAGTCGAAAAAAAAAACAATTAGCCATATTTTATAAAATGTATGCTTAAAACAAATATATCTGCATTACATAGAATAAATAAAAGGTTAATGATGTAGCCTTAGTTTTGGGGACATATTCGCAAATCGCAAGACATCGGCTTTGCGGTTGTAATACCCCCAGTGACACCGGCTTATTTAAGTCGTCTCGACGACATTAAATTGATATAAAACACAATTTAAAAAATGATATCCGACTTCGTTTTAGGGGGCGTGATGCAGAATGGCATTCCAAACAGATCGAAAAATGTGGTAAAACCGTTTTGAAAAGGCCTTAATAATTTAGGCCAGTTAACTGCACAATTACCGACATTTTAGTTCACTTCAACACGTTTACTGCATACCGCAAAACAGACAGTGTTATCAAATAATAACAATTTATCTCAGCAGTTCGCGCGTATATCGAAGTTTCACTGGCAAGCGTCAACATCTTGAAATCAGAAATACAGGCTGTTTCGGCGCGCCGAGCTCCATTTCCTGTACTGCTTTTCATAATCGTCACGCGCCTGCCACGCGCTCTGTTCACACCCGTTGACCCACCTGCCGCAGTTTTCAGAACAAATTTACCAGCGCGCTACAATAAACTAATCGGTGGTTTAGTTCTTTCGTTTCGAATTGAATTACTTAGTCACTAACAGTAAACGATTATTCCATTGTGCTGAAGTTTTATGACGCATACAAGGACATAATGTAGTTAAAAATAATGTCTCCGTAAATTTAGTTAAAATCCGTATCAAAATGGAGTACGGCTGTATCACTTAAAAAACGGTCAAAATCCGTATCGGATACGGGTAATCCGTATCATGTGGCATGCCTGAATACATCAAATTTGAGATTACTGAAATCAAGATTGTTTTCACTGTGCCGAATTGAGATTTTATCTAGATTTATGACGCTATATAAAAATAATATTAATGTTCTTTTTATTATTTAGAAAGTTGCTTGAGTCTTTGTAGATTAACTGCAACTATCTTGACCAATCCATCCACACCATATCCACTCGCTATGCAATTTAAAAAAATGGTTTATAATGACAGAGATCACTACTGCGCATAAATCCTTAGGAGCCAACAGGTTGCACGCATCTCCTAACAGTGCATCATAATTTTAGCTACACCAACAAATACAGCAGTAAGCCTACAGCCAACAGGTAACAATCACTATCCCTAATGACTGTACCAAGAAGCAGCACCACAGACAATATTTTGGGATAAATGCTAGGTGATACGAAGTATACGCAGCATCATATGGGATCGTACACGTGACGACCTGGATGTAATTATTAAGACTTACTGCAGAGCCCATCATTATAACAATCATCACTCCTTCGACACCGATAATCAAGTAAAATTCACTGAACCCATGATAACCAATTTCAATGCAAATTCATAAAATACATTTCTTTATTGTACCACATAACACCACTTATTACAGATATAATTTAATCTGGCCATATTGGATACAATGAAATATATTTAGGGTGACATCTTTCTTCAGAGAAAACATGTTTTAAGAGATAGCTGTCTTGGTCGTCATTGGCCAGTTTTCTTTGACTGGTCTTCCAAGACTGGACCTACTTCACCTCACCTCATAAAACAGTGCAACATTAAATATTGAAGGCAGTGACTAAGCATTTAATAAGGAAGCTGAATCTTTTGGCAATATCACGTCATAATAAAATTAAATTTAGCGTGCCATCTTTTGTACTGATATAGCATTATTACATCATCTTTTGGATGATACTCCCACCTCGGAAACTGAGTTCACAACTGAAACTATTCAACAAAATGAACAACAGATTTACGTGTGCCAGTCATTATCATAAATATGGCTGCCCTGTTCATTAGGACACGTGATGGATCCGTCAACTGGACTTCTTCTACAGCACATCTTATCTAACAAGACAACCACTATAGACACCAACAGCTTGGCATAACTGCAGTAAAATGCTGTAAATTGTGAACGTCTTTTTTGATAAAAACCACTGGCGAGTCTTAGCTATCTCTTCGGCCAGTGTATCTTTGCTTTGGAGCCACCTGACTGCCGGCCAAAGGTCTGACTCTTCTTCCCCATTCCTGGCTTCAACCTCGCCTTCGCGTTGCCCTGAAACATTACACACGGATCAACTACCAAAACTCAAAAAACTTTTAGTAGCATGACACATACATTGGGTCATAATCTAAAGCACCTGGTAGGGAGATTCTCAGTATTAGCATTAAAACTAGTGACATGTATCATACTTCAAAACTGCGGCACCAACGAGTCCAGGATTTATCTTCTTTTTCAAACATGTTGTTCTTATCGATGTATTGTTTTATTTACATACTTTTTATCAATGTACTTTTATATACATCTGTACAGACATGACGATAGTCAGAAATAAAATTTTATTTATTTTTATTTATTTAAAGTGGCCATAATTATGTGGTGGCTGTAATATTTTATTATCGAAGCAAAGCGATGTTCAATTGTATCGTTAAAAACAAAAAAATTATACCAGCAAATTCTTTTTAAAATAGTCACATCAGCACTAGTTCCTAATTTCTAACATAATGTTCTTAATACAAAAATAACTACTGAATGTACTGTGTTTAAAAGAGTAGTCACAATTCAAATATTTTGACAACATTTTCAAATTGTAATCAACAAAGCTAAAGTTTTTAATAATATAATTATTCACCCTGAACTTGGGTTCATGTCCGAGCTTGTTTGGGTCAAACTGCTTCCGTCCCCGATTCTTGCCACCAGAGCCACCTAGTGAAAATATTGCAAATGTCAATTTCTGGAATACTACTGTAAACATAACACACCATTTTTTATTTCTATAATGACATCACGTTAGTCAATGTGGTTGGTATAAAAATATCAATATTGCAGGTCATTTATATTAAGTGTTACCTAAAAATCAAGACATTTATCACAGGCACATAATCTGATGCTGATTAAATAAAATGGCTAATTAGGATTTGACAACGTTTGTAATGGAAATGATACTAATCCAAAATAAACATTCTGGAAAATGGTCACATGCCTCATTGTAAGTACTTATGTTCTTGGTATAATATTTCTATTAAAAGTAATCACAGGAAATATTAAAATCTACATACACATCACCATAAAATACAATGAAACCTTGTTATTACGGTCACCTTTACAACTGAGCCTAAGCGACATATATGAAAAGATGCCCATATTAGCAGGAATAGTTTCCCATATTGTAAAATTAGTGTTACAAAGATATTTTGCGACAGTCTTAGCATTAAAACTAGCGACATGTATTGTACTTCAAAACTGCGGCACCAGGATTTATATACTTTTTCTAACATGTTCCTATCAATGTATTGTTTTATTTACATACTTTTTATCACTGTACTTTTATATACAGCTCTACAGACATGATGATAGTCGGAAATAAAATCTCATTTCTTAATTTTCATTTAGAGTGACCATAATTGTGTGGTGACTGTATTATTTTATTGTTAATGCAAAGTGTAGTTCAACTGTATTGTTAAAAAGTACAAAATTACCAGAAAATTCTTTGAAAGATATTCACATCCATGCGTACCTTGGAACATGTTCATGTCAGCTCCACTGTAGTCGTGCGCTTCAAAGTCTTCACTCTGCTCCACACGCCTGCGCTGTTTGAGCGTCACTGTTTCTGACCACTGAGATGTCTCTCTCTCAGGATGTGGCCGCTTGGTGCGGGGAATCTTCAGCACAGAAGGGACAGCGATCTCAACTTTGTAATTTTTATAGTTACACGTTATGCATGGAACACTATGGATGAAACAGCATAACCTAACGGCGTCTAAGAAGAATATTTTGCCATATTTACCATCAGCAATACACATAAATGAGCCCATATTTAGTCAATTTTACTTCTAATTACTAAATTAATGTTACTTGTCTTACATATAGAAGGGCGCTCTAAGATTCATGCTTTCCTGTTCAGTAAGCAGGGATAAGAGTGACACTACATCAAAACTGCTGAAGTGTGTGAGAACGGAGTAACATATGAGCACTGCAAGTGCTTCTAGCTGAGGCTTACTGTGGGTGTGTTGTATTTCAAAAATGTTGAAGCTCTTTTGAAATAATTCAATGAAGCTGAACCAATTTTGTTTTTAATATTTAATTTGTTAATAATGAACTAACAATAATCAGTTCTACAAACAAATTTGTAGCTATGAAAGATATTGTTCATGGTTCAAACTGTTTAGCAAACTGCAAGAACTTACATTGGAGCACTGTTATTCAAAACTTGCAATGTTTCGGTTCACCCGCTGTGAACCCTTAACACGCTGATGTCGTGATTCAAATAACAATGCGCCAAAGTATAAATTTCTGCAGTTTATATATGTATGTATCCTTTCAATAACTGCTAGGACATGTTCCTAATTCAAAATATAGCCAACATCTTCATGATGTAGTTGTTTATGGGACATGCAAGAAGCTTTCTTGCATGTCTGCAGTGAGAACACAATGTTTCCACCTAGCGGGAACATCGCAAGGATCCTGGGACGATTAAAGAATGAATGTGCCATCGATAGACGGTCTATCAAAATAGGCACATCCATAATATAAATGAACAGTCCAGTTTGTGACCCGCCTCACCTGTTGTCTCACTGGGGTCACCTCGTCTTCGTCAACGTCAATAACATCTACACTCAGCTTCCCCGCATTTCCCATCTTCATAGGAGCTGCAAGATCACACAGTCTACACTGTGAACACGGTCATTGCAAGATCACACAGTCTACACTGTGAACACGGTCATTGCAAGATCACACAGTCTACACTGTGAACACGGTCATTGCAAGATCACACAGAGTCTACACTGTGAACACGGTCATTGCAAGATCACACAGAGTCTACACTGTGAACATGGTCATGTTGCTCATGGTCTGCCAGGAAGCCAAAGACCCCTACATGACCATAAACTCCCTTGGCTCAAGACCTCCTGAGGTTTTGCCATATGCATTAACATCACCCACAAAGAAACATTGATATGGTCCATCTTTTGTAACATAATATTCCATAAATACTGCTTTTAAATGTTTGTGTGTGTGTGTGTGTGTGTGTGTGTGTGTGTGTGTGTGTGCGCGCGCGTGTGTTTTCTGAATGTGTGTGTGTGTGTGTGTTGTGTGTCTGTGTGTGTGGTGTGTGTGCATGCGTGCACATGTACAATTACTCGTGTGCGCATGCTTGCATGTGTTAGAACGCTTGAAAACCCTTGAAATGATGTACCCCTCTCTACCAGAGCTGGCAGAGCACAGCTCCGTTTCCCCTAGTGTCTACCTGCCGTCTTCTCCACTGGCTTGGTGGATGGCTTCGGTGGCTTCACTGTGTTTGGCAGAAGTTTCCACCCTGAAGTCTCCTGTGGATGAACAGAAACCACTGGCTCTTCACAACAACATTAACGTATTACTTAGATGGTCATGGACATAGGTCACACAATATGAGGTGAGTTTTACAAATTAGTAATGAAAACAAGAGGCATCAACAAAAAATAACATGACTTTCTGAACATATAGGAAGGAAAGTCAAACACATGAAGGAATACAACAGCAAAGAACACCAGCATATATAACATGTGAAGTAAAGAGGCGTCGAAGGTAGATGATAAAAATGATTAATTAGCACAATGAGTGGACACATTACAAACTTATCTGGTCATAAATGTAATACTTCACTGGAGCCTCATCATTCTACCGTGCACATACTAAGTATGTGATCAAATTGGGGGAGGGGCAGCTTCAAAATAAGGCAGAATCTGCATTGCTACAAAACAGACACGCTGCAGAGATACGAGAATTTACAAAGACGAGACAAGGAAAGGCAAGTACTCACAGAGCCCTGGGATGCTATCACTGGCTTCCTGTTGAGTTTCACAGCCGATGAGGCACTGGTGGACACGGATGGTTTCACCACACTGGATGGCTTGACCAACTCGGGTGGCAGGTACTGGAAAACACGTTGACATTGAAACATCGTACAAAGTTCTCTTATAAACATGGTGGCTAATTAACATGTACAAATATTTGCTGTTGTGTTTTCAATCAAGAAAGTGGGGAACATGTGGCATGGTGGTTAGAACGAGAAAAATAGACCTTTGAATCTTGTGCTGCTGTATCGAACCTTGGGCAAATTTGGTCACTCAACGTTGCCCCAGATACATTGCTTCAGTTCACTCAACTGTACGAATGAGTTCCTGGCTATGGTTATTTATGTATGTATAGTACTGGATATGTATATAGTATAGTATTGCATTTTACATACCTAATGAATAATCAATGTAATGACTACACTGTATTGAAATCCTACACCACAAGTGAATTATGTGAATTTGTATTTACACTTAAACAATCACACAGCCACCAATGAAAGAGCACCTAGTTTTATTTTGTATATGTCTATGATGTGATTCTATTAAGGACTGTGAATAGTGAATGATTCCATGCCAGCCATTTTAATACTAATAATAATGGCTTCTTATGCACCAATATCCTCGAAGATCAAGCTCAATGATGCAACAAAACCAAGGGATTAAGCAATCTCGTGATCATATAACAATGCGCGAGTCATCGATGAAGCTGCATTGAATTTGGGTATGCTGGTTGTGTAGATGAGAGTGCTTGATAGGCTATTGTACAAATCTTGAAAATGATGCGATAGTGCACAGGGAGCCATGGCAATGATTTCAGAAGTGGCACTGAGTGAGAAAAACAAGAACGCGTGGCTACCCTTGCCAAACAATTTTGGAAACGTTGAAGTTTTGATTCTACTAAATGGCTGAATCCCGTAACATTGAACTGGTTGACAAAGCATAATTTCATGAGAGAGTGAGAGAGCACACACACCTTAGCAAAGGGGCTGATGAAGGCAGCTGTGATGGCGGCTGCTGTCTTCTGTGCTGCCATGGATGACCGTGTCATACGCTGGACACAGAAACACACTGTTCTTACAAACCTGCTTTTTCAAAGGATAAAATATCTTGCACGACAGGCATTTAAAGGATTTCAAACCACGACAGTACTGAAGACATACTGCCAAGTTTATTGGAAGATTACTATGTGCCCTACAGGATTCACTGAGCCTAGCTTTGTAATCAAACAACTGAAATACTAAACATGTTGTTATTTTGAACTTCACATACACTGCTCATGGATACCGCTATGGCTCATGTTTCAAACATAACAAGTGATTATCAGAACAACAAGATTATAAAAGTAAACTGTTTTTAAGTGTTACAATGAAAAATGTGGAAGTTTCCAACATCATCTATCCTACATGATACGAACATTTCACAAAAGATAACTGTTGTAATGTTAGAATGAAAGAAATTGAAACTTCTAATCTTATCTGTCTGACTTAATAGTTAATACATAATGATACTTGGCATATTCACAAGCATATATGTAGTTTATTTTATGTACACACTCGTACACACTCATGCATGCACGTGAGCACATACTACAATAGCTCCCTTACCACATTTACAAACCTGCGGAGTGTTGACTAGTGCTGACAGTATTGCTTTCTCATGGATCTGTACTGGCGGCAAACCATCTGTGCTGAGCCGGCTTGACTTGTTCCCAGCAATCTTTGAGACCTGAGACTTAGCTGAGACGCCTTCTACAACAGCCAGGGCCAATATGAATCATGGGCAACACTACTTGTACACTGTCGGAGGTGGTAGTGAAACAGGGCTTTATGCAGGATCAAATTATTGCCAGTCACATGTTTTGGTTTGCCAGTCACATGTTTTGGTGGACACGTTGATGTTAACTGTTAAGCTAGTTTATAAACTTTAAAATTGTGCCTGATGACCTGAAATGGGCTACAAACACACATTTGACACCATTTACAATCACTTTCAAGGCATAACTAACAATATCTATGGTTTTGGAAGACCTTTTTTTTTTGCTCCTTCATTTTTATGCCCGTCCACAACCCGTCCTCCATATTTCTACCCGTCCATATTCGTTTTTACCCGTCCAAATGACGGGTGGACGGGTCTCTACATAAAGCTATGTAGTGAAATGACTCAGACGTTACCAACATAAACATGATATATTTGTGTTAACTGATGGTCCTGTTATACCTCCACTTTCCTACATTTAGATAATGCATGCAATCTTCTCCGAAGCTTTTCCTACACCAACATCCATAATGGTAACATATGTGAATCACATTATTATGGTTGCATGACACCTGATATATGAAACATTCCTGTACAGAGATGTTTTAAAAATGTTGCATTATATTTTGTCACAAAAGATATGTTTAGGGCCGGAATTTTAACAAAATATATGATCACAGTGCAAATAATCGGCCGCCAACTTGTTCGCTATTTGTTCTGTGGTGGTCCTGTATTTCCACTTTGTACAGTTTCACATGCGTAAATGACATGCACAAATATTCTGATAACATCAAGAAGGCGTCAGTCTTATTTCCACACTAATTAAGACATTACTACAACAGCCAAGAGTTGACAGACAAGCTGAAAATAAATAAAGAAGATAGGAAGGTCTTTACAGAATGCCAGCATGACTATATAATGTATCACCAGTTCACTAGTGCTAAAAACTAAAGAAAGATAGATCACATCGACACAGGAAATTACCAATTTGGTACTTAGGAAGATAGTGTCAGATGTCTCCGTCATGACAAAACTTACTGTCACCAGTCATGACATCGTCAACTACAGCGTCGACATGCGACGTGTCATGAGGGCAGTGCAGTAGATTGTTGACGTCATACTTCGGGTGATGTTGTTTGCTCGGTTTCAACTGTGGCTTGGCTGGTGACATCTGAACAAAGACGTCAACAATATCAGCTAAAAGTATAAAATTGCTGGACACATCCAGCGTCATATTTGTTGACGAGAATATTGTCCATTCACAGGGAAACATAAATATTACATTCTGTGACTGCTACTTCTGTTACAGCCTTAACACAAATACAGTCTCTACCGCTGCATTCAGTGGTGCATGTTCTGCAATGTCTCCTTTGGTGACATGACCAATAGTCACAACAAAGTGAGCAGAAAACATCGAGAAACATTCTACCAAAAAAGGAGCCTTGAACACTGAGGTTATTAAATTAATCGAATACATGCCAATATTTTTAGAGCATATATACTCAAATTGGCAATGGAAGGTTCTTTTAATTTCAATGACTATGAACGCATGCATATGAGATTGCAACACACATACACAGGCAAAACATAGGCTGACATGAACCAGGAAAGCAATTTATTAAGCAAAATACTGACGCAAAGCAAGACAGAATGCAACATGGATGTAACAACTGGCAGCTGCACCCTGACACATGGGAGATGATGCTCTTCTTCTCTCAGATACTGGACGGGGCCCTTTGCAAGGTATGTAAAGTCCAACAAGAATTTGCGAGTCCACTACAGGTTACACATTTATCCCCTGTGTGGGATGTTTTACTTCCCCTGGCATAGACAACAGATAGAAGGGACCACCGGCTTTTAGTGTCTCTTCTGAAAGACACACGCAAATGTAGGGTGAACGAAATTGCCTAAGTTTCGAAACTTGGGATTGAACCACCGTCCCCTCGATTGACAGTCCAGCGCTCTACACACAACCACCGCTCCCCACATGCTATCCCACTTCTCCAAAGCCAGCGTATTAATATATAAATATTGTGGGTTATTAATGAAACATTGGGGTGACAAAAAATCTAAACATGGTTTGATCTAGAAAGAAATGACTGGAGAAACAAGGGTAACCGAGGTGGCCACAACCCTCGGGCATTTTGGCTGGTGAACCCACCTCCGCTAGTGGTCTCTCTCTCGCCGCCTTGATGATGGCCATCAGTTCGTTGAGACTCTGTTTGACGAGTGGAGGAATTGGATTACAACAGGCAAGGATGCCCTGGGGTTCCCTACACAAGAGACACACAAATTCACAAACAAAATATTATTTTTAAATGTTCTGTATTTAATCTGTAGGGAAATATTTCGATAACAATTGACAGAATTACAAATATTTTTGGTACAAGATTTGTTGTTGTTGGAAATTTTCACTTGAATTAATGTATCTATAACAAGTATGTATACATTGGTTTAATGCAAGTTTTCATTAAAGCTAGATATTTATTTAATGCAATAACAAATTATTGCAATATGGTAAAGGGATAATTTTATATATATTATACATGTTCATACTACAAAATCAAAATCGTCAACTATTTTGCTGTCTATTTACCTCGGTAGCACTTCAGCGATCTGAAGCATCATGTGGTTCGGCAGGACATAGCTGCAAACAGCGAAATCATGTCATAGGAATTAAACTGTCAGAGTTCAAGTAGCAGTTTTTTGTCATGCAAAATCATCAAAGTCACATAAATTCATATCAAATACATGAAACAAATAATTGTTCTCAAGTCAACGAGACCTACCTACATGGCATAAATATTCCTACAGATGTGATAACATTATTGTAAACCATGGCATTGAGCCCTCGCATCTGCACAGAGCCTCTTACACATCACTCCTCAACAAACATTCAGATTAACATCTCGACTTTTCTGGGAAGAATTCAGCCATGCAGCATCTACTACACAAATATAATTCTTTCACATACATCCACCATTGACTCCATGCGAGTGGATTTTGGCAAACAACAGTGACGAAAATCACACCAACAAATTTTTTAACCAATATACTACCGCATTCCAAATTTGGATGTTCAGATCATGCTAACTTCTTAGCAATAACACAGCATATGCATTTTCGAGACATGCACCTACCCGATGCTCTCGTCTTCCACTCGAGCGATTCCGTCCCGCCACGCATAGATGCCATGCAGTGCCTCTAGCTGCCGTGAGCTGAAGTGTTTCTTACTTCTTCGATACAGCTCCAGATAACTGTCGTCTCGAAGGACTGGTTTACGATACACCTGTGGTGGAACACGGTGATTTATTATCGACTATGAAAACTATATTTTATATTCCACCCAAAAATAATTTACTAAATCACAAGTCTGCTCACAACTTGATGTTTAAATTTGTAATAAGATAGTAGTTTAATAATGATGCATCCATCTTTTAAATAAAACATTATAGTTATTTTTTTAATTAAAGTGCAAATATGCATATAATATGAATTTTTTCAAATTCGTATAAACGTAGTTTCACATATCCAATGCTAAGCTAAAACAGGGTAAACCACAATAGAAACATTACACGTACATGTCATACATTAAACAGTATTCATGTTATAATAAATAATATACTTTATGTATACACTAAGACCAGGACTAATGCTCCATTCATGAGTGTTTACAAGAAGTAATGGAAACTAAATAGGCTGCATAAATAGCTACATTCTATGCATATAGTCTTAGTCTTAGAAATACAGTAACAAGTTGTTTGCAACACAAACACACACATCACACACACCACACACACACACACACACACACACACACACACACACACACACACACCACACACCACACACACACACGCATGCTCACACGCACACACACACACAAACAAAGACCCCACACACACTGAGGCCGTGAGACAGCCTCACCTTGGCACAGATCTGGTGGCTGCGAGTGAGGACGGCCTGCAGCAGGTTGTTGTGTTCGTTCCCTCGCTCCAGCAGCTCATTCTTCATCAGGTCGTAGATGTACATGAGGTAGTGGGTGTCCTCCCTCGCATACATCACCAACTCATCAGGCAGCGGCCTGTCACAGCAATAGTCACACGGTAACAACTGATGGTTCAGTCATGTCACCTGTCACCTAGCCTGTCTCCACAACAGTCACACGCTAACTGTTCATGGCTCCAAGATTTGGTTATTTTGATTTGGAGCATAACAAAGTCAGTGAATGATTGCTCAGGTTTCTGCGGGATAATTTGGCTGTAGATGAAAATCAAACTGGCCCAAGAGGAAAGTGAAGGATTCCATTTACATCAAACAGAGAGCACCTACCATGAACTAGGGATATCTACAGCCAAAATTATCCTGAGCTGTCACATGTGACAACAATACGTGACTAAGACATAGCTGATGGGTCGAAACATTAAAAAAGTTATGCAAGAATCAAACCCCTGTTCTCTTAGTCGATACCCTGAAGCTCTACCCCTGAGCCACTGTTCTCTATGAATAATGCCTGCATGACGACTACAAGGGGGTTCACCTACCTGATGCGCCAGTCGGCCAGCTGGAACTGTTTGTCGGCCTGCACGCTGCAGTAGTGAGCCAGGAGGTAGCTGAGACCGTGTCGAGCCAGACCGAGGACTCGCGACGCCTGGCCCGTGTCAAACATGTTCACAACGTAGAGCCCAAGATCTCGCTGGAGCCACTCCACGTCCATGTCGGAGCCATGGAACACCTGTAGTATAATTATAATAATAATTGTAACACTTCTATGGTGCCTGTATCCTTGATAATTCAAGCTCAGAGACGCAACAACAAAAACATTTTGCGAAGCCATAAACGGGGACATGCAAAAGTTATAATTGGAGCATGGAACTGCAAAAATGTATATGGAAAAGCATACAAAATTTCAGGGACTGAAACTTCTACCACTATTATGTGGTTAATTTATGTGAGAAATAGGTAGATATCATAAGGTTACATAAATTATTGATCTCAGAATTGACGAGGAGGTCAGGCATATATGAGAGATGCCTGTGCAGACCCAGGCAGTGGGCTATGAAGTGTGTAACCACAGTGGGACTGACATACTTTGACGATGTTTGGATCAGTGAAGACATCATTGAGTGTGTGAAGTTCTGAACGCAGTTGTAGGGTGTCGACAAGGAAGTCTTGCGTGCGGGTCGAGATCTGCATTAGACATGTGATGCCCAGGAACGTGCGATACGAGTGATGCTGAAACAGATGATGAAGACTACATCAGTCACATCACTGGCTGCAGTCATTTATATACAACTACCAGGTAGTCAAGTGTCCCTAGCTATGCATAGGGAAAACAAAATCCCAGTATATATATATATATATATATACACATATATATTATACACAGTATATACACACATATATATATATATATTATGGTTAAAACCCTATCAAAAACAAGAACAGAAAAGTCAGAAATCTTATTCAATACGGATAGCTACAATGTACCATATATTATTACCAAGCTGCAATATGGCATGCTCTCATTCACTTCTTTTCAACAGTCATCACTGGTGCCAAAGATCCCCCACCATTCCAGCAAAATTGCAAAACTCAAATCTATAAACCATCCTAATAGGCTTGTTAGCAGGTCTAAAAAAAGGAATTCCACATATACAAGACTGATGGAGACGTCTTTCTGTCTATATAGAACAGAGGGATCTATATTAAGTCCTGCTTGTCCTTCTAGTAAGACTAAAACATGAATTATAATTCTTTCTAATTATTTCATTCCAGGACAACACTTGTGCCAGAGTGTACATAACCTAACTTATTAGCTACTGACCTAACATCTAGACAGCCATCTTATTAGCAGAAGAATAACTGTTATATATTAGTTAGTGTTATATATATATTATACATTTTAACATCTTTTCATTGATGATAATTACAATGGCTGCAACTGTTCGTAACTTGTCTACATGTGCACACATAGGGTCTTCAACATGTTGAAAAATTTCACGAATCTTTCACTTGTCACATACTTCCAAATCAACGGCAATCTCTGGTTCCTTCTTGAGCTGTTCACACAGTCTCTGCAGCCCTTCCTCTGTGTCAATAAATGTCAGGGGCGTCGACTCAACATCAGCAGGAATCTACAAACACCATTAGTTTGTGTCTAGTGGATACATACAAAACAACATATAGATAACTTGAACATGGGATGACACTAATACATGAACACTGAACACAGAGTTTGTAATATTGCTGTAAAATGGAGCCAGGTGTACAGGTAACTTGATTAGACAATGTGGCTAATTGTCATGACAGTCCATGGTCTCTATACCCTTGAGTTAACAAAGTTGTACTGTGTGTGTGTGTGGGGGTGTGTGTGTGGGGGTGTGTGTGTGTGTGTGTGTGTGTGTGTGTGTGTGTGCGCGCGTGCGTGTGCATATGAGGAAGAAGGGGTGTGTCACTAACAATTTCTAACACAGTTTCACACCTACTCTAAATTAAGCCCACCATTTAGCACCAAATAGCTTCGCAGTCAGATTACTGGTACAGACAATATCGGTGTTAGCATCTGGATTCCCAAACGTCAAATAAAACGAAATAAAATTAAAAATAAATTGATGTGAATGTTACATAAATAACTTGTGTCTCAGTCCAGTGGTGACAGTGGCAGTAAAGTCAGTAAGAACTATACCCACCTTTGGTTCCACAGCTTTCAGCTGGTTATCGAGTGGTTGGAACTGATCCAGTTCATACTGGTAGGGGTGGGGGTAACACAAACTGGAAAACAAGAACAGGCTTTTACACACCAGATCCTTCCACTGGAAAGGTCAAAGGTCTTTCTTAAAGGTTTAGAGATAATTCTTGCCAGAAATACCAACTTGGATCCAACCCCCTGCGAAAGATAAGAACCAAGTTAATTGCACATTCAGATGGAGGAGAGCCGAATGCACTGCAGGGCAGCAAACATGAGATCTCTCCACTCTACGGCACCTCGAACAAAGTAGCGGTAATTGTAGATTTGGTGGTCTAAGACATCCTCACAAGCCAGGGGTCAAAACTTCCCCAAAAGTTGACGACTGTGCGGATTCAAACTACACTAATACAGCAACTGACTTTGCCAGTCGTCACTGTGCCAGACGTGCCCATGGGGACAGTGCAAATACCCACCCCAATTTGAAGACGGATACATGACTAGTGGGAATCCCAATAATAATGACCCACTCACATCCTAAACATTGCATGTAACATAGGTAGCATGTGGCTGAAATCAGCCCCAATATTATATCACATGACCTCGTGGCGACAACACTCCTCGTGGGCAATTTCACTGGCTGATCTATATTAAGGAGTTATTTTTAAAAGGGATGTGCCAGGGGTTGAGAAGAGCTGGTACTGACATACTTAGCGGCATTGCCCCCTGGCATGCAAGGATGAGCTAAGACTGCCAGCAAGACACCCGATTACAACCCTAGGCTGCTGCTACACAAAACATTTACTCCAAAAGTAACCAGTACAAGTTTAGTTTAAGAAGTCCGTTTTTAAACACACAGTCATGTTACACTGTTCGACAGGCCCCACGTGGTTCACAAGTGCATGAAATTTCACCACTGTCTGAATCCTGAATCCATTCTCTTGCTGAACTGACCTTGACCCCCAACTGTGACCTAGAATACCTACCTGTCATCCATTGTGTCGGTCACAGTGCCTTCCACGATGTCACACAGCAGACTCTCTGCAACACATCGACGTCAACACAATGTACACAGAGTGCCTTGTGTGCCAGATTCACTTATCTACAGACTGTATGTCAGCACAATATGAAAATACACACACACAGACACGTTTCACGCAGAAAATATAACATCTAAATAAATTAGCAGTTTTATACCAAAATCCTCAAGATTATTTTATTTGAAACTGCCTTTAAACCTTGGTGGTGTCTTGTTCTAATGAAGATGTTTGCACATCTCTATTTTTTTATTACATTGTCCAACAATTCTGTCTTATTGAGCTGAACTTTGAGCTCTTGCTTCTGTGTATACAGGCAATATATGACTAATGATGATGAGTTACTTCATTAACTATCATTTAATGATCAGGAAGCCAGTTCTTTCATTTATTTTAAAATCGTAATTTATGATGTATTTTTATTTGTATTATTTATTAGCATTATTTTTTTTGGGTAAAAATATTATAGTATTTTACAAATGACCTATGGTGTATCAAATCAGGAGATTATTTCCCCCTTTTTCTAACTGTATTTATCAATGTCTTTTATATGCACTCAATATTTATCACATTTTATTTATTATTGTTGTTTTAATATTGTTACATTTGTCATTGTGTCAATGTCTGTCATGTATTTGTCTGTACCTTATCTGTATATTTGTCTGGGACCACAATGGAAACAAGTGCTTGCACTTTTTGTGTCATCTTTTTATTTAATGTTTTTTGTATTTATATCTTATGCATATCTGTACAATGTTTTACATTTTATATTAAATAAATCCAATCCAATTATCACAAAGAACCAAGCTTCACAAAAACACAATAAACACAAGAAAGTAGAACACAGGAAGTCATGAGTCTCACCTGACAGACTCTTCAGTGCATTGAACTTCTCCTTCAGTTTAGGCACAAAGGGACGTGACGAGTTGTCAATCTTATCCTTGAACTTCAACTGGGGTCGTTGAATGTTTCTAGCCGCCAGAAGACGGTATGGCATGCGTTTCGATGCTGACGTCACTGTTGGTGTCTATAAGAAAATACATTTCATTCAGTGATGTATATATATATATATATTGTTAATTGTAATGTGTTTGAGCTGGCCCCATATTTGCATTATGAGTATCACAAACTAAAATCTACTTCTCCCAACAATTAACATTAAGTTAAGGACATATGTAACTTGACAAGTCTCACTCAACAGTTAGCTTTACGTGTCATTATAATCTTAATCAGAAGTGTTTATTGACCCCAAAATGACATATAATACTATATTCAACAGATTACCTAAACTTCAATTAATTTATTAATTCAAATAATATTGTATTAGTGTTGTAGTGTATTCAAATAACAAATAACTGTGTACATGTGTTATTAAATAACATAACATAAAAGTACATATAAGCAATATGTGATACAATCAAATTGTTGCTGTAGATAAACTAAACATAGGTCGAGTAGACTGTCACTAAGACCATTCTGGTTGCTCTCGTGGCAGCCACCCGTTTATTAAATCTCAATTAAATATATCATATTGTATTTGGCTCTCTTAAACACTTTCGATGTGACTGTAACAAATAATGTCAACATCTCAACAACAACAAAATTAATTGATTAATTTAAATTGAAAATAACCACAACTCTGTGCTTCTCTTTGACGATGAGCTGTCTCTTGGAATGTCAAGCAATATGAAGTCATGCATAGGGTGAGGTTCCTACCTTGCGGTTCCAACTGGCAACTGGTGCCTTAGGGGTGGCAGTTGCCATAATGAGAGGCTTGTCCCTCTTTAGACCCGATGCTTCATCCAACCACGTTCCCTGGAGTCATACATTCACATATATCACAGAACAAGGTATCGGCAGAACTCAGTGTGTTTTTTATCTGGTCCGACAAGTTGGTCAAAACTAAATAACACATCTGCACAAGTGAACTGGTATGTCATAGTGATTAGTTGGTTACTAGTCTAGGTCAGTCAAGAGCAGATTTATTAATGCAATCATTCCATGAACGGTAAAAAATGTAAATACTGATGGAGTACTATTACTAAATTGATGCCTACCAAGTATATGATTTGTAATGTTTGCTGACTATCACAAAAAACATAACAGCATTTGTGAAACATGATTATTTATCCACTTCAAATTAAACACTAATTTGTCCACAAATAGATCTCGATAAAGACAACACCTCACATTTGTATATAACAGGGTGACTTGTCACCAACAAACCTACCATCAATGGAGCACTGTACAATGATGTTACAGTATCTGTGACACTCACCACCCATTCCAGGACTTGGTCGTTTGCATCAACCAACACATCAAACTTGTCGTCCAGCTCCACCGCCTCGCTGCTTGTGGACAGGTTACCCTTGGCGCCATGGTAACGCATGATCTGCTGGATGCTGTCGTCAATCAACATAGCAGTGATTAGCTCCCAACAGGGTTTTATGCAGGATAACATTTTTGACACTCACACTGTTTTTGGTGGACATGTGGATGTTAACTCATATGCATACAAGCCAATTGAGATCTGTTTTGACCTGAAATCAAGTACACACGTGACACCCATTTTCAAGGCATGACTGACTTTATCTAAGGTTTTTGAAGACTTGTTGTTTTTGCTCTTTAATTTTTTTACCCGTCCACCATCTATCACCCAATCAGTGATATTTCTACCCGTCCACCACTGGTTTTACCGATCCAAATGATGAGTGAATGGGTCTCTGTATAAAGCTGTGCTCCCAACAAAATTGCAACTAACTATTAACTGAAACCTACTTATATGTTGCTAAGAACAATAACAACAATAACTTAAGACATGTGTATATTTAAATACAATTGCAATGGTATCATGGTTAACATACAACTGAATCTCAAACTAGTTTTTTGGAATAAATAGTTCTTGAGTGCCACTTTGAAATGCTACACACTGATACGCTGCGATGGGTACCAGGGTGGTCTATTCAAGAACACTGGGACTGCAGAAGAAAAACCTAACTACAGATATCAGAAACATCGAAGACACAGAACATTACGATCACGTGTTAAAATGTTCCTTATAACAACTATCCACTACGCATGGCTGAAATGATTAAATTCATATGATATACGATATTATACGTACATTTGAAGGATCCTCTCGCCTTCAATATGCATCAATTGTCGAAAAGACTCAAAGCTTGAATAATAGTCGAAGTCATCCCCAACACTTGGCAGACCATTTGAGCATTTTGTCGCCAGCATCGCTGCTTGCAAGGCTTTCTGTAATGGTAATAAAGTATTACTTTAAAGAATCATCCACAGTTGAAATCAGTTTGTTCATCTAGTCACTTTAAGATGGTAAAGTTACTAATTAATGTAGTAGTGTTTTTCCTCAAACAACTTGTTGTACTGTACATATACAATTTTATACATAGCAGTTATAATTAGTAACTTTTTGTCTCTAGGATTGATTGTGTAAGATAGTGCAATATGTGTCTTCATCAACATTAGGTTCAAAATGTACATAGTGCAACATTTCGCTTTTGTGTCTTAACTTAATACACCCTGAGGCACAAATAAGTCAATTTGCTCTGTTTTGTAACACTCTGCATCACTGCAGTTGTGCATTACTACATTACATGTTTGAAATGATTTGATAACAATGTGCACATCTCTATATAAATTGGACTATCTATTAGCTTCAAAAGTATACTGAAACATACTATATTTACAACAAATATGTCTGGGATGATGTGGAATGATAACAAAAATTAGAGACGCCAGAATTCTACAAACTATGTTAGATAATGTGTACAAGCAGAAAGTATGGGGTCTTTGTATGCAGTGTGTTTGATCGCCTTGACATCTGAATCGCATTGCTATTGGAGTTTGACCATCTTAATCGAACTGACATAAACTAGTATTAAAGTAGTAAGTAAGCAACTGATTGCCTTACTAAACTTTTTTGGCATTCCCCGACCCTGCCCCCTGGCAGTGATGAGGCCAGATGGTTAAATTTAAAAAGGTGTCAATAATGTAAACTGGAAGGTGATCACTGATGTCACGTACACATAATCCACTATCTTGTTTTCAAGTTCAGAAGTAAAAATGTTGTCTGAAGGTGATCTACGTCTATGTGATTAATCAGCAGAGTCCATCAGTCTGGATTTTGATGCTGATGAGTGTGTGTATAGATTATAGTATACATTTATATTTTATTCATAATATTGTGCAGTGCCATGTGTGAAGGTGATAGACAAAGCTGATCAATGTCCGTTCTACCATGAGGGACAATGTCATCTAGGTAATTCAAGTCATGTAGTGTAGGTAAAATGTATAGGCTTAGTGATGGGGTCAGTAGGACAACTAATTCACATTCACTAAAAACTACATGGATTCTGCCTGCAGCTGACTGTTGCAGAGTAGGCGCAATCATGTCTGGGACTACCCGATATAACAACTGGATTACAGAATGATCAGTCTGCATCAGATATATAAACAAATCCTGGACCTTTGAAAATGAATTGACGTCTTTGAAACCAGGTAACACATTGTCTGTGTCATCGTCATCAACGTTTGTTGATGCGCCAACGTTTTCGGCCCCAACCCCCGCCATGCTTCCACTGTTTTCGTTTCTGGACGGTCCTTCTATTAGCCGCCGATTCGTAGCCGCAGTGTGTTGTTTTATTTAAAAATACATATTGTTATAGTGTTTATTGACCAAGATTAAATATTATTAAATTTATTATGCTTTCATAAACCATAATATACCTTGCAACACTAATGGGTAATCCCGTTTTTATACGAACAAAATTAAAATAGCGATCCACGTTACCGTAAATAGCGAATTGCAAGCCCGCTCTTTGCCATCTACCGTGCTTACGAAAATAACAAGAACATGCGCATCCCTTTTGCCTTGTAATAATACGAATGTATATTTAAACTTTAGAAATTTCTTAATTAATATTGCTATGACTGAAACTCACCAATTACATTCCGAAGAAGAAGAATGTGCTGCTTGAAATTTTTCGTGTGGTAATATTCCAGATATTTCAAGATTAAAAATGTCATACTGGTATGTGTCAGGAAAATGTTACAGGGCTGAGCAGAAGCGTCCGTACCACTCTGCAGTTCCTCCATACTGATATTGGAAGATAGGTGAGGGATGATGTTTAATCATTTTTGTTGGAGGGACACTGTAATTTCTATTTCTCTACTGTTGACTCAACTCACAATACTATTGGATGAAAGGAGTGACAATCACCTCATTACTAAATCTTGGCATGTCAAATGTGTACAATACTAATTCTTAATAATAATAGTTTATTTCTTATATAGCGCCCCATCCAAATAATTGTTCTGGGGCGCTTTACAATGATTATTCCTAAAATAATGACACTAAAAATACATACTAATAATAAATATATATATAAATAATAATAATACTAAAACGTTAATACAATACTACTTTGATAAAATGAGGATATATATACTAATAAAACAAATATGTTGCTTTAAAATACAGACTTAAATTGGCACACAACTACACACTATATTAAAAATGAATAAATAAGTAAAATAGTATAAATATGTTGTAAATAGTAAATAAAATAAAATAGTATAAATATATGCTAATTAAATGAATAAGTTAATTAAAATAAATGTATGAATTCTTCTCACTACTTTAAATTTTCAACTGTTACATTTCTTCACCCTCAATTACCTTCTCATCTCTATACATTCTAGTGTAACTTACCCATTCTCCATTGTCATATTTTAGCTCTGGTTAACAAAGTTGCTATAATACCAGGTAAATTTAGCAACATCAGACATTCTGGGGCACATGCAAAATTGCTTCTGATAATGTTCCATATTTATCATTATAAATAAAACAACAGTGAATGGTTAACATTAAAAAGCTAGCAATAGATAAGGCTTAAACGGGTTCACAATAATAAACAGTCAATGTAGATATTATTGAAGCAGTCTAAAAGTCTATAATCTAAAAATAATTCTGAAAAATGTGCATTAATTTTAAGGTTATTGTGAATTACTCTGCCAGAACATTATGTTGGAGATAAGCTTGCACACATTTGTATGTTACAATTGCATTTAATATCATTGAGAACACATACAAAACAGTTTCTCATCCCTGTTACAAAAAGTGTCATAAAACAGATTACATATAAATCATAGTGTAAACAAGATAACTTCATGGGGAAATGTTATGGCCAAATATATGACTGGACTTCACATGATATAGAGTTCATCACAGCGGATGTTCACAATGTATTAACACGATAACATTATTAATCAAACAGCAAACCAGACTAATATATATATATACTGTAATATATATATATATATATGTATATATATATATATATATATATATATATATATATATTACATATATATGGTAGCAATACACTGTGATCTTGATATATATTGTAGAGATGTTTACCATTTCTTATTTGAATTAGGTAGCTGTACAACAATATTAACTTGTAAACATCCAACGAATACGTTTGCGGATGTATAAAAATATGTCTAGCAACAATGGTTCAGCAGCAGTAAAACTGCTTATTTATAATTGATACCAGTATTAATTTGCTAAATGGACATTAGTTTGTGCCCACAATATCACAACTTTTTCTTCAAACATCGTCCTCCTATTCTTTGGCACATGCGTAGATGGCACGCTCCAGCTCAAGGTAACGTGGATCGTCACCAATGGCAAAGATCGACCGGTAGTTTGTGAGGAAGCCTATGCCGAGGTTGTGACTGGGGTCACTGTATCCCATCTGCCCCCCAGCTCCTGGGGCACCAAACATGTAGCCACTCTGAAACACAACAACATGCTGCAGGGTGATGGCAAAAAATGGAAGCACGCAAATTAGCAAAGTGAGTAAAGAAGGAACAACGTTAAGTACGTGGAAACAT
Organism: Oasisia sp. SBJ-2009; assembly: GCA_964017155.1. Classification (NCBI taxonomy): domain Eukaryota; kingdom Metazoa; phylum Annelida; class Polychaeta; order Sabellida; family Siboglinidae; genus Oasisia; species Oasisia sp. SBJ-2009. Next base: position 48,267,196 of record OZ024862.1, read on the forward strand.
GGGAGGACCTTAGCTGAGTTGGGAAGGAGGAAAGACAGAGAGACAGGGCTACAGCTACTACTAGTAAATATGGGATGTGTTTGGGAATTCTGGGAGCAACACTCAATTTAGCTTTATTTCACCAGTTAATTTATTTATTTCTATTTATTTAACTAGATGTATACGTTGTAATCTTTGATTCGGTAATGTTCAGACAAAATTAATATAATGTTACCAAGTTGCACTTTTATGTCAAGAGTTGTACTGTGATTTTGATAATCTCTAGCACATATATAATTGTTTACCATTTCTTATTTAAATTAGGAGGTGGTACAACAATATTAATTCGTAAACGTCCAATGAATAATGTCGCAGATATGTTGCCCGTTTGCTGTGGCTTAAATTTATACAAACCAGTTTAACAGCATAGTTTTCTTATGGAACTGGTTGCATATTTTGCATGCGTGTGTGGGGTGTGTGTGGTGTGTGTGGTGTGTGTGGTGTGTGTGGTGTGTGTGGTGTGTGTGGTGTGTGTGGTGTGTGTGGTGTGTGTGGTGTGTGTGTGTGTGTGTATGTGCGTGCATGCATGTGTGTGTGTGTATGTGCATGCATGCATGCGTGAGTGTGTGTATGTTGACACCACAACACCAGAAATTCCAAGTACATTCTTAACGTTACTCAATAACAAACAGTCTGAACATGAACATTTATTTTTACACTGGTACTGTACTCAGATACAACAAACTGAGCCCTGTATAAAACTCACTGGCTGCACTTCTCGAAGAGTGACACCACGCCCATACGTGACATCCATCTGTAACACACTGTCAAAGCCAACAGACAGTGGCTCCATCAAGCGGCTGATTGCATTCTTTGACAGCAGTTGTTTGCCTTTGTATACACCACCATTTGCCAATATGCCAAACAGTTTGGCAATGCTGGTCGCCGTGCCAAAGCCATGTGTTGATCCACAGGGAATCTCCCGATAGAGTGGGCTATTTTCAAGGTCCTTGAACAAAACATTAATGTCCTGATTGTCACGTTTCATATAAAATAATCAGGAACAACTAGTTTCAAAAAGAAGTCATTTAAAAATGAATGCAAATCTGCAAACATTGCCTTTTGGCTCTGTGTGTGTGTGCGTGCGTGCATGCGTGCGTGCGTGCGTGTGTGTTTGTGTGGGTGTGGTGTGTGTGTGCATGTGTGCGTTGTGTGTTTACATACAGGCGTGCATGTGGGTGTATGTATGTTTTAACAGGTTTTATATAGAGCACAACAAGGTCTGCTCGGTGCTTCATATTTTTACTCCTGGCTGACCCGTTCAACTCCTCCAGGAACCTTTCTTCCATAACCCTAGAATGTGCCACCAGGATACTACCACCAGTGTGTCACAGAAATAGTGTCCATAATGACATATATGTGTTCAATTACATTATGTGTAACAAGAGAATAGGGAATGTTTACTGATGACTTTTCATTATGAGCTCAAACAAGATACAAGATACTTCAGTGAATTTCTCAAAAGAAAACTTTGTCTTGTGGACTATTAATATACAAAATTGCATAAGAAGTACATAAAACATAGACATTCACAGAAAAAAAATATTATTCACACTGCTACACATTGGTCCCTATATCCCTAAAATAATAATGGCAGTGGTTACAAAGAGAATACATAATTTGTTACTTTCCAAACTGATACAGTTATAAAATATAAATTAAAAAAACACAAAGTTATCACAGCTAGTATGTAGCACAGTTGTAAAGTAAATACAGCATACCTTCCGAAATTATCACAACATCATTATCTTTGTGAATTCTGAATTTAACATACCATCTTCATCTCTGGAGGGTTTCTCAGTTGCTTGCTAATGAGTGAATCCACGTCTGTTAGATATGAGTATAACAGTCTGTAGTACCTCGATGCTATGAGCATATCAGACGAGAAAAGTGAGAATTCAAACGCTTTTGCACATCGGTAATTCTCCTCCTTCGGCAAGCCAATGAAGAAGTCAATCTCTGAAAAGAAAGATGGCCGACCTGCTACATCAGGCAATGAAATCAAACAATCACATCAATGGCATTGCCTAGATACACTGTGATGACAAAAACTCCCATGATATTAGGTGTACAATGCATCATTATGTTACACTGCTTCTCCTGCAGTTTATCTATAAGTAACTTTGTCTGTTAAAAAAAAACTTTTATACTCACACAACACGTCAACTACAACTTGTGTAGTTAATGCAAGTTTACACTGGGTGATACTATCACAACGAAATACTCACTTATTTTACATTGTAATGGAAATTAGAATGCATTAACCAGACTAGGAAAAATAAAAATCCTACAGGCAGTCTATATGCATATCACACAAACCGTGGTACAAGACTGTTTCCCAAAGCATTCCTACCTGACCTTTAACAATCACGACGTAAATTTGTGACAGCTTTTCACAAATATCCCAACTGGAGGACGAATAATCCCAGAAAACATGGATGACATGGCCGGTTCAACCATTCAACAAACACAATGTAGACATAAACATTTACCGTAGTTCTGTGTATGACAGCAATACTGTGGTACTAACCAAATGGCACAGCAATCTCTTCATGAAAGAACTTGTAGAGATCTCTATGGTAAGGGTCGACACGCCTCACAAGTTGATCCACGTACAGACCAAAAGTGACTCCATGGTACCCATGTTTTGTCCCTGAAATTCATCTCGCAATATGAATCTAGATAATAATAGAGCTTTATTTGCCATCATCAACGTGCAATCACATTTCATGTCAAATAGGAATGTGTTCTTGAAAAAAGTGTACCTTAATGTAGAACAATATCCAGTCATTAAGACTGCATAAAGACCTGTTCATTCAAACACCACCTCACCTTATATGGGAAGAATTAAGCCATGATGTAATTACTGTGTGAGGAAAGGTTGTACCAAAGTATCTATCATTGTAATAATTTATACAGCCGAGTGTTTGGATTAATGCAGAGTGAACAGGAGTGCCAAAGATTGAAAGGACAGCAATATATTCATAATTTTCATACATAATTTAATCTGGGGCCAAAGCAGCAATGTACTTGTATAATTCTTAAGTTGCAGTCAGATATCATGAATAACTGAATGTAACTTAGTCTGTGTTTCTGCTTTACCTGGTTCCCATATTGGTTTTTGTGCTGCCAGTATTTTGCTAAGTCTTACAGGTTCCATCAGTATATCAAACATGGAGAAGTCTTGGTCAATGACTGGCAATCCAGCCTACAACATGTAGCAGTTTCACACCTCCATCAGTCTCTCTCTCCTTTCTCTCTCTCGCTCTCCTTTCTCTCTCTCTCACTCTCTCTCTCTCGCTCTCTATCTCTCTCCTCTCTCTCTCTCACATACGCACACACTCACACATACACATGCACGCATGATGCACACACACGCACACGCACACACACACATTCTCTCACACACACAAATGCACACACACATACTCTCTCTCTCTCACACACACCACACATACACAGATACACACACATACCACATATACACAGACACACCACACCACACATACACACACATACCACATAACATACACACACACACACACACACACACACACGCACACGCACACGCACATACACACACAGCAAATATATACACAGTAAACATTATGTACACGGTTAACTTGCATATCCCACACCTCGAATGTCACGAAAAAGACATTCGGCAAAATGGGAAATACAATAAAATGTGTGTTAATTGAGATGCGGTGTAATATCAGCAACAAAACAGAACAATTTGCTGTGAACTTCTCTTCAAATGGCCAGTCTGCTTTAAACTGGATTGTGCACAAATGTAAGTTAGTTCACAGCTAATGGCTTCTCGATCACTGACCCTGTGACTCAGCAGTTGTTCCACGGTTATACTCCCTTTGCCCTGTGCCGCAAACTCAGGCCAGTGTTTGCTGACTGGGTCGAGGTAGCTGATTAAACCTCTGGCAAATCAAAAACATGTCCACAGTGAAGAGTACTAAATTTTCTATACAACCCAGAAGATAACCACACCAAAATGTGAAGAAAAAACACAATTTTGCAGTTTTACGTTGAGTGGCAATAAATTATCTTATGATGGTCAAAATAATTATACTAATTAAAGGTGTGTTCATATCGTCATGGGATAGAGAGGTAAATTGGATTTTATACACAAACATTATAACAAATACACAACTTCAATTGGAAGCTCGAAAAAGGATGCTACATGTGGCAAACAATTGTATAAAATAGACTGGAATATATATATATATATATATATATATATATATATATATATATATATATATATATATATATACATGTATACACATGTTTATTACCTGCATACGATACATCTTCCTCATAAGTGATTTTTTAGCAGAAAATTGGCGTGACAACAATGTTACCATTCCGATCGACAAACAAAATTTGGCATAACCAAATCACAACCGGATGACCAAAAAACATTGAGGAAGACTGGAAAAAATACTCTAACAACTACATTTAAACTGCAAAGCACAGTGCAGACACGAAGGATGGAGGATGTTTTAGGGGCACAAAGAGGACTAGGTATGAAAGTTTATTACTGCATTTACCTATCAACGAGCATTGCCATAACAACGGCAACTATGCCTTTCGTGGTGGAATAAGCTTGGCTCAGGGTGTGTCTCTCCCACTCCAGGGTGCTGTGAGGGTCAGCCAGCCCCCCGTACATCTCCACCACCAGCTCCCCTTTGTGGTAGACTGAGAGAGCCCCTCCCTTCAGCTCACCGCTTTCTATTTGGTCTCTGAAAAGTATAATCAAATCAAATCATGTGGAAAGAATGGAACATGAAACATTGACAGACGCCCAGAAAGTGGATGGAAAAAGAGGCGAGGAAGCCTGAGTTTGAAGGGAGAACTACAGTAATAGAGATCTGGAAAGCGTGGAAGGAGAATGGAGAATAACAGCAAAAGAGAGGAGTTGGAGAATGTTGATAGAGAACACAGATAAAAGTGAGGAGGAAAAGAAAAGATGACAGTAACCATGGCCAACCTCACACTGACAACAGGGACAACAAGAGGAGAACAACATCTCTAAAAATTTAAATAAAAATATATGTGTGTGCATACTAAACGTGAAGTAAGAACATATATTAGACCAATAGTGAGTGATTATACTTACATTACAATATATGTAATAAAAACAGTTATGATAACATATTAAAATCTACAATTATTTACATAGGCCACGTGGAATTATTACACATACTGATGGAATTGTCACCTCTTGTGCTGCAGCCAGTTGGGTGCTTATCGGCCACGACAGAAGTGGAGGATTCCTCAACTTTTAGAAACTTAATCCTATTTGAATGACAAATTTCTTTGCCAAAGGGTATGACTGGGAAGGGTAGGCATTCCTACATCCTTCTGTGAATCAGGCAGCCAGCTATTGGGCCGCATTCCCAACCCTCCTAATTGTCCGGGAATGGGGGGATGTGCAACCCCCTTGGACTCCCTCTGGCTACAGGCTACAGGCTACAGGCTACAGGCTACAGGCTACAGGCTACAGGCTACAGGCTACAGGCTACAGGCTACAGGCTACAGGCTACAGGCTACGACCTCAGGTTGTTGTTCTAGAAATAATCACACATGACAAAATCCCAAGGCACAATTAAATATGAAAAGTGAACACCTGCCGTTAATTGTGGCTATAATTATTATATTGGTACTTCGTAAATTATTTATCTTTTTATGTTGTTTTGGAACTGCTAGCAGTAATCTTCTTGAGACTGGTGACTGGATTTGGGCAAGCAGTGCTACATTACATAGTCAGTGTGTGATATCTGAAATGAGACTATAGTCAGTTATTTACTAAAATGTAATTGAATTTATTTATTATATAACTGAATGAAAGTTAAAAAAATTAACAGCTTTGTAGATTTATTTTAATGAGCTGGAAACTATGATACGTTAATACAATTTTAGTTAATCATAATTTTATTAACTTTCAAATTTAACTACAAGTTAACCACACTATGTACTATTAATGCCAACAAATTAGCAAGCTAGTGCTTTATATAGTTATAAATTTTAATAGTATATAATATGCGAACCTGAAAAGTTGAGCAACAGGGTTCCAACCAATTGCAACAAAACCATTGCATATCGTTTCCGTTTTCTTCTCGAACACATAATGCGACACCGACACAACCCAGACAACGAACACGCCCACCGCCGTCGGGATCCACGAGTCCAGCATTCTAAATGGGAACTGAAAGCGAAAGCAGATCGCTGCACTTCACGCATGACGTACTACACATTGTGTACATTTAATGTATGTTATATTATTAGTTTCGTACATAAGTCTATGTTGATGTGTACGTAAGTCTTAGCGGTGGCGAAAGTGTGAGCGTACGACAAAACCACGCCATATATGGCTTAGGCATGGACCGGTGGCGGTGACGTGTACCATTTTTTACGGTTCAGCAATTTCTTCCACTTTCAAGTCATTCAGGACTAAGAGGCCAGGACGGTCGACAGCACTGCATACGCTTAAGCTAACTAACCTAAAAGCACATAGACATGCACAGATCTAGCAAATCATGATTCTAATTAAACCTCCGTCCCTAGTTACTAGATGCCCACAGATCAGAAACAGAAGCTGCCCGACGTATTTTGGCGCCCTCTACCGGACAGGAAAGTCAAGGAACGGTGTTGCTGTTCTTACTCAGTCAAGTCGTCTAAATCAGCGCATCACACATTTGATCCATTTAGAAAATAAATGGTAAATGCATTGTGTTATATAACATTCGCTGGGACATTAAATGAGACAGACCATGTGCGCTTCGTATTGTTAAGTTTACTATCCTTATTATCGTCCAACAACGGCAAGACACGGTCTGCCAGACAGAGTGACAGTCGGAGACAGAGTAGCAGTCCGTTTACTTCGACGAATACCAGTTGTCAGTTCCCATCCATGTGTCGCACCTACGATGTTGCTTGCACCACGAACCTTGCGTACTACGTAGCAGTTCCTTATATCGTGGGGCATCCTTTGACGAAGAGACAACATAAAAATTATAATGATATATTAATCATTTAATGGGGGTACATAAATTTTGCTTTTTGATGGAAATATAAACTTATAAAGGCCGTGGGCTGTTTGACCAGAAACGTTCGAATAGCATGGGGAACTATTCGTCTGGATACGGGATTGATATGGACAAATATAGCCCATGTTTGCGTATGCACTGTTTGACCAGAAAAATACGGACACATTTGGCATATATACTATACAACACTATACAATATGTCATAGCCCGACATCGAGCATATATGCTATATAACTGGACAGATGAAAGATTGTTAGATGCAACTTTGAAGACACGGGTACTTCTACCTTCCCATGTTAGGCAATAATATAACCGTGGTGTTTCGCCAACGTTCGACCTTTAAATTTAAGCCATAAAATTATGTTTGCATAAATTTAATCACATAGTCTAAGTGCTATGCTATAGATTAAGAAAGTATGTTTAAATTGTAAAATACGGCAAGTTTTTACTTGTGTTCGATTGGCAGGCCAGACATATTGCTACTCTGAAATATAAAACATAGGCCTACTAAAAATTCCATGATGACTGCATACCAAGCCAGCATTCAAAATTCCACTTGTCTGCTAGCCCACGATAACTGGATTTGCCATCCATCGGACAAGTGAAATTGTTACTACGTGTTGTCTGTGTGACAACTGAGGGTGTAAGGCTCCACTGTTCTTCTCAGCTAAACCTACAAAGACTACCATGCATTGTCTTTGTCAGCATTATCAGCACATACTATTCAACTGTAAAATATTTTGTTAATTACTTACGGATAAGTAGGTTTTGAAATATATGAAATGTACCAGCAATTGTGGGACACGTTAATTGTTGCATGGACAAGTTTTAATTTAGTGTTTGTCCTCAGGACAAGTACAACGCTTAATGAATTTTGAACACTGCAAGCGCATATTCAGCTGGTCCAGTTTAGAGCCACTTTTAGTTGAGCTGTTACTTCAGAGTAACTTTCGTGTATTATTATTCAGTATGTTATAATTACATCTCTGTTTTCTAGTTAGTGCTGATCATGGGTGTATCAGACACAGCCACAGGTGAATCTTTGCAACTCAAGAAGAATGTAATATTGGCTTACACCGACATAGCAGCTGCAGGCAGGTGAGACTGTTCAACTAACTTTTATTTCAATTTCTATTAAAAGATATATTCAATTTTGGTAAGAATTTGTACACAATATTTCTAAGAACAAGTGATGAGTACACGAAACGCTGTGGATGCACTGCTATAAGTAATAACTTGAAATTCAAGTAACATAAATTAATATTTAATATGTGCATAGTTAACATATACATTTATAATATTTTATACACATTTTCAATACCAAATCTAGGCACATTAAACTACCTACTTGGACTAACATAATTATTCCAACACAGATTAAAACGTGTCAGATGTATTTATCCATAGTAAACTAGTGCATGAGAGCAGTAATCCTAACTGTCTGTTTTATGGTGATCATTTGTACCACTATAAACTGAGTCAATCAGAATTGAGAAAAAAGTTGTCGCTAAACACCAATGAATCATCTCTCTTTAGAATCTGATGCTATGTAATTGTAGTAACTTTGTAGTGTCTCATATAGGTTTATATGTCACATATCTATATAGCTGTGGTGAAATCCAGGGTGTGTGAACATTACCAACATAGTCTTTATCTAAATGATGTGCATAAAATAATAATAATAATAATAATAATAGTAACTTCTTTTGCGCCAATATCCTCGAAAATCAAGCTCAGTGGCGCGACAAAACCAGGGGATTAATCAATCTCATAATCGAAAGCAATGCGTGAGTCGTCAACAGATGGATGGAAAAGCTAGGAGGCTAAGGAGGATAGGCAGCATTAAAGAGATAGGTTTTTAGATGTCGGCGGAATGAAACTATATTACCTTGTGATTTAACACTGGCAGGAAGCGAATTCCACACCGTTGGTGCGGCAACCGAGAAAGCTCGGGTCCCGGCTTTCGTTTTCACCCGAGGGATGTGAAGAGGGTTACTACTGGTTGAGCGTAGCTGTCTGGAATTTCTTGTTGGAGTTAGCATTGAATTTAGATATGCTGGTTGTGTAGATGAGAGTGCTTGATAGGCTATTGTACACATTTTGAAAATGATGCGATAGTGCACAGGTAGCCAATGCAGTGATTTTAGAAGCGGCACTGAGCGAGAAAAACGTGGAGAACGCGTGACTACCCTTGCTAAACAATTTTGGACACGCTGAAGTTTGGCTATGTCCTTGTTTGCTGTATTGTAAAGGAGGGAATTGCAGTAGTCGAGTCTGCTGCTTACTAGAGCTGTGGCGATGGTTTTAGCAACGGAAAGTGATAAAAACCGGCGGATACGGCGAAGATCACGGATATGGTAAAAACAGCAACGGCATGTTTTCGAGATATGTTTTTTGAAATTGAAGTTTTCATCAAACGTTACTCCGAGATTTAAAACTGAGGTGGCTGGTGTGATACTCCGACTCAGAATATGTGTCGGGAAAAAGCCATTGAGTTTTGCCCGCTGCGTTGAGGTACCAATGATGAGAAATTCAGTCTTATCTGCATTTAGTTTTAATTTACTATTTTTCATCCAGAGGGAGACATCTTGGAGACAATCCCTGAGCTGGTTTAGGGAGCGACAAGTATCTGGTGTGGTCAGAGAAACATAGATTTGTGTGTCATCTGCATAAAGGTGATGATCCAGGTTATGACTCTGGATAACTGAGCTTAATGGTGTTGTGTACAGAGTGAAAAGCAACGGACCCAAAACAGAACCCTGGGGGACACCACAAGAGGTGGGCAGCATGTCTGAGAAGCAGTTACCTATTTTAATGGCTTGCCGTCTGTCAGTAAGGTATGAAGTAAACCAGCTCAAGGCTGTGCCAGATATCCCGTACCACGTTGATAAGCGTGTAATGAGAATGTCGTGGTAAAAACATAATAATTAACCATGTACAGCTCGCGGTAGTATTACCGTGACACATCTTGGATAATTTTCATGAGTGGTGTAACATTTATGTTTAGCCGAGCACTGTATGGGTTGAGAAGTGAGACAAAGGATGCTGAGTTGAACGTAGCTGAGCTGAAAGGGCCAAGACCAGCCTGTGAATGTGTGGAAGTGGGAGATGGCGCCAAATCCATCTCTGTCCACCCCCTGCAAGTCTTCAACTGTACACAAGATGACGTAAGACACCACGTCATTCTGTCACCAAATTATTAACATAAGTTTTGATGCAAGGTTGCTGCACTTCCAGTGAGGCAATCCACCTACACAGTGACTTTGTAATTGGTAACAAATCAGTTACTGAAAATAGATGCTACAATCTGATGATCATACATAGTGACCACAGCAACTCATGTCTTCATTTATTTACCTAAACAATATTTTACTAAAAAGCACACAAAGTGATATTATTATTGCTATGTCATGAGTGTAATTTATTTGGTAGCAGTTGGGAGACATTCATGGTCCAGTACACATACACAGGGTTGCGGCATTGTTAGCAGGTGATACTGCTGTATAAATAGTTATTTTGAATACATATTTTTCAGTTCTCGATTATCATCATCAACACAGTGCTGTCGTCAAGCAACTGTCACTGCATTGCTAACAAGGTCATTGATTTATGTGTGCAAAGGTATGACATTTCTCCTCTTCGTCATTTTGTTTAAAAAATTGCTAGAATGCAGCAAATTTGGTTCTTTGCTGACCACATTTGTACTAGTTACGTAATATATAAGGTGTATCCTGCAGTTGATTTCATTAACAAATTATTTATCTGTTTAGATGGTCGCAAGAATTTGACCTACCACTCTTTATTGTAGGGTCTTAAAAATACAGATTCAGTGCAATATTTGTTAATGTCTGACAGAATAGTTTTAATATAAAATGTAGACATCATTTCTTCAAATTTCATTCATGATCTGGCACAGAGGAGTGGCTACCATGTGAAGTCCTTCTGGGACGAGATGAGTCGTGTTTAGATCAGATGACTCTCAGATGAGAGACGGGTTCTGAATGTTCTTACTGCTATTTTGAATGTCAGGCAAGTTCGTTCACCTCACATTTCTCCAGTTCTCTGTGCGGTAAGAACGAGTACCTGGCAAATTGGCAGTATAATGTGAACATTGCAGCATGGCTAAATTCATTCAAAATAATTCAAGATGGTGGTCAACTAAACTAGTGTGCAGTGAAGTGTAAAACGTTTACTCTAATTATCTGAATGCATTGATAATGTTGCTGTATATGTTATGATCTGCTGTGATTTCAGTGGTGTTCAGCAACTCACCGTATTGAGTGTGCTTCGGTTGGACTTTGCCAAAAAATCACAGCAGCCCATGTATGAAAACTGCTTCTTCACAAAGTCTGGTGAGATCTGCTAAACCAATGGTTCTTAATGCCAGGGTGACTAAGCCATTTGGATTGGGTTGCCATATATATATATATATATATATATATATATATATATATCAGAGATGGAGTAATCGTACTCATGTACTTGTACTCATACTCGAGTATGAGTACTTTAGGAGTACTCGTTCGAGTACGAAGCAAAGTAATCGTACTCGTACTCGAGTACATTACCAAAGTAATCGTATTCACGATTACATTTTTTCATATGAACAATTGCAAGCAAATATGTTAGACATATAAAATGACAATATTAAAAGTAATCTAATACATGTAATATTAATTGAGCTATTAATTTTCTATTACTGTTAAGCATTTCAGTTAAATAAATATTCAGTCACATTTCCAAAATTAATACCTTCTCTCCCCAGAGAAGCCACATCTCCTGACCCTCCTGTTTACTGTAGTACTGGTAGTATAAAGTTGTATTGCCACAGTCCCTGGGAAGCCCTGCAGTAGATAAGTATCCCCTAACATCTTGCTTTGTAGTTTTAAACTCCATGACACTGCCCCACCTGAACTGTTTGCTCTGTCAGTAGGGTGTGAATGACTGGTCATGGTTCCTATATATCCAGAATCCTTACTGGGTCTGGGCAGTTAGCTGCTAAATCCCTGTCTATTGTGTTTAATTAAGTGCAAATTGTAAACCTGCCTACAGAGATAAAAGCCAAAATATGTTGTTTGTTATGGTTAAGCCAGGAGGTCTGTAATAACATGCCTATGTTGTCCTCAGAAGTGACACTACTAATCACTGCTAGGATCTTGTGAGGAAGTGTGACAGTTCACCTTCAAATTCAGCCAGGAAACCAGAATAGCTAAAGAACAAAGGGTCAGGTGCTAATCCATCCTCTGGCTCTGAGCAAACAAAAGTTTGGTCAGTGCAGGGCCATGGGGGACATCTGTTGTTAAGTGTCTTCATCAGTAATTACTAATTAGCACTGTTGGGTGAAGTTGCAGTGAAGGTAATAAGTTTGGCAGGCATTATATGTGACAGTGAAAACTAAATGTTGAAACTGACAATGTATTTGAAAAAGTATTGGAATTCAAATACAAATATCTTACAAAAGTATTTAAATACTATCAAATACAAATGTATTTGACCCCATGTCTTATATACTACATATTTGCATTGGATACTCTTTTAAATATGACCCCCCTGAATTTGAAATGTTGTTGTTGTAATGTATTTGATCATGTGTTTTTGACATTTAAAATAAACAGGACATTTAAACAATTAAAATGCATCATATTTGTATAATTGATTCAGAAACCGTACCAACCCGCCCAAAAAAATCATCTGATTATTAATAATAATAACACCTGGATAGTGGATAGCAGTAATCAGTTAGAACACTAGATGGTGCCACAGCAACAGAACAAGAATGACACCTAGGGATTCCATGAAAGTTGGCTTTATGTTAGAAACAGGATATTCAATAAAGTAATCGTGAAAGTAATCATGATTACATTCTAATGTAATCGTACTCATACTCGAGTACATTGTAAAGTAATCGTACTCGTACTCGAGTACATTTGTTTTCTAAGGACTCGTACTCATGCATGTTCAAAGTAATCGTACTCGAGTACATTTGAATTGTACTCACTCCATCTCTGATATATATATATATATATATATAAAATATATATTATGAAAGTTGAATACTCGGCAAGTAACATTGTTATAATATATTTTAATTTCATAATCCTGACAAACAAATTTTTTTTAATTAGCATAAGACCAAATACACTGCCACTATTAGTTGCAGGTTTGCCTCCGTGAGAGAGTTACAAAGTCTCATCGCCAGCATTATTTATATATTATGATATAGTACTAGCGGCCTGTTGAATTGTAGTGTGACAAACCATTTGGCAACAATAGTTGACTGCCATACTGAAATGGGTAATACTAGACTAGTAACATTAAATGCTTAAATGCCACATTGCATTTAAAAAGCCGCAAAATAATGTTTTTACAGTTTTAGTGTTGTTCACTTGTTCCCGTGAAATGTCTAATGCCATCCATGTTAAAAACACGCTATTGTTGACAAGCAGCACTGACAACTTCATGGACCTGGATGCAACTGCAGCCTTATTGCAGAGTAATGCATGCCGACTTGTACCTTTGAAGTGTCATGTTCCCACATTCCTGATCAAAACTGGACCAAAGTACAACGTCTAACTGATCCAGTGAAGATTAATAATTACCATCCCTGGCTGTGGTGATGGAACTGACGATCATTTCAAAAACAAACTTTTTCTATTGTATAAACGATATATTTTTGTCTAAACCAGAGACGGATCATCCTTGTCTGCCTGACGACACCCACATCAATGATCCACTGCTCAGCACACTGATCCAGATGATCCAGGTAGAACGGATCCCAACGCGGGTGCTAATAATACCGGGACACGCGGCACACCATGGCACGGCCAGTGATGACGGATCAGAGCAGGTAAACAGAGAGCTCTTACGTAGAGCAGTATCCAGCCTTTAAGACTGATCAAGGAGCTTTTCAGTTAACTCTCTGACACATCTCTTCATCTTTACCTCTCTGGGATACATTGCACTATGTTGTAATAAACAGGTTTTTGAGCAAAATTACACATGTTTTCAACGTGGGAAATTTTGCCGTATCCCCAAGACGCCATTATCCCATCAGTGCAACGTTATTGTTACTCCTAGATGTTTATTTGCAGTTGTTAGGCAGATTGTTTAAGACATATCCAGACTGTGGATCATTACATTCTAATTTCATAAATGCCCTCATGAACTGGCATGGCCAAGTAACTGTTTTATACCCTGCTATGTTATAGTGTAGTCGTGCATTTGATAGGATACATGGAATATCATTATGGTGAGATATATTCCATTTCTTGATGCATTCACTGTAGGCACCTCGCTCAGCACACTGCATGCAGAAAATGCAGGCGTGTGGACATAACAGTACTGCATAGTTTGTTCATCTGTTTGTACTTGACGTGGAAGGGCATTTTGTTTGCATGAGGATGCCAGCATGTAAAATTATTGTTTATTTGTTCAAATTTGTTGATTGGTTTATATGTTCCTGAAGCTTTCGTTATAATCATCATTGAAGATGTAACCAAATGGTGTGCAAATTCTAAATGTCTAACTGTAGTATAATGACATAATGCTTACAGGCAGTCAAGACATTTCAAGAGACTCTGAACACACTGACAGGGCTTGAGTTTAACAAGGACTACAGTCTTGCTATGGTGAGAATCCTATACCAATGTTCAGTTCCGGTTTCATCAGCTCAAATGGACATCAGTTATCAACTCATGCCTTCCAGCATCATGTAGCACAGAACATTTCACTAACATTCTTACATGCTCATAAACACAACCGTCTGTTATCCAGTTGTGAAGAGCTTATTGATTTAACTCAACTCATTAAATTAATTAACACAGGGTAAGCTAACAGGCAGTCCTAACACAGATGAGATGTGTCAAAGTGGTGTTGTTTCAGCAGTATGCAGGTATGGCTAACTGTACTGTTGCTAAATAAATTCCTTCCTGTTCCAGTTATTATTGTAGTAGTATCTGTTCAACTATGTTTGTCATTTGTAGGTTTACAAAGGACTGAATGAAGAGGACGTGGACATGGCATCTATGATCTACATGTGAAAGACAATACTAGGATGGGATTTACACAACACAGTTTTTTCTGGAACATTATAGTGCTGGCACTTGTTCGAAGGAATAGAGATGCTTAGTGATTTAAAGTTGGTGATGTCATTATGCTATGAGTCGGACTATGTGAGTGACTATCTGAGTTACCTGGCATTGCAAGGTAACTGCAGCAACAATTTTTATAACAAACAATCATATAATGTTGACAAATTACTTCCGGAAAGTTATATACCCTGTGAGTACTGTTAAAGTTTATCACCAGCAACCTTCATTGACAGTCTTTATTAACTCATATTAAGTCCACTGCTTAAGAAACGGATAATAAATGCGACACACAAACAACACTGTAATAGTTTTAATAGAAACCAGGCGATGATGATTCAGTCACAACCGACTACTTCCATGATATCCCACCATGTTCGTTGTCCACGTCACCAGTCACGCAACTTCTCTATGCGAGAACTAGCCGCCCTGCGTGGCCCGCCCCAGAAGGGCGCATGTCTCCGTTTCTCATTGAGTCTCTTGTAAAGAAAGAAGAGTCGCTTCGTCATGTTGTGATAACGAGTGGGGTACATCTCCTTCAGCATCGCTCCCTCGAACTTCAGCTGTCGTACGATGCGCTGGAACTCATGTCCTTTGAAGCCTCGCAACCACACGGGGCCCTTCATCAAATCTACTGGTCTCACTGCGCCATCAGCAAAGATGTCTGAAACACACACCGCGGAACTTATTCTACATCATGTATTAAAGTGAACCATTTATTAAAGTATTCATTGCACATCTTTCTGCATGCGGTTACTTCTTTTAACCATGATTTACCAACTGATAATGTATTTTAAAATGTTTTTTCAGTGGTCAAGTTGAACGGCAATGTATTCGTGGCCATGCATTCACCAAATGCACACCATGGCGGTGTTCTGTTCAGTTTACCAGGAAGCGACAGTCGCCAGGACAGTAATTGGCTGCAGAAAATGCCTTAAATGCTGACAGCAGTAATTATGTGGTCAGTGAAGATGAATTCTGAAAAGTACACATGCTGCCATGATGCTGGTCTTTGTGTCTGCTAACTATGTAATGAGAAAGGATGGATAGTGTAGTAATAATAAAATACTTATAATTATAGAGATCGATCAAAAAATTGCTCTCAAGCACTTTATAAACATAATTATGCAAATGCACAGCATCGACAGTTTGATGTAGTGTTACACCCATGTGGGTTCAAACATGGAGATTGGAGAAACATACCGATGTAGTCATTCTGTCCAAACAATGCCTTCTTCTCAGTCCACTGGTCTCTCTTTGCAGCATCGTACTTTGGTAGCTGCAGTGGTATGTCTTCATATTTTCCTTTTGGCCTCGGTAGAATTCCTGCATATTAACAAAAGAATTAAATTTCAGTGAATTAAGTTGCATTCCGAGCTAAGCTACCAGTTTAAACTGTTGTTAAGGAATTTTATATACTACACAACCAATAGTAATTCCTAAGTATAATTATGTCATCATGGTATCTGATATATTGGCATGGCATTTGGACTGGTGATTTTTGACAAAATACTCAAGATGTGTTTCTTCAATATTCCAATTGCTTAGTCATGTTTGTAACAATAAAGTTCTACAATATCAAGTTTGTGTCTGAAATAAATAAAATAAGTTATCCTGTCAATAGGACTGCTCAAAGCATTTCACACTCAATTTAATTATGAGCACCACCCAGACTTCTCTGGGAAGCATTCTGCCATGCTGCATTTATACATGCATGCAGGCTGTTCACATACAGATATCCACTCTTGTCTATAGCCTGGTAGTGGTATGCATTCATGGTTTGAATGAAAAGGTTTGACCCGGCAATGCAGGACTTGAACTCGGGTTCTCCAGATTGAGCCTGATGCCTTAGCATGTGCACCATTGCCCCAGCTTGACCTAACGTTTGTGACAATCAAGACTCACCTCCATCATACAGCTTGTAGTGGTAACCATAGTTGTTACATTTCTTTGGCTTGTACGGTGTCGGGGCCTCAAACTTGGGGTATGGATCGTATGACGCACATCTCACTGACTCAGACAGTACTGTTCTGTTGAGGCATTGCCGCAAGAGGTTAGATGAAGCTGTCTTCACTGACGAAAGTATCCCTGACGCCATTCTTGTTGCCGGCAACAACACCTGGATGGAAATGTTATACTGTGTTAAATATATTGCTCCATCAGGTTATAAATAACAGGTTTTGTTGCGCAGAGCTGTCACCATATTTACAGAATACAAGCAAAACACCCATCCTCTAGAGACTAGATTCATTGTAGATAATAAAATATATGTCTTGTTCAATTTCAGTACACCACGGCCCAGTAATTAAACACTTTGTGAAATTTTCTATTTTTTTGAAATTTCATATACATAAACTTAATGCTCTTGTCAAGTAATGTGCCAAATGTGAAGTTTATTCAACACTGAACTTGTGTCACTAAGTCCACACAAACATGGTCATTTGTGTGTCACACAAATCAATGACAAATGCTTCCAACATTACCAGAGTGACTGCCACAGTGCCACTCAGTTTGCATTATAACTTATTCCTGTTTGAACACAGCTGTGAATGCTCAACAGCATAAATAACCATGGCCACATATATATTGCAGGATTAACTACTAAACATTTGCATTGTTTAAAAGGCAATAACACAAGAAATGCAAATTAATCGTTTGCAGGCCCTGTGGCATATTTGTAGGTCTACATAATTATCTTTATTGTGATAGAAATAAATATACCAACAAACCAGAGCTGTGCTAAATGACAAACTTCAGAAAAATACAGAAAAGAAAGACCAAAGCCGACAAGGAAGGGGGCCTTGATCAATTGTTATTATGTGGAATATCAGTTTTTTATCAGGCGTAAGACCACCAAAATGTGCACATCCGCCATTGCCCGACCGCAGAGTACCTTATAAAAGCAGCATTATGCACGTTGTCTGGATTTCTGTAAGCACATATGTAGTGTGGAGTGATTATAAATGACGTTTTTGTGCAGCGTGACATCAGAGCTGTCAAATTACAACAGCTGTCATTCGGTGCATTTCTGCATATTAATACATTTGTCATTTTGCTTGGTGATGTAATCAGGGGCAATCCGTGGGTGGCTCAAGCAGAAATGGAGCGGTGTAAGGTTTGAATGAACTTTGTGGGAGCCTGAGGTATTAAAAGTTCACGAATTTTCCACTGAACCTCTGTCTGTGGAGGGTAAACATGCTGTGAAATTGTCAATAAGAGAGCTGATCAAGATTAATAGGAAATGAAGGAAACGTTATAATGGTCGCCTATGGAAAATGCAAATGTGGTCTTAGGCCATCAGTACCCCAGATTAAAAAAGGCTTTTTACAACGTCTAAAGTTAAGTATATTTGACCTAGTTACATTTAGGTATTCAGTTTATTCTATATGGAAGTCAGAAAACATAGTGTTACTGTACAATTGTAGAACGTCTATGAATTATCATTGTATTGTCGCAGTGACACTGACAGCCACGCAAATAATTTGTCGTTGGGCGATAATACAATATTAGACCGAATAAATCATTTTTATTTGTGTCCCTGTCACATGTACGGACAAAGGATCTGATATTTACAGATATGCCGAAGGCAAATAGTATGATTTTGCCATTTGAATGCGAGAGAGCAATGCACTGTGTAATTAGATTAAAACGTGCATGTGATAATGTTTGACCTACCAAAACAACTCTCCCCGTCGGATTTACTACGAACTGAATCTCGCTAGGTGGCTCGCAAATGATTAGAGTGCGGCCCAATCCACCATGTGGCGCCACTCTATCTGTGCCACTCGGTCGGCTGGAGCGAGACCCCATTTGCATTTTCCATAGGCGACCATTATAACGTTTCCTTCATTTCCTATTAATCTTGATCAGTTCTGTTATTGACAATTTCACAGCATATTTACCATCCATAGATAGAGGTTCAGTAAAAAATTCGTGAACTTTTAATACCTCAGGCTCCCACAAACGTCTTTCAAACCTTACACCCCTCCATTTCTGCTTGAACCTACCACGGATTAGCCTCGGTTACCCAGACTCCGTGAGGAGGCAGCACTTTTAAGCCCCCTCAACTCCGCCTGGGACAGTATTTGGGCTTAAGTTTCTACATCCGGGCAGCCTTACCCCAGATAATAATAATAATAATAGTAGTAACTTCTTTTGCGCCAATATCCTCGAAAATCAAGCTCAGTGGCGCGACAAAACCAGGGGATTAATCAATCTCATAATCGAAAGCAATGCGTGAGTCGTCAACGGATGGATGGAAAAGTTAGGAGGCTAAGGAGGATAGGCAGCATTAAAGAGATAGGTTTTTAGATGTCGGCGGAATGAAACTATATTACCTTGTGATTTAACACTGGCAGGATGCGAATTCCACACCGTTGGTGCGGCAACCGAGAAAGCTCGGGTCCCGGCTTTCGTTTTCACCCGAGGGATGTGAAGAGGGTTACTACTGGTTGAGCGTAGCTGTCTGGAATTTCTTGTTGGAGTTAGCATTGAATTTAGATATGCTGGTTGTGTAGATGAGAGTGCTTGATAGGCTATTGTACACATTTTGAAAATGATGCGATAGTGCACAGGTAGCCAATGCAGTGATTTTAGAAGCGGCACTGAGCGAGAAAAACGTGGAGAACGCGTGACTACCCTTGCTAAACAATTTTGGACACGCTGAAGTTTGGCTATGTCCTTGTTTGCGGTATTGTAAAGGAGGGAATTGCAGTAGTCGAGTCTGCTGCTTAGATTAGGGTAGAGACGCTGATTGGCTCTCAGGCCAACTATGAAATAAAAATTTAAATAACGATATAGTTTTACAAGATAATAATATCATATGAAAAGTATTCACCATTGAACTTATATTAACACAAAAGTAAGTAAAAATTCAAATTTACCGTTGTTTATAAAATAAGAATTACGGCAGGATTAACCACTATCCGTGAGGTGGCAGCATTGTCTAGCCCGACACGGATAGCATACAAATTAAATAAGGAAACCTTTTGATCAAATAATGCTGTATTATAAAAACTATTCAAAATTAAACTTATATTAACACAAAATAAATAGAAATACAAATTTGCAGTTGTTTATAAAATATATATTACGGCAGTGTCCGTGAGGTGGCAGTATTGTATAGATCACGCGCGGATACCAAACAAAAGCGGTTAATGTGGCCAGACTGTCTTTCGGCGTAGTTCCGCAGCCGACCGACAGTCGGTTAAGCGAGACTAACCACGGATTGCCTCTGATTACATCACAAAGCAAAATGACAACTGTATTAATACGCAGAAATGCACCGACTGACAGCTGTCATAATTTGACAGCTCTGATGCCACGCTGCACAAAAACATCATTTATAATCAATCCACACTACATATGTGCTCACAGAAATTCACACAACCTGCATAATGCTGATTTTATAGGGAACTCTTCGGTAATGGCGGACGTGCACCTTTTGGTGGTCTTACATCGGCTGCGGAACTACGCCGAGACGATGGGCTTAAAAGTGCTGCCACCTCACGAGGCTAAGTTGTTAGATGTTTCTGCAGCGGATGCCAGCATTTGGTTGAATGAACAGAGCTGTCAAAAGGTAGTTAAGTGAATACATTGGTACAATCGGGATAACAAAGGATGATCGTAGTTTCCCACATTGTGTGAGTTTTTTTTAGAAAGCAAGACCTTATGCGGCTCTCTTATCCGAGTGAGTCGTGTCGATCAAGTTTCAGTTAGTTTCAGTTTGACGTTCACTTCCTCAGTTCCACTTCCAGTTGGCAGTGTCGTGTCATTGCCATGGCACTGGCAATTTCGGGGTGCGAGTTTCAGTAGTAGTTCCACTGCAAGATGGATCAAATGCGAATGTTGTAGACATCGAGCACTTATGCTAGCACTTACAATAGACACCAATAAAGCCTACTATATTTGATTGCTACGCCTACGGCTAAAAGTTATGCCTTAGTTTAGTTAGGATCTGCAAATCCGTTAAGGGGCGCGTCGGTAGGTCGGCTGCAAGTTGTATCCACTAGGCTTTCTGCTCATGTGGGAGGCCCAGGCTAGGGAAACTCCTTTTAAGAACCTCGCGTTAATGGTGAAACCACATTTTTCTCAGACCCAAGATGACAGAGAATGCCACCGTGTGAATTGTAAAATTTTAAGTGAGTTATATAATTTTGATGAGTGAATATGCGATATGTTCGAATAATTATAATCTTCGTAGCACGTTGGGGAAGTTTTCTGAAGTTTCGCTAGTAGTTAATTGAATATTTAATAAGAAGACCCTGAACATTTAATAGAAATCGCATGCAGCACATTGTAGCTAAGTCGTTTCTAATTTACCGACCATTTTTTCAGTATTGCGCTGACGCAATGATGGCCATTATTTAGTAATCTAATACATACTGTACTTTAAACACAGTACTATTTAAAGACAGTATTTATACATGAATATATATTTAAATATATAATCTTTCTAATCAGGTTAATATTTTTTGCTATGCTAATTTGAGCATCTTCTCAATAAATATTGGTATAGATAGTAAAATTTCACATGATAATCAATACGCTGCTTATGGTGACTGGTTCATTTTAAATTTATATGCAGAGAAACATCGCCAAGAGATGTGTCAAGGTTGACAAACAGATCTACTATAAAAATATGTACTATATGTCAATTTGCTAATCATTAAAGCATATGTATAGGTTATTGAAGTCTGTCACAAAACGGTATTTGTACTGAGTCAGTTAACTTGTATAAATACTTACATAAAACACGTTACTGAAAAGTCTCACAAAAAATAGTAAATTATGTTAAGAGTACGCTGGATTCCATCGTGGGTGCAGAACAATTTACTGGGCCTTAAAGATAGTTGAATAGAAAAAGTTGCTAAACGTCCGACAAATAATCCAGAAAATAGACCAAATAATATAGGTAGTATTTGATATAAAATGCTATTTCAAGGTCATATCCATCTCGATGTCACACTACAATGATGTAAAGACATTGTTTTTACAAATATATCTGACAAACTATAAGGTTACAGCAGTTTGCAAGTGCATCTCAGTTGAGTGATCCAGACTCGGTATGAACGTATGCTACACAGCAGGCTGTTCAGTGGTCACACATTTTGTATCATTTTTTGAAAGTTAAAATTGCCATAAGTTTTGAATGCATAACGATATTTAAATTATGTAACCAGTATCTTGTTGCCTATTATTTATACAATCAAGATGCACCACCATACACATGGTAAAGTTATTTTTGATTTTTTTTTGCAGGTCCCTTCCCGGGTAGTTTAGGGGCGTAGTTTACACTTAGGCTTTAGCTGTTATGGTATGACATGACTATTATGTCTATGACTATCTCACTGTGTGAATGAGTATGACTAGGTCTGTGTTTAGGAACCTAAAATTATACAACTGTTTTTTATCAGACAGTATTCAGAGTATAGCTAATTGGTTATTAAAGGTTATTGTATTGTATAATATTGATCACGTACATCTAGGTTTCAAGACAAACAAAATTAGCCTGGCAATGCTATGTATTTTCCTAAAGATAATGGTCCTAATTGCATCGCAATTATTTTTTAAATCAGTAGTTCTCAATTGGGGGGTCCGACCCACTGTGGGGCTGCAGACATTATTATTATTATTATTAGAAAACCGCCAGGGGTCCTCGAGATGACAGGACAAAATTGCAATTTTATATAACCAGATGGCAGATATAATTAAAACAAAGTTTTTCACATATCTATGACAATGCCATGGCCACCTATATTATAGGCACCGCATTGGCTTGCTGGGATAATGCTATCGACGCAAAACGTCGAAAATATGCAGACAACTAGCTCAGCTATGTCTTTGTAGACTAGTATTCCTTGCGAGCAGAGACACACCCCAACCACACTGTATGCTTTGTCACAAGTGATGTCATACGAGGGCATGAAACTATCCAAATTACTAAATCTAAATAGGACGTCTTCATATGAATTATGAACCATGGTCAGTACAAGCATAAGCACAGTGTTTGTTTCCATCCTAGTAAAATAAGGAAAATCTATGACTGTCAGAAGTGTTATCACAGCTATAGCCTGCAGTTAGAAAAAGTTTGTGCTTAAAAGTTAAATAGTCAAACTAGAAATAATGTAAATATTTTTATATATAGCGCCGTACCCAATCCTCAGAACTGCTCAAAGCGCTTTACACTTTGATAATGTGGTAGTTTTACCCATTAGCTTCATTCTCAGTTTCAGCTTCCATATCAAAATACAGAGCTAACAGCCTATTAGCTTTCTAGTACAAGAGCTGAAATGAGTAAATGTTATGTAATTCAAACATAACATTATTGTTAAGATTGCTTTTAGCGTGACTTGTCATATTGTTCAATCATAATTGATATACATAAACTATAATGCAGCATTCATTGTTCAGTAATGTGTCTTTGTCAAATTAACATAATTTTAGAAGGGTGTAGATGTCGACATTACAAAACATGACAAAGTTTTGGGGTCTCGGAAATCTCCAGAAATGGAACGACCCGCATATGGTATATTTTGATTTTAATAAATTTCTCACACTGGACCCACATTCTTTGCAGCTCTTCCCTGAACGTTTTCTGTTTAATTTTATGTGATGTATTCATTAATTTATTCATATATTGTGAAAGACTGCAACAACACCGTTGGTTTCTTTTTGCAGTTACATGACACGATGGATCCACGTGAATGACGTGTTGTTCTCTTCTGCTCGCTGCCCACCTGCTCTTAGAGGAAATGTATCGGAAGAGAGGAAATGTTGTAAATTAAATACATGTCAATAACATATGACAATGGAGCGTGGTGTTAACGTAAAGGTGGTGATGTTGGGAAGCAATTATTGCGGCAAGACATGGCTCTTACAAAGATACATCTACGACAACTATATCACAAACCCACCCCTTACAGCGGTAATAATAATAACAACTTTATTGTCCAGTCGTGGAATAGATAAACATTTTGCACTTTGGATGATACATAAACATAACACAGTATTTAAATCACATGATCACATAATAATGCATGTATACAGTAAAATCAGTTATATAAATATGTAAACGATAGCTGTAACAATAGATCAAATACTGGAATAAATATGCTAAAAACAATATGACAATATTATAAGATTAAATAAATGTGATACAACAGCATTGCAGTGGCAGTGGTAAGGATGTGATATGTCGTCAGTCAATGGTTGATTTTATGTGGCTGGTTCTAATACCTGTTGGAGGATGGAAGGAATGATTTGAGGGCACATTGGGTTTTTACAGTTGGCATTTAAGTAATGTAATGATTATTCATAAATGATTATTCATAAATGTTTACAGATCTCATTTAAGTTTTTAATAAGAAACAAAGAGGGGTGAAACATTAGTTTATATATATATATATAATATTATATATATATGTTCTGTAATGATAAAGTGATGTTTTAATTCAAGCTATTTAGTTACAATGACAAATATTCAAAATGCTTGTTTTGTTCTGGATTACATTTTAATGCAAAAGTTGGGTGCATCAATCAAAATGTATTTTCTTTTCAAATATCTGAGACTTTTCCAATGTGCTTTTTTCATTTCCATGGTGAGCAAGTGAATGATTGTCTAAACACAAAATTACACCATATGAATGAATATCTGGCTACAGCCTTTGGTGGATTTATTTGTACAGTCGTTGCACAATAAAGATAGTTTGGAGCAGACGTAAGGTATTAAATAATAAAAGGATTAATAAAAAATGCATACTTTATAAAGAGTTTAACTGTTTAAAATAACCCCTTTAAGAACTTGCTCTTAATAATGGCATGTCTAGTATTGTAGCAACTAAATGTAATCTGGTTATAGATGTATTATAGATGTACAAATAAGAAGTTTACAACTGTAACATATTTTGTGTATGAATACTCACAACGGTGTATGAGTTTGATAAGCTGTAAGGTTACTTCATAGAAATGTTTACTCCTGTCCTTCCAGACCATCGGTGTAGCGTTTAAAGCAAAGAAGGTGGATGTGAATGGGAAACTACTCACAATGGGTATCTGGGTAAGGGAAGCTTCAACATCATTACTTTGTGGCACTTCAGAAACGACATCTCAGTAGTCTGCAACATCCAGAATTAACTCTGGGTATCTTGAAAATAAACTGAAGTTAGTATGTTATATATAAATATATGTAGCATTCCTTTCAAAGGTGGTTTATAAAATTCACAAACTTTGTATTCACAAAGTTATTTAAATTATGTTTTAAATTAAAATGGCTAACTTACCATTTTGAATTCTATTCAGTCCTATTTAGAAATTGTCTCACACAGTTACCTCGTTACTTGATTTGTTCACGGTTTTAAGACCATTTGAAAGAAAATACCTTGGTGTCGTTATGGAAACAGTTCTTATTTTTTGTTAGGATACTGCGGGAAATGAACGCTACGATGCTATGACTCGTATCTACTACCGTGGAGCCTATGCAGCCATCATCTGCTATGACCTCACAGATGACCAAAGTTTTGAGAAAGCACGGTTTTGGGGCAACGAACTTAAACAGAAGGTACCCAGTTTAAATTATCACTGTACAGCACTGTATGATACAGATAATAAGCAGCAGTCTCAGAATATATTGGTGTCATTTGTATGGGTTAGTATAACATGCATGTCATAAAGTTACATTGTTTAAAATTTGCATAACATACTGCTCAAGAGTGTTTTAATAAACCATAAACCATTTGCTGTCATTGAAATTTAAGCATTTTAGTTTATTTACATGACAACTGTCCACTTTCAACCCTTAGGCCCATTTCTAATGGTGGAAATAAAATTATACAGATGTACAGTGTCATCATGCCTCTCAAAATAACTAACCTCACTTTTCAAAGATTTGAGTGACAGTTTTAATGGTATGTTTATTCTACATGGGGTCTGACAAGACATGTGAAATACGTAAAATAAAAATTTCAGACGGTTACATTTTAAAGGTATTTGAGACATTTTCACAAGGACGACTCTATATCAATGTGTGCTATAAAACAAGGCAATTCTCTTTATTTTTTAAATTGTTCAAAATGAAGAAATGCCCCATATAAAACAAATAGTCAATACTATTATTGACTCACGGTTTTATATGGATATATTTATTTTATTAACCCTTTTTATCTTGTGTTTATATCGTTATGTTTATATGTTCGTAATGTATTTTTTTACTTGTATGTACATTTGGATTTTTTTTGTCCGAAAGAACACATTGTCATTATTATATCATTTCTTGCTAGAACTGTAAGATCTACTTGTGTGGGACAAAGACAGATTCAGTGACAGGAGACAACCAAAACAGAAGAAAGGTCGACTACTCCAGCGTGACAGATTATGCAACAGATGACTCAAATTTCCACAAATCTAGGAACAGTTGATTCTGTAATATATTTTCCTTTTCCTTTCCTTTCCTATCCCGTAGTCTCAGTGGACCGTTGGGGCACCACAGATGACCTGGCAACCAGCTCCCTCCACTCCTCTCGTCTCTCCGCTTTCTTCATGGCGGTGCCCAGTGTCAAGCCCGTCCATTCCGGGATGTTGTCTTCCCATCTATCTCTTTCTGTCTGCCTCGTCTTCTCCCTCCTTGGACGGTACCTTGCATGATTGTCTTGGCAAGCCGTGATGATCTTGTTATGTGCCCGTACCATCTCAGTTTACGTTGTTTGACTGTGGTCAGGAGGTCTTCGTGGGGTCCAATGGCTTGCCGAGTTCTGTTTTGGACATCTTCATTGGAGATGTGGTCTCTGTAAGTGATGCCGAGGAGTATTCTGAGGCATCTCATCTCCATTGCCTGTATCCTTTTCTTGGTGTCTGCTATAATATATAATCATCTCATTTATCCACTCTTCAATAATTGGGTTGTTTCATGACATGTATGTTTTTGTGTGGGAACCATTATGTAAAAATGTATCGATGAGTCATGCAGTGTTTTTGAATGGTAATGAAACATGCCATCCCCACCATGTACTCAGGAAAAATGTAATGCCTTTATTCTTTCTCAAAATTCCATGTTTGTTTTTACTGTTTTGTGGTTCTGATGAAATGTTTAATAAATGTAAATCAATTATTCAAAATGTTATGCAATAAGATTTTTTTTATATAACTTGTGATATGACTTTTTCAAATTTGGAAATAAAAAAAGTCAGTTATGAATACTTTTGGAATCCATTTTCTGCCCCTGTGTGTCAGTGACGCCATGCGGAAGTTGGGCATTTTTTTATTAGTATAATAAATTATGTCAGTATTTTTAATGTATCAAATGTCTGTTAACAGAGATTGGGGCCGAGGTGTTTGAAACATCAAGTAAAACTGGTGAACAAGTCAGTAAGTGTCCTTGAATGTAGATAGTTTTTGGTTTCTTTGTCAATCAAATCGGGACGTTTTGGGGTTTTCTCCTGAACTCGCTGCTTTCTTCAATCTGCTGAATAAAGCCGTGTGATGCTGCCAAACATTCTGGAGAAAACTAAATGAAGTTTCATGAGGGGTAAATACATTTCAAAAAGTCTGTAAGTAGACTTCTCTTGTTGTACTCTTTTTGCAGTTTCTGTTGTGAAAGTTACCAGGAAATGAGTGTCCAAAGCTGCTTGGTGCAGTTTGTAAAAGTACCTTACATTGAGGGGGGCAAGGGGGTCTGTGAGTGATGAAGTGCTATAAAGGGGTTGAAGGGTAATAATATGAATATGGCTCATCTCGTCGATATCACACAGAAATAATTGCATTAAGTAATTACTCATCTAGTTTGATTGAATACTATCAACAGCATTCAAGCACAAAAATGTAATTATTATTTTTTAAATAAATGTTTGCAGTAACAATTCTAAAAATCAATGTGGTATAAAACAATGTTATTCACTGAATCATCATGTACCAAGACCATTATATTTGAGAGAAGTTGTTTAAAAGGAAAATCTTCCAATATTTTATATTATTAGTTTGATAGAAAATAAACAAGAAACCAGAAAATGTAACTTTGTTATGTTCACATTATTATGTTGTTGTAGTACAATGTGTGACTTGTGGATAACTGTCCATCTATTATGCAACTTTTCCTTTCAAAGGAACAGTGCTCACTAACCTTTTTGCCTTCTCATTTTCTGCAATAATTGTGAATACAGTTAAAAAAGAAAATGATATATATACATAATATAATGTAATTTTGCTATTCCTATGCAGTGTTTACATTAAATGTTGCCTACGATTGTAGAGGAGCTATTTGACAAAATAGCACTGGACTATGATGAATTCATTACCAAAAATCCTCCGCAAAGTAAGTTTGTGTGTGTGTGTGTGTGTGTGTGTGTGTGTGTGTGTGTGTGTGTGTGTGTGTGTGTGTGTGTGTGTGTGTGTGTGTGTGTGTGTGTGTGTCTCTCTCTCTCTCTCCATAACAGAGTGTTCAGAATAAAGGCGAAATGCACAAATCCTAACTCACATTTAACTGAAATCTTAACTCACATTTAACTAATTTTTTTGGTATATAATATATTCCTAGTTTACTTGCAGAGCGAACAGTTACTGGGGTTGAAGTCGCTCATTGACATCATCAACACGTTATTATTACAGTATTTATGACATCGCCCAGTGTAATTATACACGCACACACATGCGCACGCATGCAAGGGAACAAACACCTAAACAAACCAACTGACATGCACACCCACGTGAATGGACATAGACACGTGTACACGTACAATAATCTTAATTTTATCCCCAAAATACGTTCTTTCATTTCAAAGTTCTATGGTGATATGATGATGTTTGAAAGTGATGTCTGAAAGTGATATAATGGAATAGCTCATGAAGTTTTGATAATTATGTGCATTTTTCAGTCGACAAAGACACATTCCATTTAGAAGATGAACGAAAAAAAGAAGGTGGTTGTTTCTAGGGAAAGCAAGACAGCCGTGGCTTCACACAGATTGCCAGACACTGCCTAGAGTAATAGATATATATGTTATCTAGTACTGCACCTGCTTTGCCTGTCAAATATTAAACCTCTCCTTGTTTTTAATGAAAAATATAGTTTGCAAGGACACTGAACATTAACTATGTTATGATACGTTCAGAAAATTATATATGTATATATATGCAAACTCAAAGTGTATATATATATATATATATATATATATATATATATATATATATATATATATATAATATATATATATATATATATATATATATGAATATATGTATATGTGTGTGTACATATATAAATATACATTGTATATATATATATATATATATATATATATATATATATATATATATATATATATATATATATATATATATATATATGTATAGCATCATCATTATTGCAGCCATAGAGTCCCGTGGTTGGGCTAAGGCCTCAGCATGCTGCTTCCACATCTGCCTATCTTGCGCTATCCTCTCCCAGATGGTACCCTTCCTTCGTCTAGTTCGTCTCTCCAACATTTCGCCAGGCTTCCTCCACGTCTTTTCCTTTCGTACGGTTCCCAGTGGTGAGACGTGCCCTGCCCAGGTCCATTTCCGTCTTCTGACTTGTTCAATCACGTGTGTGGCCTTTGTCTTTTCTCTTACCCAGATGTTTGTTTTTCTGTCCCTGTATGTGATGCTTAATTAGCATACTCCTTTCTATATTTGTTTGTGCGGCTGCTAGCTTGTTCTTTGCTTGGGTGGTGAGTGCCCATGTTTACGCGCCGTATATCATTGCTGAAAGAACGCATGAGTTCTAGACTTGTCTCTGCAAGCATGTTCCAATTTTATCCTTGAAAATGTCGCGGTGCTTGGCGAAAGCTGTCCATCCGACCGTGATTCTTCTTTGAATCTCCATGTCTTGATTTTTGTCTCTGGTGCTGTATCTCAGTCCCAGGTAGATGTAGCATTCAACGTTCTCGATCTGAGTGTTGTTGACATATATGTTGGTGTGTCGTTTTCTAACATCACCTTTGTTTTCGACTTTTTCATCTTCAGACCCTGATTTTCACTTTCATCAGCTAATTCCTGTTGTATTTGTTGTAGCTCATGTGGTGTATTAGCGCATATGAGTATGTCGTCAGCGAAGCTAAGATGACTAAGATATTTTCCGTCTATCTTCACGCCTCTGGTTTTCCAAGTCAGTCGTGGAAATATGCTTTCGAGAGCTGCCGTGAATAGCTTAGGCGATATGGTATCCCCGTGTCGTCCTCGTCTCCTGGTGTTGATCTTGTTGCTTTCTTTCTGTATGTGGACTGTCATCGAGCTGTTGGTGTAGATTTCCTTCAGCAGTTCGATGTATACATTTTCTATCCCCTGTTCTTGAAGCGAGGTCAGTACTGCTTGAGTTTGCACTGAGTCGAAAGCTTTTTCGTATGCGATGCAGAGTGTGATATTATATTATCTGCACTTCTCATTCAGTTGGTTTATGACATCGTGGTCTGTCGTTGAGTATCCATTTCTGAATCTAGCTTTCTCTCGTGGCAGAGTGGCGTGGAATGTCTTCTCTAGCCTTTTCGTTAGTATTTTCGTGAGTGCTTTATAGATGTTTGATAGTAGACATGTCGGTCTGTAATTCCTGCGGTCTATCTTATTTCCCTTCTTGCAGACTATCATCATCTTAATGTTCTTCCACGCTGTTGGTATTCGTTTTTTCTGATAAGCATTTAGCTTAGCAAGTGTCTTCGAGATGGTATTTTCTCCTGCTTTCAATGTCTTGATGTTTATAATGGTCATTGCCTGTTGCTGTCCCATTGTTCATATCTCGCAGTGCTGCTTCCACTTCCCTTGATGCCATCTCTGGTACTTCTTTTGGGTCAGTGTGGATTATGGAACTCTGTTCACTGTCGTATAGTTCGGTGTAGAATGTCCCTATTCGTTCTAAGTTCTTATCTTGCTCATGAATTTATCTACCCTGCTTGTCCAGGATGGTGATCAGTCTGTTTTGTCCTAGTTTCTATGTTCTTCGGACTTTCTTCAGGGTCTTTGATGCCATGATCGTTTCTTTTATTATCTATTGGCTGTATTTCCTGATGTCCTCTCTTGCTTTCTTTTTGATGGTCTTGCATATTTCTGCGTACTCTAATCGTTGTTTATTGTCGCCGTGTTGTGCCATTTTCGTAGTTTCGTCACCAGGGCTCATGCTGGTGAAGATATCCGCGATATTTGTGGCTTGTTAGTTGCCTTAGCTAGTCCTGACGCGCTTTGTTGGATCATGTCTGTGATGGTTTCGCTCATGGTGTCGATGTCATCCAGTTCTTGTAGTGTCTCGAATCGGTTTCTCAGTTCAAGTTGGAATTCGATCTTCTTTGATCCTATTCTTGTGGCATCTACTCTTTGTGTCTGCTTGGTAACCAATGTTTTCATGTCCACCTCTATGTCTAGTTTGGTGTTGCTCATAACCGGTCTGTGGTTACTTCCAATGTTGGCTTTGTTGATAAATGTTATTTCTGTGACGATGTCTGGCCTATATGTTAGGATGTAGTCAATGTCAGTCTTCGTTACACCGTTTGGGCTTTTCCACTTCCATCTCCTCCCTGCTTTCTTCTGGAACATGGTATTCATGATTTTGTACTTTCTTGATGTTGCCTATTATACCAAGGTTTTATCTCTTAGTAGAATTCTGACGTTGTATGTCGCTATATTTAGTCTACTTACCCTCTTTCGACCCAGAGGTTTTTAGCACCAACTGCACGTAGTCCTAGTTGACCAGAGCCGCCTCCTTGGTCGTGGACTCTTTCGGTGCCGCTAGGGGCCATTGCTTTATAGTGCTTTGCATGCTGGCATTGTTGGTCTACCCTTCCACGCTGACCAATACGAGTTGGAAGGGGCAGGCGATGTAGGGTGAATGAAATTGCCCAAGTTTCGACACAATATATATATATATATATATATGTATTAGATGTTGGTATTATAGTACAATTTTAATGTGGTGGGTAACAATGATTTAGAGTTTTTTTAATTGTATATTGTTGGAGATTATACCAGCATTGCAAAACTCAGGTTTTATTGTCAAACTGCTTACAACCTAATTAATATAGCACTTTTTATGAGCACAGCATTGTTACTGAATAGCTGTTATTAGTGTCATTGTTTATTGAACTGAGATTACTGTTTTTATTTGTTGTACATGTTTGTCATTCTTCGCAACATGGTATCATTAGTAGAACTGAAATCATAGTAGGATGGCATTATCATATATGTACTGATGGTCGCAGTTCTATGGAGATGAACACACAGATAGTAATTCAGTTCATCAGTTGCATATGTATACGATGATATAATCCAACCAGCGTCACAGTTCTAGTGGTGACACCATCTTGCTTAGCAGGAAACAGGTGAGCGTCTATATATGTAAATTAATTGTTGGATATTGTATGAAAGACATATATTACCTACTACTACGCCCTGAATAGTTTTTAAGCTAGATTTGGCGCTATATAAGTTTATTTTATTTATTTATATTTATTTCCTAAGTATGTGGTAATTAACCCACCCTCTGTAGCATACATATCAATAACTGTTTTATTTATTTTATATTGGATATAATTGCATCTCATCATTATTTACATATTTTCACTGCCGCAGTAGTGCACTAGTTGTGCTGTGTGTATCAATGGTTATCAAATTTATTTACTATAATATAGGTCATTAAAGTGATTATACCACGTGATCGCCTTGCTAATTAACTTCCAGCTTTCCGCGGGAATCGATATGTTTACTATAAACGTATTTTATATATTGTTTTAATGTTGTCAAATGTTACATGTATATTTAATCTTTATGTATACACGGAAAAAGAATTTTAGGTTAAGCCTCCTTTCTATTCCCTACAATCTAACCTTTCACAGTTAATGTCTGATCAATGTTTTATGTCTAGAGTAGCAGACCTGCCACGTGACTTTTGAGATGGCAATCTGTACGTTTTACCTAAAATTCTGTAAGAATCTATATTAATCTATATTAGATAACTTGTATACAAATTTGTCGCGCATACCATAACAACACATGAATACAACATATGAAGACAACCTGTGTTTAGACAAATTAAAAGTGATGCAGATAGACAGCATTTACAAGATGATCTGAATAAGATGACCGAATAGTCTGATAAGTGATAAATGCTGTTTAATTTTGGGAAGTGTAAATGCCTCCACAAAGGACATGGGAACGAAGACGCACAATATACAATGGGTGCTACTGTACTAAACATTACCGTAAAGGAAAAGGGCTTAGGGTTAACTAATAATGGTTATGTGAAGGTATCAGAGCAGTGTGGAATTGCAGCAGCGAAGGGAAACAAAATTCTTGAATTAATTAAGCGAAATATAATGTACAAGGAAAAAGAATTAATAATACTGCTGTACAAACCAATAGTTAGGCCTCATTTAGAATATTGCATACAAGGATGGAGGCCATATCGGAAGAAGCAGTGTTGTAACTAGTACCCCAGAAAGGTAACTAAGTAAAAGTAACCTCCCCAAAACTACTTAAGTAAAAGTACCCCCGAAAAAAAATAGTGAAATTAAAATACCGGTCCACAAAATTCCTTAAGTAAATGTACAAAAGTATTCGGCCAATATATATATATATATATATATATATATAAGATTTTCTGATACCAGCAGTTCAATTTAGCTGTTGATGTCTTTTGTGATAGATTATCTTAGCTTTAAGATAATGACTAAATTTTACGTGTGTTGATATTTAAATATAGCGTTTATATTTATTACGATTCCATTCTGTATCTACTACCAACGGCATTTCAAAGAAGACCAATGCAGCCACTGCACCACAAACCTCGTAGAATTGGAAGGTACTGCGTATCGACCGCGCTGTCTATGCGATGTTCAGAAAACATTGTTAAACACTGTTGAATGTTGAAATAAATAAAATTCACGATTTTTTTAGTTTTTACCACGATGTATTGGGATGAACGATAATATGAGATATAAAATAATATCCTGGCTCTCAGTCGCTGAACACGCGAAAAGGTTCAAAACTAAAATAAATACGCTCATTATTGGCACAACTTCCTTCGTCTTTCAGTTATCGTCAAAATACCGATTTATAACGCGCATTTACCACGCCAAGACGACTACGACTCTCCATTTCATAAGCGGTTGATGAATTCATAAGTGTTTGCATCAGTAGCATGTTTTGCGTAACGATCGAAGTGTTACGCTTAATATTTGCGACGCAATTCATCATGACATTTCAGCATAGCATTACACTGATCTTTTCTAATGAGATGCAACCTATTTATCCGCTTTCTAAACTATCAATGAATCTCGATTGCAATTATCAAGCGAGGCGCGGTCTTACCAAAACACCGACGTGCGAATACACGACTGGCAGCAGGGAAATGCGACTGATCATTGATGTCTGCACAAAACAAACAATGCCTTGCTCCACAATTATTCTTCAATTGACCTTAATCAAACAAACTCTTCATAGGTTTTAATACACGCTGGGACGTCTCGGAAACCAAGCGCCAGTTATATAATAGATCAGCGTGAAACACGAGTGATGCCATGATGTCGGCCCGAACGCAAAGCAAACGACTACACAATCAGGGGTCGAGGCTAATTTAAAAATGTGTAGTAGACTATAGTAACGCAATATTTAGAAGTAAAAAGCAAGAAAGTAAACAAAAAAGTACTTCGTTACAAGTAAAAGTATTTCCCCAAAATGTACTTCGTTACAAGTAGATTTCAAAATAAACTAAGTTAAGTAATGTAACGAAGTAAATGTACTTCGTTACATCATACCATTGGGAAGAAGGATATTGATATGCTAGAAAGAGTACAAAGGAGAGCAACTACAATTATACCAAAACTTAGGAATGTTAGTTATGAAATGCGACTAAAAGAATGTGGTTTAACAACACTAGAAACCAGGAGATTGAGGTGAGATCAGATTGAGGTGTTTAAAATGTTGAATGGATATGAAAATATTGACAGAAATATTTTTTTTCGTTTAAGGAAGGGAGTTGGACTACAGGCATTACACCAGCAAAGAACCAGTGTAGACTAGATATTAAACAATTGTCAAAGAACAGTAAATTAATGGAACATATTATCAACGGATTGTGTAGGTGCCAGAAGTGTTAATAATTTTTTTTATGCTTAAAAATGAAATCGATATATACCTAAGAAGTTAGATAGATAGGTTGGACTCTCGATAAGCCAAAGGGGTTCCTTGCCAGCAAGATTCGTGGCCCATAATTACAGCTGGGATACATCTGGATCCACCTTGGCCTCTGCCCTCTCCTGGCCAACCATAGAACAGACGAGGGCTGAGGCCAGACTTTGCACCATGTACAAAATAACCAACAATCTTTTATTATACATCAATCCCAACCAATACCTCATACCCGGACACAGCCAAACAAGATCCAACCACCCACACAAATACAGACAAATATCCACCTCCCATGACTATTATAAATACAGCTTTTTTCCAGCCTAATGTATTTACCCACAACAGTCTCGACGCCATCAAGGGTGCATTGCAGGATATTAACCTGACAACTGCACCCTAATAGACAATATATCCCACCACCCCAGCCCCCTCCACATCCCATCCCTACCACACCCACACCATCCCCCAACATTGAATTGTACTTTTCCCCACCCACCCCATCCTAATTCCACATTCCCAAGCACAAATACTCTTATTCCACTTCCAGATAACATGAAGCCAGCCATCCTGAAACCAACCACCCTCTCTAGTGCGTGATGCCCCAGTAGGGGTTTTGCACTACAACCATTCAGAATTGTCCACCTGCCATCTAGAGATGATTCTCTAGGAGGCAATCGTGTTCAATCTTGTTCAATCTTGTTAAAACTTGTCAGGTTGTACTCTTATAAAACTTAGGACTGGTGTCAAACAGGTCTCCATTGTCCAGACAACACAATACTTGATTGCAATTAAGCCCTGCTATTGTCTGGGAACTTGGCTAACTTAAGTGATTAGCGACCGTGCGGGGCGCACGTCACGCTTACTAGTTATTTGGGTCGGTTTGATCGTTTAGGAAATTTCAACGGAGGCGGACAGGAATTAATGCCGTCATGTACTGCTGATATACAAAACATTGGCGTTAACAAGTTCCTAAGTCGCTCGGGAGAACGAGACCGCATCGCAGGTAAAAATAAACTCGTACAATATATCTAAAATACAGTCTCTAAACATATTTTAAGATCAAGTTAGACAAGTAGGAACACAAATTAAAATAAAAGTACTTTAAATATATAAATATATAATCAACAAACACAAAATCAACTGATAACATATTCAATTTCAAAAAAGTTTGCTTAAATAGATGGGTTTTTAAGAGTTTTAAAACTGTGTACTGTTGTGGCTGACCTGATTGAAGGTGGAAAATTATTCGTGACAGTCGGCCGGCACGAACAAAAGGCGAGGCTGCGAGGCAGATCGTAGAGTTCATTAGCCGAGTACCTCATTCAAGTAGTCCGCGCGCTGGCCCATTCAATGCACAGTAGGTAAATATAGCAGCACGTTTTATGGTGGCGTCAGATGAATTGGTAGCCAATGTAAGCGCAACTACATGGATGTGATATTTTCGTATTTCTTCGTGCGCCTAGTTATTCAAGCGGCACAATTCTGCACCCGTTGCAGTCGTTACATCGTGTTGTTTAGCTGTCTAGCTGTCGCAGTGGATAGCAGCAGGCGCAGTCGCCACACCGGCCACTGTTAACAACACAACAGAAGAGGGTACTGTCGCCGTGTACATGTTTCAAACTGTGAGTTCAACGTTTAATTTTTCTCTCAAATATCTAAATATTCCATGTGGTACCGTAGATGGCGCACGTGTTTGTAAGCTTCTTATATGTTGACTTATGTTTTGTCTTTGAATACATTAGACTGCGAAGGTTGCAATACATATAATATGCATGATTGTATATCAGCGTGGTGTGGTAGCACAGGTCTGTGTGATGCATCTAATGCTGTAGTATATTCACAGACAAGAAAGACTCAAGCACAACCTCCTTGTGGTACACTGTCGATATGGGGCACCTTGCGATCCCTCGTGAGTGTGCTAGGGATCTCGAAGTAGGTCGGTGGACCAGAGGTGCAGTGTGCAGGGCTATGCCCCCCCCCCCCCCCGTGGCCACGACACTGTTATGTGTAGAGTCAGTAGGGTGGGGCATAGCGCCCCCGGGTAACGCATATCACCATAACAGCTGGATCTGTTTAATGCAATAATTACCTACAATATGTCACTAATTATATTGAGTACATGTTCTGGAAATCTGACATGATTCGAATAACAACGACGTTGTAATATCAAACAAACAGAGAAATCTCAATTCGATACACTAGATACGCTACTATTGGCATTGGCCATTGCTTCGCCGTTGGCGTAAGTCGTAACTTCAGTCTCTACTTTAGACCACGTCGAAATATACGCCACATTTCACAGGTCCTTTGCGAAAACCCGTATCACGATTGCTTCGATAATAGCACTTTACACACTCATAAACTGCGCTGTTTTATATAAAATAGTAGCGCTAATACGTTCCTAAGTCGCTCGAGAGAACAGGTCCGCATCGCAAACTGAAACGAGTTGGCTTGCGCGAGAGTTCTATAAAAGTTAATACACCGTCGGCTAAAACTTGCTTAAATCAAAGCGCCACCTCCTGGCCAAAATCCAGGCTAATGTCCCTTTAAAACTTCACAGTTAATCTAACCCATTACGAGTTAGATTATCTGGTGGTCCTAAATAGCGTTGTAACCACAGCCCATCAACAGACCATGTTATGCAACGGCGCTATCCAATTGACAAACTTAAGTGTAAGGTACCAGTACTTATATGCATCCACATATTCATAATTACGGTATAGTATGCTAGCTAGGCTAATTATAAAATAATACACATCTACATTTCTATTTTAGTGATGCTACCAGCTAAAACTCAGTAGTCAGTAGTGTCATACGTAATAGAAACTGAAAGTTTATTTTAATTATTTAATTACCAAGTGTTGATTATAATTTTATTTAAATAATTATAATAATTGATTAACTAGTTAATAAGTAAGGATAAACTCGTACAATATACTTAAAATACGGTCTCTAAAAATATGTTAAGATAAAGTTAAATAAGTAGGAACACAAATTAAAATAAAATAAAAGTACTTTATATATATTAATTTAAATATGATAAAATGAAACACCAAATCAACTGATACAAATTAAAATTACAGAAAAGCTTGTTTAAATATATGTTTTTAAAGAAGAGTTTTATAACTTTGTACTGTTGTGGCTGTCCTGATTGAAGGTGAGAAATCATTCGTGACAGTCTTTACGGCCGGCACTAATAAAAGGCGAGGTTACGAGGTCGGTAGTCGATAACTCACTCAAGTAGTCCGGCCCTTGCCCATTAAATGCACAGGCATCGATACCAGCACTTTGTAGGTTGGCCTCAGCAGCTGAGCTGGTAGCCAAAGTAATTGCTGCAACACGTGTGTGATCTGCTCGTATTTCTTTGTGCGCGTAATTATACGAGCGGCACAATTCTGCACCCTTTACACTCTTACGATGTGTTTTAGCTGTCGCAGTGGATAGCAGCAGGCGCAGTCGCCACACCGGCCACTGTTAACAACACAACAGAAGAGGGTACTGTCGCCGTGTACATGTTTCAAACTGTGAGTTCAACGTTTAATTTTTCTCTCAAATATCTAAATATTTCATGCGGTACCGCAGGTGACGCACGTGTTTGTAAGTTTCAAAACGGGAAGTCATCTACATTAAGCAAATTTTAACATAATTATCCGTTAAATTGTTTTGTCTTTGAATACACTAGACTGCGAAGGTTGCAACACAGATATGCATGATTGTATATCAGTGTGGTGTGGTAGCATAGGTCTGTGTGATGTACTTAATGCTGTAGTATAGTGGATCGTGCGTTGCCCTGCGCCATACTCTCGCTCTCATTTATAGCCGCCATATAGCTCTTTGGTGTGAAAAGGGAGCTGAGTGTGTACAACCTCCTTGTGATACACTGTGGATACGTGGCACCTTGCGACCCCTCGTGGGTGTTTTATGGATCTCGAAGCAAATTGGATCCCCACAGGTGCAGTGTGCAGGGCCCACCTGGTGTGGATACGTCACGACACTCACAATTCCAACCACCAACAGTGGGCAAACAATACTTGTCAGACCAAGAAACCATGGTAGGTAATTGAATTAAAGAAGGAAATCTTCAACCAAACCCCGGGCAGCTGGGGCTCGTAAGTGTTGTTAGACAGTTCACCTAGCAGAAGGAAAGATCCAAGAACAAACCGCTCTCTGGTCAGCCAGGGCATAGCTGCTATGATATCCTAATTCATTATGAATAGTATGGATCCGGAGAGGCGATTTAGGAACGGCTTCCGGGATAACCGACGCGCTACTTTATCAGGCAGTGGTGAGAAATCGGCGAAGTCCGGGTGGATCGTCCCGCCGGCAGCGATCCAGATGTGAAGTCAGGATGGGAAGTCTCAATGTGGGGACGATGAGTGGAAGATCACTAGAGGTGGTCAACGTGATTGACACGGTGAAGCCTATGAAACACAAGCCCCTCGTTTTCATCGTGCATATGCAGAGGAGGAGGAAGATAAACAGTGTGGAGCGAAAGACAACAATTAAATGATGGAAATGTCACTGGGACAAAACCAGTGCTAACAGACGGAACAGACGGACGGACTTGGAAGACCGGACCCAAGATAGACTCAAAAACATCCGCGACTATTCCGGTGTGTCACACGGCTTGGTCCTTGGGCCAGTTATGCTCACTCTATACACCACCCAAATGCACGGGTATTCACAAGACATGACATCTGTACAGAGTCTACAGACTGTTTTCAATACGGCACTACCTGACAACCGAAGCCGCGAAAGGTGCGAGCAACGCACTCGTCACCTGTCGCCTGGACTACTGACCCTGCAGCTCACTCTTAAATAAACATACCGTTGTCGCAGCGTTTTCTGAACAATGCAGGCAGGCTAATAACACGTACCAGTAAACACGATCACGTCATACCAGTGGTGAAAGCGCTGCATTGGCTACCGGTTGAGAGCCGAAACGCTTTTAAGCTGTTAGTAATGTTCTATAAATACATCAGTGGTTTGTGGTGCGGTCATACCTTGCAGAACTATGGGCTAGCACGGCACCAAGGCATAACAGAGAACTGTATTGGCGATTCGGCATTTGGCGTAGCAGCACCACAACCGTGGAATTAATTACTTGTGAACATTCGTAGGACATTATCTAAGTTTAGAAAGTGTTTAAAACATTATTAGACATTTCAATTAATTCAAATTGTTTTGAAATGATGGACATTGCTTTATAATTTATTTTTAGTGTTGTATATTTTAATCAGTGTTTATGTTTTAGATTAATTTATATAATTTACAAAAAAAAAACCAGTTATATTGCTATAAATCTTAAAGACAGTATTTAATTTATTTTTAATTAATTTATATAATTGAGTGAGTAAGTACAGTTTATAAACAATTTGCGCGCACTAACGTGCCAGCCATCTGACGGTATTTTGTGTAAAGGTAACTTATAATTATAGTGATTTTATGGTACAGTGAAGCGGCCGACGAGATCTGCGCGTTTTTTGTGTTAATTTTCTTCGTTACAGGAATGCAAGTTGTTTTTGTAACGTAGTGTTTGTATATGTATGTAAGATATGTGATAAGGTTGGCGGCTGTTGGTGGTCGTTTTCATGGTTAGGTCAATCCAACCCGGTCGCCTGGCATCCGCGCTGTGTTGGTGACTGTCCCAACGCAGTCACTGGACCACTGTTTCAGTTCTGGTCGATTCAAAGGATAACAAAAAAGACAGCTTACTGATAGTGTCTTTCCCTGTATCATTGCTATAACCGTATGAGAATTTGTGTGGCATATTGCTGTCGGAATTTCGTTGTAAACCGACGTAAGGCACTTTTAACGAACCGCTTGGCTCTCTGTTATGACAGGTGAACCAACAGAAGGCACCATGACGTATTATTTTTCCAAAGTGCAGATAGAAGCTGGGTTTTGATTGGGTGTATCGAACTAGATGATCCCTTTCATTGTGTCAGTGGTTTTGCTATATTTTCCCACTTTAAGACCACTTTCTGAGGAAACCATTGATGTCAACAATTTGATTGTATATGCAAATGGATAGTTTGTCGAAACTCCTTAAGTTGTGTAACACCAAACCGTTGACTTTGTTGCCCTTTAATTGTTTCAATCCAGACCATATTGCCAAAACAGAGTGATATTTCCCCCCCAAAAAAAACTAGGTGGGATTATGTTTATTCAGATTTTTTTCTTACTCATTACTGTCGACCTATTGTGTGAAGCTACACAAATAAAAGTACAGTCATATTGTCATTATAATTATTCATGGCTGCAACGTGTGCCAAGTGAACAATACAAATTTGTCCTTTTACCTGCTCTTGTTGTCTGCAATTATGTATTGTCATGCCGATAACATGTTACATCACCATATATACATCACTTGCAACCAAGGAACGCCGTGCGTTTTGTCAGATTTTGAATTTTTAGTGAC
Source organism: Oasisia sp. SBJ-2009 (assembly GCA_964017155.1). Taxonomy (NCBI): domain Eukaryota; kingdom Metazoa; phylum Annelida; class Polychaeta; order Sabellida; family Siboglinidae; genus Oasisia; species Oasisia sp. SBJ-2009. Next base: position 48,308,943 of record OZ024862.1, read on the forward strand.
ACTTTATCTTCAAGGGTTGCCACTGAGTGTAATAGGCCTTCGATTTTGTGTGCATTTCTGCCAGTAGTATTTCTTTTCAGATTAAACTAGAAAACCAGGTTTCTTTGGAGGCAGTGTTGGTTTTCCTCGTACCAAGTATAAAACAGAACAGTTACAGTACACAATTATAAATAAGAACACCTAAGCACACATATACTGGCCAACATGTTAGTTTTACAAGTAATGTGTTGCTAATTTTCCAAATGACATGAAAGGGATTGCTGTATGGTGAAGTAATACTTAATGGACATGTCAATTATAATTCTGTTACCTTTTGTAATGAAATGCATTTATCCATAAATCATGCCTATTATGATTAACTTGATATGTGTGAAAATAATATGTTAACTGACATCTTCACCCTAACAGTGTCTTAATACACGCCCAAATTGGTAGAGTGTTGGATTGGTACTTATATGTGCAAGTCCCCTGTACCTGCTGGCTATGCCATGGCGACCAAAATGCAATGTTAGTGGATCCTAGCAGAAATCCTGGCTAAGTGATATGGCATACCACTTTGCAGCAGATGCAACATAGATACGTGCAGACCCATACATGTTACCTCATGCGCATTCGAATGACACATTTGTTAACAAGCCTACACGGTAAGATATTACTTTCTCTGGCGATAGTATTATATTTACGACTTTGAGTATATCCTGATTAATTTGCGTATTATTCGGATGGCGGGACAGAGTTGACAGTGGACAAATGCATACCTGTCTACCGATACATGATCGCCTCAGTTACTGGGTTGCATAGCACGTGTTCTTGTCGATAAATCGCTGGCCCAACTCGCGTTCACATTCGATATTGCGTTATAGTGCGTCTTTGCTTTTGGACGGTGGATGTTCAGCATACAGTTGGGTGTCGTCTACGTACATGGTATTTCCGATTGTGGCGTTTGACGACATCGGCAATTGGTAGACAGAACAGCTTGACCCAGAACGGATTCCTTCGGAACACCGTGCTGTAGTGTGCGCCCAGAAGGTGGATTTTGTCGGCTCTCTACAGCACTTGTTCAACGTACCAGGTATGACGTTTACAATAAATAGTAATAATAATACAACATCTAATGCGCACAAACCCTTGGAAACGGAATCCAGAGTTGCATCAATATAAATGGGTTGATAAATCGCGGAGTCAATAAACATTTCGATTGTCAACAGATGGATTGATACACCAGGGACCTATGGTGGATAGGCAAGGTTATAAAGGGACCTTTTTTGCAATATTGTTTAACTCAACTAATACTAGAAGGAAGCACATTCCAACGTATAGGTGTAGCTACTAGCTACAGAAAAAACCTAAATCCCAATATTAGGTTTTACTCTAGTGGAAAAATACGAATTACGATGCTAATAAATTATATTAATAATAAAATATTTATACAGCGCCCGACTGTTACAACCGATAATGTAATAATCGCCCGGTAATGTAATAACTACCCGATAATGTAATAAAATCAACCGATAATGTAATAACCACCCTATAATGTAATAACATCAACCGATAATGTAATAACATCAACCGATAATGTAATAAACTTGCTAACCGATAATGTAATAATTTTCAACCGATAATTTAATAAACTCCTCTTGCCTGATAATGTAATAACTTTCGCCTGATAATGTAATAACGTACACATTTCTCGTAGGACTTAGTCGTTTTCGTGGATTTCATGTTGGTTTCTTGTACTTAGTCGATTTCGTCGATTTCTTCTATTTCGCAATACCACAACTTTTGTAAGCGGAATCAATTTAGATTAAATCCAATATGCTGGTTCCAATTCGGAAGTCATATTTATCCCAGCCGGTCAGGATTTTGAGTTATACATTCTCTTTCCATTTATTAATGACGGGTTGGTGTAATACAACTGTGGGCTTCATTGATAACGAAATTGTCGGCCCAAATCCTGGTATCGATGATCTCACAAGTGTTCCCTTTCCATGCTATAATGTCAGGGTATCGAATGCCCACAGGCGTGGGGTTTGCTGGTTCAATCCTAGTGTGAAACCCAGATGAAGAAATGGTTTCTAAAAGAATGTGTAATGTATATGTTTTAGTACGATGTTTGTAATTCTCCCGTGATGTGCTCAAGATACATACATACATACATACATGCATACATGCATACATCCATACATACATCCATACATACATACATACATACATACATACATACATATATACAATGTGTCGCTCGGTGAGTCAAAGCGACCGTGTTTCACACGTTGATGTGATGGGGTGTGTGGCAGCTCGTAAAGAGTCGAGTTCAGTTTCAATTACCTTGTTGGTGAAATAGTCCGAAAATGAACTGCAACAGGCAACGACGTTCGGGATACGAACGCGATGGCTTCCCATTCAGTGATTTTACGATGTTGAATATGTTTTTGTCAGCTTTCTCAAGATTGTCTCGATATATATGTAGATTTTGAGAATGCAATCAGTTTGTTGCATTCATCACGCGTATCAACGTCCATTTGACGACGAACCTCTAGCTTCGAGTTACTCGTTCTTTCGATGTTATCTTTTGGAAATATCTTTTATTTACTTTATAATATACACTTATAAATACCCCAATAACATACATACAAATACGTAATCATGAATTCCTATATTGTTTTTCTTTCTTCTTCTGCACATCGCATATGTTGTTATTAGTAAAATTGGTGAACGATTATTTTAGTGGGTTCTGTGGTAGCGACTGTTATTCGCGACTGACCCATTTAGTAGATATTATTAACCACGTATATTGTGCATATGAATATATATATATATATATATATATATATATATATATATATATATATATATATATATATATATATATATACACACTTGTATTTTATGATGATTGTACTGGAATCTAAATAAACTTTCTTGTTCTTGTTCCCGACCTCCCACATTAGAATACTTATGTACCAATGTTATACAAAAACGCGAGAAAGGCAAGGAAATACATATAATATACATATAATAATACATGTCCAAGTGTCAGCAAACATGGACGGACAAATCTGACCGTTTGCGGGAATTTTGGGGACACGTTTGCTTTATGTACGATCTGTCTGGATGACTTCTCCGTCAGTCACGGGGATGTAATTAATTGTTTTCATATTGTGTACTATAAACATACATTTGTAGTGGTGCAAGTTTTGCTGGTTTGTTTTATTTCAGTTCAGGTGGATGACGATAAGCTTCCCCTGTTACAAATTACCGTTGAGATATCCTTGTTGTGGTTCGATAATATATCAGGATTTCTTTATTTTGGGGCTGGTTGAACATGGAAACTCTGGTAGTCAGACAGAATCTTCGACACGAAACTGATCCCCACAGGTGCAGTGTGCAGGGCCCACCTGGTGTGGATACGTCACGACACTCACAATTCCAACCACCAACAGTGGGCAAACAATACTTGTCAGACCAAGAAACCATGGTAGGTAATTGAATTAAAGAAGGAAATCTTCAACCAAACCCCGGGCAGCTGGGGCTCGTAAGTGTTGTTAGACAGTTCACCTAGCAGAAGGAAAGATCCAAGAACAAACCGCTCTCTGGTCAGCCAGGGCATAGCTGCTATGATATCCTAATTCATTATGAATAGTATGGATCCGGAGAGGCGATTTAGGAACGGCTTCCGGGATAACCGACGCGCTACTTTATCAGGCAGTGGTGAGAAATCGGCGAAGTCCGGGTGGATCGTCCCGCCGGCAGCGATCCAGATGTGAAGTCAGGATGGGAAGTCTCAATGTGGGGACGATGAGTGGAAGATCACTAGAGGTGGTCAACGTGATTGACACGGTGAAGCCTATGAAACACAAGCCCCTCGTTTTCATCGTGCATATGCAGAGGAGGAGGAAGATAAACAGTGTGGAGCGAAAGACAACAATTAAATGATGGAAATGTCACTGGGACAAAACCAGTGCTAACAGACGGAACAGACGGACGGACTTGGAAGACCGGACCCAAGATAGACTCAAAAACATCCGCGACTATTCCGGTGTGTCACACGGCTTGGTCCTTGGGCCAGTTATGCTCACTCTATACACCACCCAAATGCACGGGTATTCACAAGACATGACATCTGTACAGAGTCTACAGACTGTTTTCAATACGGCACTACCTGACAACCGAAGCCGCGAAAGGTGCGAGCAACGCACTCGTCACCTGTCGCCTGGACTACTGACCCTGCAGCTCACTCTTAAATAAACATACCGTTGTCGCAGCGTTTTCTGAACAATGCAGGCAGGCTAATAACACGCACCAGTAAACACGATCACGTCATACCAGTGGTGAAAGCGCTGCATTGGCTACCGGTTGAGAGCCGAAACGCTTTTAAGCTGTTAGTAATGTTCTATAAATACATCGCGTTCACATTCGATATTGCGTTATAGTGCGTCTTTGCTTTTGGACGGTGGATGTTCAGCATACAGTTGGGTGTCGTCTACGTACATGGTATTTCCGATTGTGGCGTTTGACGACATCGGCAATTGGTAGACAGAACAGCTTGACCCAGAACGGATTCCTTCGGAACACCGTGCTGTAGTGTGCGCCCAGAAGGTGGATTTTGTCGGCTCTCTACAGCACTTGTTCAACGTACCAGGTATGACGTTTACAATAAATAGTAATAATAATACAACATCTAATGCGCACAAACCCTTGGAAACGGAATCCAGAGTTGCATCAATATAAATGGGTTGATAAATCGCGGAGTCAATAAACATTTCGATTGTCAACAGATGGATTGATACACCAGGGACCTATGGTGGATAGGCAAGGTTATAAAGGGACCTTTTTTGCAATATTGTTTAACTCAACTAATACTAGAAGGAAGCACATTCCAACGTATAGGTGTAGCTACTAGCTACAGAAAAAAACTAAATCCCAATATTAGGTTTTACTCTAGTGGAAAAATACGAATTACGATGCTAATAAATTATATTAATAATAAAATATTTATACAGCGCCCGACTGTTACAACCGATAATGTAATAATCGCCCGGTAATGTAATAACTACCCGATAATGTAATAAAATCAACCGATAATGTAATAACCACCCTATAATGTAATAACATCAACCGATAATGTAATAACATCAACCGATAATGTAATAAACTTGCTAACCGATAATGTAATAATTTTCAACCGATAATTTAATAAACTCCTCTTGCCTGATAATGTAATAACTTTCGCCTGATAATGTAATAACGTACACATTTCTCGTAGGACTTAGTCGTTTTCGTGGATTTCATGTTGGTTTCTTGTACTTAGTCGATTTCGTCGATTTCTTCTATTTCGCAATACCACAACTTTTGTAAGCGGAATCAATTTAGATTAAATCCAATATGCTGGTTCCAATTCGGAAGTCATATTTATCCCAGCCGGTCAGGATTTTGAGTTATACATTCTCTTTCCATTTATTAATGACGGGTTGGTGTAATACAACTGTGGGCTTCATTGATAACGAAATTGTCGGCCCAAATCCTGGTATCGATGATCTCACAAGTGTTCCCTTTCCATGCTATAATGTCAGGGTATCGAATGCCCACAGGCGTGGGGTTTGCTGGTTCAATCCTAGTGTGAAACCCAGATGAAGAAATGGTTTCTAAAAGAATGTGTAATGTATATGTTTTAGTACGATGTTTGTAATTCTCCCGTGATGTGCTCAAGATACATACATACATACATACATGCATACATGCATACATGCATACATCCATACATACATCCATACATACATACATACATACATACATACATACATACATACATACATACATACATACATACATACATACATACATACATACATACATACACACAAATATGTATATATATACATATATATATATATATATATATATATATATATATATATATATATATATATATTTACGCGATGAAAAGCCGAACTAATCGGCGGCAGATTGCGCAAACAGATAAACATGTAATACATATATTGCCAAATATATGTTTGCATTGTGGTCGAACTGCCTATGTATGATTACGTCACAGTTATTCTTGGTACTTTATTGGTACAGTTATTCTTGATACTGTTTGGTGTTCATTTTTATTTCGCGTTATATAGATGAACGCATACTTACCTAGTGTACTTTAAGCATAGCCTAAATGAACCGATTTCGAACAGGTGAAACGGTGTTATTGCGGGTGACTGCCTTTTGTTCCCAGGCATGGCGGGGTAACTCGGTTAGTGTGTGTGTTACATTCTGAGTAAACCGCTGACGTTAAAAAATTGAGTATATGTGGAAATTGTTACTTTGTATAAACTCTATTAGGTGTATGACACGAAGCCGTAGCCTTTTTTTGTCCTTTAAATATGCCTGTAAGTGATTCATTGATTACATGAGTGTTCAACCTATTAGCCACAACCTCTGTGTGTCCTTACAGAACTACGGTTTCCTCAAAAGTGGACAAAAGTGTTCGTTCGAGTTCGCCCGGCATTGTTCTTTCAGCCAAACTTGCGTTCGTCAACAATGATCGCAAGTGTTTCAACGTCCTGCTTTATGTGATCGGATGGTAGCGGTTCAAGTGTGCAATATGTACTCATTCTAGCGATAATAGCCGATATTTACCGAGGTGTTGTCGGTGTAAATGTGTCGCTCGGTGAGTCAAAGCGACCGTGTTTCACACGTTGATGTGATGGGGTGTGTGGCAGCTCGTAAAGAGTCGAGTTCAGTTTCAATTACCTTGTTGGTGAAATAGTCCGAAAATGAACTGCAACAGGCAACGACGTTCGGGATACGAACGCGATGGCTTCCCATTCAGTGATTTTACGATGTTGAATATGTTTTTGTCAGCTTTCTCAAGATTGTCTCGATATATATGTAGATTTTGAGAATGCAATCAGTTTGTTGCATTCATCACGCGTATCAACGTCCATTTGACGACGAACCTCTAGCTTCGAGTTACTCGTTCTTTCGATGTTATCTTTTGGAAATATCTTTTATTTACTTTATAATATACACTTATAAATACCCCAATAACATACATACAAATACGTAATCATGAATTCCTATATTGTTTTTCTTTCTTCTTCTGCACATCGCATATGTTGTTATTAGTAAAATTGGTGAACGATTATTTTAGTGGGTTCTGTGGTAGCGACTGTTATTCGCGACTGACCCATTTAGTAGATATTATTAACCACGTATATTGTGCATATGAATATATATATATATATATATATATATATATATATATATATATATATATATATACACACTTGTATTTTATGATGATTGTACTGGAATCTAAATAAACTTTCTTGTTCTTGTTCCCGACCTCCCACATTAGAATACTTATGTACCAATGTTATACAAAAACGCGAGAAAGGCAAGGAAATACATATAATATACATATAATAATACATGTCCAAGTGTCAGCAAACATGGACGGACAAATCTGACCGTTTGCGGGAATTTTGGGGACACGTTTGCTTTATGTACGATCTGTCTGGATGACTTCTCCGTCAGTCACGGGGATGTAATTAATTGTTTTCATATTGTGTACTATAAACATACATTTGTAGTGGTGCAAGTTTTGCTGGTTTGTTTTATTTCAGTTCAGGTGGATGACGATAAGCTTCCCCTGTTACAAATTACCGTTGAGATATCCTTGTTGTGGTTCGATAATATATCAGGATTTCTTTATTTTGGGGCTGGTTGAACATGGAAACTCTGGTAGTCAGACAGAATCTTCGACACGAAACTGATTTATAATGTTGGACGATAGTTCATAGACCTTTTTTGAAGATTGCTAGACTGGTGTGAAACTGTTCCAGTTATAACATGACTAATTGCGGTTACCAGTATAAGTAGTCTGCGTTTCTTCTTTTGCTATTGCATATATGCTACTTGACATGGGATATCCCATGTCAAGTAGTTTCTTCCCGCAGGTAAGAAGGAGTTGATCATATCACGTTTGTCAGTTCTGAGACGTTCAGATGATGGCCGGGGAGAGAGCGAATGACTGATTTAATATGCTGATGTCATCCGTTATGGCTGTGCAGCATTTCCTACACTCGTTTTAGTGTCTGTATATAGTGATAGGAGTCGTGCAAAGAACGTGTGCACTCCTTGGTAAGAGTGCAAAGTCTGTCTTTATTTGTATGTGTACCTTTGTGCATTGTTCTGTTTCAGTTGACACCCGTCAGAAATGCTTAGAAGTCGGCGATATGTGACGACATTGGGCGTGATCGCAGCCATCGGTTTGCTTATGTTGGCATATACGTACAGCGACATAATTATATATAGCAACAATCTCAGGATCTCTGAGAAGATCGACAGTCTGGTACAAACCTTTACAGGGAATGAGGCCAATCATAGCGGAATAAATGAGGCCAGTCGAAGCGGAATAAATGACGTCACTCGCAGCGGAATATATGACGTCACTCGCAGCGGAATAACTGAGGTCAATCGCATCAGAATAAATGAGGCCAAGCGCAGCGGTATAAATGAGGCCAAGCGCAGCGGAAGAAATGAGGCCAGTCGCAGCGGTATAAATGAGGCCAATCGCAGCGGAATAAATGCGGTCAATCGCAGCGTGATTAGAATTCTATATGCCAGTAAATGTTTCTCAGACGCCGACTGGTCTTGGGGCGTTGGGTCAGCCCCGCTCGAAACCTGTCCGCACTTGATAGGACGATGCGAATTCACGAGCGATATGTCGCTGGCCAACGAGAGCCACGCGTTGCTGTTCCACATGCGCAATCCAATCACATTTCCCAAATTCCGCCCGCCGCAGCAGAAATGGATATTCGCCTTACGGGAGTCGCCCGTCCATACCTACACAAATTTGAAACACCTTCAGAACGTCTTCAATCTGACCATGACGTATCTCCTCTCGGCCGAGAACAACGTCGATTGGTCGTACGGCAGCTGCTTGTCGAAGACTGACAACTCTCGATTACGACTAGACGGGCATTCTGGCACTCCGTCAAGCGACGCCGCTAGCGCCAAGCCACTCAACGTTAACTACGCCAGCGGGAAGAAACATCTCGTTGCGTGGTTCGTCTCAAATTGCCACACGCCAAGTCGGAGAGAACAGTACGTAAAGGAGATGCAAAAATACGCTGATATCCACATCTACGGCTGTGGCCCGTATAGATGCCCGAAATCGAAGGGCGAATACTGTTACAGCGGATTACTAAAGAACGACTACAAATTCTACCTGTCGTTCGAGAACAGTTTTTGCAACGAGTACGTCACGAAGAAATTGTGGCACGTGTTGTCCGTTGACATTGTGCCCGTGGTGCTGGGTCACGCCAACTACAGCCATTGGTTGCCGGCACACTCGTACATCGACGTGCGAGATTTTGACTCGCCCAGACATCTCGTCGACTATCTGAAACGTCTCGATGCCGATGACGCGCTCTATAACGAATACTTCCGGTGGAAGTCTCAATACAGTTGTGATATTAGAAGCTTCAACAACGCATGCGAGTTGTGTCGTTATCTACACGAAACTAAAGGACGCCAACAGCGTGTTGATGATATGGTTACTCGCTGGGACAGGAAGAAAAACTGCCTTACAGCAGGACAGTTCTACAGGACGTTGGGTGTCAGCATTGGCACTTAAGAAGCAGAGACAAAGCGAAAGAGAAATGGAATGCCAAAAAGAAAACGACATAGTGCGAAATAGATAATTAAAACATGTAATGTACTTTCGGCAGCTTTCAGTCTTACGTTTGCTATGATTATTCACTAAGTGACAGCATCAGTTTCCAACACACAACGTTAATTCGTGTTCGCAGGTTTGGCAAATATAATGTGGGGCCATTTTAATATTCCCAGGGGCCGTTATGCCCCAGGTTACCTTAATGAAAACAAAACATATAATCGAACGTATAGTAGTAACAGGTGACCATTTTATAAAAGTATTGCTAGTCATTTATAATATTGTTTTTTTTATTTTTTTTATTTTAAAGATAAGTTATACATTTTATATTGACCTCACTAGTTGTTATCACCTACAGTCCCGCGGCATATACTGGCCTAGAGTAGATTAGCAAGGATGATTAAATTACGAAACACTGTTCATAATACATAATTATTGTCACAGTCTAAGCTAGGTGCGCCTCTCATATTAATTGATTGTGTAAGTTATTGCCCGGATACATCAGGTACTGACGATTGATATTTGTGCAAAACCATAACAATTGATTGAATAACATATCAAATAGCCTAACCGCGGCATATAGAGGCCTAGAGTGCATTAGCAAGGATGATTAAATGAGGAAACGCTGTTCGTAATATATATTGCCACAGTCTAAGGTGCGCCTCCCATATTAATTGATTGTATACTTTTTTTGCCCGGATACGATATATCAACTGTTGACTGATTAGTTTTCTAGCTCGTAACAATACGAGTGTTTGACGCATTGCTAGAATCCGTTTTGGACTAAGTCATAATGTGACCGAGTTTATTTTAAAGCTATAAGTACCCTCATCACTATTGGCCGTGCGCACCAAGAACAAAATTGTGACTTTGTGTGACTCAAACGCAGTCACACGCATTGGCTCATACTTGCGCGGCAGTTAATCTCGTAAAATGTGTAGTGACTTCAATGTCTATTAATCATATTTCCGACGTTTTGACCTTAGAGTAATGTAGTTTTAGTAGCCCGATGCATGCCAGTACAAACGCAATGCGAATATCTTCTTCTTCTGTCGCCGTGTTCCCTCATGGGGTCAGCATGGAGTGTACAAGTCGTCGCCACTTGTTCCGGTCTATCACGTCTTACTCCTTCAGCCCCTTCGATTTCACCTTTTTCTTTACCCTGTCCTTCCAGCTTCTTGTTAGTCTTTCTCATTTCTTCTTTCCAGGAACTTTCAATTCTGCAGCTATTCTCAAGTAGAGGTCTTTCTCTCAT